>NMRB01000083.1:33308-45370 GCA_002633025.1 Notospermus geniculatus
TACTCGGTAGTCATGAATAATTTGTTTTACATTCTTTTCAGAAGAATTAACACCAGAACTACAAGGACAAAGAAACAACAATACAGACATAGGGTCATATTTTTAGAACATTCCTTATAAACATTAAGGTCCGGCTTAATGTTAAGAAACCGGAACGTTCTAAAATATGATCTTTCTATGGTGTCAGATCCTAATTTGTTTATTTTTCTTTATTTCACTTTCAGAATTCAACATCTCAAAGTACAGCTGAAGAAGTTTGTACCAGTACTGATCCATCACCTTCTCCACTCACTGAGCTGGCTGCAACACCTCCTGATTCTTTCACCAATCATGTGGTATTCAGATTCATGCAGCAGACAGGGTTATCCGATAAACGGAAACGAAAACATGTGCATATTTCATGGAGTCATATTTCGGATGCAGTTTCAAAAGTTTTCAGTGTTCCTGTAGATGAATGCAGCATCAGGAAAAGTTTTGTTTCAGTTTGCGAAACGCGGAATAAACTTATGAAAGACTTCTCGAAGGGTTGAGTTTATGCTGAAAAGTTCAACACGTTCCTTGGCGAAAAGTTTCAAACACCCAAGTCTAAGGAAGGTGCACAGCAGAAAACAGACCAGGTCCAGAACATCTGTCAATCAGTGGAGCAGGAATTGCTTCAGTCCCTGTCTGTAGAATCTTGTGAACTGCAATTAGAAAATAGAAAACTTGTTAGTGAAAACAAGAAACTGGCAAAGGAGAATAAAAAGTTTGAAAGTCAGGATGAGAAAAAACGTAAGCGAAAGTCAAATGTGAAAGGCCTCAATCAGAGCCTATTCCGGGAAAGATCGAAGGTGCACAAATTAATCAAGAAGTCCAATGAAAGTCAAGAAAAATTAAACGCTGAAGTGGAAAAAGTTCAGAAATTAGAAACTCGGGTTCAGAGACTACGATCAAAGTTGAAAATTACTGTAAAACAGAACAAAGTTTTGTTGGTTGAGCAGAAACAGTATGAGAAGAAGTTGGGTGAGTTACGTGAGGAAATCAGGAAAGAGAATGAAAGGATAGCTTTCTTAGAAAATAGGAATGTGGAACTTGAGGAAAAGCTGGCTGAAGTAACGTCTCAGGATGACACTGTTATCAAGACAATGCAAGATGGTAAAACCTACAGTGCAAACATTAGGGAGGCTAGCTATTACTTACAAAACTTGGGATTTAGTGAGGAAAAGACTAGTGAGGCTCTCCCACTTCTGCTAAAAGCATTGTGTGGGAAAGAACTTGAAGGACCTCTGCCGAGCCACAGGTCTCAAAATAGGTTCGGAAATGAGCTAAAAGCCCTTAGCATACAGCATGTTAAGGAGACATTGGCAAATGACGGAAGGGAAACCACACTCATGTTTGACGGCACAACAAAGCAGGGGCAGCACATGAGCGAAATTGAGGTGTCGACAAAATCAAAGGGGGCATTTCTTCTCGGAATAAAAGAACAAAGTGGGGGCAAGGCCAAAGACTATGTTCAAGCTATAAAGGATTCTTTAAATGACACTGAAGGCCATAGTTGTTTAACCAGTGTCGGTGAACCCCTTTCCCTTCTGCGCGATATCACCAACACTATGAGTGATCGCGTTATTGTCAACAAGTGTGTTGAGGATGCTCTTAGTGCTGAGAAGGAGAAGGAACTGAATACATTCAAGTGTGCCGTTCACCCGCTAGACACTATAGCCAAGGATACCGACAAAGTTGTTGCACATTTCGAACGTGAAAGTAACACAGAGATTAAGCAACTCTACCGGAAAAGCAGTGAAAGTTTCACGCAAGCTCTATTAAAGGGCATAGGTAAACTGTTCTATTCGGATAGAGTGGGATGTAACTTGGATCTTGTGGAACATTTAAAGGAGAATGTTCATATCCCAGTAATTGAAACCGCTGCATCTGATTCAGTAACGCGAGTTTATCACCGATTCGTGGGCAACCGATTCCATATTTATTTCCTCGATGCTGGGCTTGCATTGTACTATTCTGAGCAAATTCTGGAATTCTTTACTCATGTACGCCATCCGTCCAATGGACTCCAGTTGGCCGTGGTCGACGCACTCAAGAACAGTGATATGCTAGTAACCCTTCGTGCACTTGGATTGGTGGGTAAATACATAACAGGGCCATGGATGCGTTGGGTTCCACAGCACAGCACAATACTGGACATTAGTCAACCACTTCAGGAGGCTTTGGTAAGGATTGAGGAATGGGAAAATGACCCACAAACAATGTTAGATGGAACTGCTGACTGTGCCTTCGCCAGCTGCATGATAAAAAAGGATAATGTTTTCCAATCACTGATTAAGAGTCAGTCTGCTGAATTGGACAAAAAATGTTCTGCCTTGCTAACATCTGTACTTGGTGCTATCAAAGATGTAATTATTCGCCAAATGAAAGATCACTTACCTGGTGGGAAACTCTGGGAGCCATCTCCTGAACTTGTGAGGGAAGCTGAGTCTTGTGTTCCACACAATCTTGGTGGTGAACGTCGATTTGCCATTGCAGACAGCTACATGAATCGAGCCCCAAATGCTACTGTTGAAAAGGTGGAATCACGGGTGATGTTCAAGACAAATAAAACTCAGGAATGGCTTGTGGTTCAGGCTGAAACTGACAGAAAGGCACATATTGACATTGCACGAAAGGAAACCAGAAAACGGCTGGTGACGGAAAAATGCAGACGTTTAGAAAGGAAAGAAGAGCACAAAAGATTATTGAAAGCCGCCAGACGACAGCTGTCAGAAAAGGAGGAACTGGCACGAGATCGGAAGGAAAAAGTTATTGAGAAAGTGATTGATTGTGGTGGACTGTGGGGGAAAGAAAATATCAAAGACAGTCTATCGAAAATAAAAACAAAAGGAGCAAAGTCAGCCGCCCTCAAATCTCAAATACAAGTCAGAGAAAAGTTCATGTTAACGAAGGGTCCTGGAATAAACCTAACTAAATCGTCATTGAATGACTTGGAGGAATATTTGATGAATCATCTTGTGGATAAGCCAGTACCCCCTGAACGGTGTGTTGTGGCTTCAGTTCTCTCTGACAATACTTACCTGGTTGGTAAACGTTTTCAACAAAAGTGGAACGATGAAGACAGAATCGTAGAGTGTTCTGGTGAGGTGAAAGAGCTGATAGATGATGAATACCGCCTCCACTTTCCCCAACATGCCCAAAGTGGTGATTGCTACTTAACAGTAGCCGAGGTCATCTCTGACATTGTTAGTGGCGATTTCATCATTCTGTGATCAGATCACTGAGTGCTGGTGTGGACATAACGAATTGCTGTCAAGGCTTAGGTTGGTATAACCATGGGGAATACAGTTATCTGACATCTGATAACTGAGGTCAGGGTTCAGGTTCCACTTGATTGAATAATCTCTGTGTCTCGTCCTACATGACATAGTAGAATGAGACACAGAGATTATACAGTGTGAAAAAGTATAAAATGTGGAGAGCTTGGGTCCTGGTTGCCATGGTAACAGTAAACCTTAAAGCTCCTAACTCATAGAACACCTGGATGTTCACCTTTTATTACATAAAACAATGCATATTTCTTGTTGCATCAATAAGGCATGCAAAATTTGTCGTGTTATGGAATTGCCGGTCATTTGTGATTCTGTTACCTTGGCAACCAAACAATAACATTTTCATGCTTTCTTTTTCATCCCTTTTACATATTTTTACATTGTCAGACTAAAAAATAGAGCAAGTATCATACTTACCAACTATTCTGAGCAGTTTCTTCTGTCGGTTGAATCACAAAGGCACACTTCTTCATTCTCATAAAAATATATCGACGACAACTGGTTTCCATGGCAACGGGCCACCTTCCACACATAGAGTGTAGTATTATACATCATATTTTGTAATAATGATTATTTATAAGGCTCTACAGTCAAGAACAACACCACACACTCATTTAAAAGTCAGAAAATCTCATTTTTTATGTTTCTTAGCAACGCAGCTGCCGAGTCGGTTGCCATGGAAACCCACATACAGTCTTCAATTTGAAAACTGGGTACATATTTGAGATCAGCATCCTTGAAAACATATGTGCTCCAATTTCTAGAGGATTCGGATGTAAACTAAGGAATCTACATCAAAACAACTGAAAAAAAAGCACCTTCGGTGTACCCTTAATTACTCCCATTGTTTTATTAGAATTGCAGTACAAAAGAGAGGCGTTATTAAAAACATTCAAAATGCCGTAACTCAGGGCTCAGTGAACGGATTTTGAAAATTTAAAGTTCAGTGTTTTCAGAAAACCAGCCACTTTAATTCTAGACTAATAACATTAAGAAATAAGGCATTTGAAAATTTTGTGCTGGTACCTAGATGCGCTGAACTCCTTCGATGTAGACGATTGAACTGCTGAATGCAGACTCCTGGCCTTAGCTGTGAATTCCAATGATGATGACGTCAGACACTGGCAAATGATACGCTGGCGCAGAAGGCGCGAAAATTCAAATACCCCTGTTTTTTATTTTGTTGAATAGCGCCCCCTGGTGAACAGATCTGGCATTAACTTCCCTTTGAACTGATGTAGAAAATATCAACCTATCTATCCCATCACTTTTTGTCTACATATTTATCATAGGGACTGAGATATTGCGATATTTCATTTTACAGAAAACGCCCCCTGGTGCGCCTAATATAGGTCAAATTGCGCTCATTTTTTGTTTCCCAGGAGAGTTCACCAAGGGCTACCTTCAGATGTAATTTGGAGTCTCTACCTATTACGGTTACAAAACGTCGGGCATAGTTGGACAGATGGACTGACACCCTGACGCCACTGAATACCTATTTGACTAGCTCCGCTGACCTTTGGTCAGCTGAGCTAAAAACACTTTGCTAAGAAAATAATGGAGTTGCTAAAGTTAAATGAGGTATGAAACTACTCTTTTTAAAGTTTTCTAATAAGATGTTTTAGGGTCAAGAGTACAGTTTAAGGGGAAATAGTAAAAATATTCGCTTGAATTTGGTTCATTACTACTGCATTTGTATACTTGCCTACATTTTCTGTACATCGCCTGTACATCACTTGTGCATAGGCCGATGCCATGCTAGGCCTGGGTGGAGGAAATAGATGCGCGTATTGACAACAACAACAACTGAAAAAAGTGACATCACGGTCCCTCGATTGTGCATACCGTCCCTTGATTGTGCATACTGTCCCTCAATTGAGAGACGGTCTCTTGATTGAAGTTTGGTCCCGAACCTGGTTTCGGCCTAGGCCCTAGGCCTACCCTACCGGTAGGCCTATCAGTGATCAACGATGGACCGATTTTGATGAAACATTGCCATTGGCATCACTGTCATTTTCCCGAAAAACGTGCGTGACAGAAAAAAAGTTCTTTCACAAAATGACAAATCATAGTTCGAGCTTTGTTTCGAGTTTACGGGCGAAATGGCGGCCATTTTGAAATATCAACGTATTTGTCACGACCATTTTGAAATGACGCAATGCATTGCGTACGTGTAGGCCTAGGCCTAGGCCTACCGGCATGACCGGTGCCTAAACTGCACTGAACCACTGAACAGCATTAGCAAAAGCATGAATTGAAAAGCATCAGATCAGAACGAACAGTACGGCGTCGCCTTTTGGTCCATCGTGTCACTTCTGAGGTGGTCCTTCCGTAAGGGCCACGACGTTTTTTGGCTGGTGGTGTTGGCCTGGTCCTTTCTTCATCCATCATTTGTCCATGATCATAAAGCCCGCCACTGACCACTCATGCACTGCTGACACCATCAACAAGCGCAGCCATGTTGGTTGTTCTTCCTTAATCTCGAATGCTCGGTAGTTTTGAACTTGAACGTTTTGTGAGCCCTACTAAGAGACATTGTTGGGAAAATGTAAATTAGGCCTAATAAAAAGTTACTAATTCTGTTTAACGGCGCTTGAGATCTTTGATAAGGCTGACAACGTTCAAAAACAACAAAATATTAGTCATGTTCGTCAAGAGTACCTAATCACGTGACCTCACGCTCATGACGCTGGCGCGAATTCGTCTGCTTTTTCTGACAGACATTTCATGACCTACTCAAACTAGACAAATTAGCCTAATACTTGTCGATTTTTCGCAATTTTACTTTTCAACTTGGCCCTTGCTGTTTAATAATGCCAAAGTATTACTGCGCCTTCGTATGGCATGATCGTACAACAGTACCTATTTCCCAACTTTGCCTTGCTGTTCATGGACATGGTGGTGAAAAACATGAAGGCGGTGATTCAGCTTCAGCAGGTTCAGGCCTGCCATTTCCAAGACTCGGAGATACAGTGAAAATTAAGTGGAGAGGGGAAGATGGCAGGTTCACAGAGTTCGATGCCAATCCTTTACATCACAGGTAGGCTATGTCAGGGCTTGAAAATCGGCCGTCAACACAACACTAGGCCTAGGCTAGCCTACGCCTACCGGTAGGCATGCTAGGCTAGGCCTAGGCCTAGTGTTGTGTTGACGGCCATTTTTATGATGACGCAATGCATCGTACACGTGTAAACTGCACTGAACATTTAGGCCAAGAGCTAGGCCCCTAGCCTAGGACCTACCGGTAGGCCTAGCGAAATGAAATGGATTTTGAGAAAGGGATCCGTTATGCAGGAATTAGGCTAGGCCTAGGCCTACGCGAAAAATGAAGAAGATAGCAGAAAGAAAGGTAGCCTAGGCCTAGGCCTACCTTAGGCCTAACGCGGCAACGGCAAGAAAGACAAGTTAGGCCTACAGGCCTAGGCCTAGCCTCTAGGCCTAATTGTCGATGTAGGCCCTATATAGGGCAGCTAGGCCTATTATTTATTAATAAATAGCTAGACGCAATGCATCGTACACGTGTAAACTACACTGAACCTTTAGGCCAAGAGCTAGGCCCCTAGGACCTACCGGTAGGCCTAGCGAAATGAAATGGATTTTGAGAAAGGGATCCGCGGCAACGGCAAGAAAGACAAGTCATAGGCCTAGCCTCTAGGCCTAATTGTCGATGTAGGCCCTAGGCCTATATAGGGCAGCTAGGCCTATTATTTATTAATAAATAGCTAGACCTAGCTACATAGCCTGGTAAGAAGTTGAATATTGGCAAAATAGTCCTGGAATTTCAGGATATTTGGCCCTGGAATTCCTTGAAAAGTCCTGGGATTTGAGGTCTGGGGGTAGTGCACAGAATATTTATGGCCTAGGCTAAGGCCTTTATATGGGCCTAGGCTAGACAACCGTATAGCTAGGCCCCAGGCCTATAAATAGGCCTAAAGTCACAATATACTTCCTCCTGCAATCACTTTGAACAAATCAATAATTTGCCCTGGCCTCATTTTTTGGGAATAAGGCTTAGGCTTGGGCTGCCTAGGCCCAGGCTTAACCTAGTTTTAACCTATTTTTACAGTAACACGTAACTAAAGTACTAATCCTTTTGCACTGCAGGAAATAGAAGTGATGGCTATCGAAAAGCCAACTTGTATGCCAAAAGACTGGCACCGTTCTTTTTTCGGAAAAAGAGGACTTACAGAAACAGCTGCAAGAAATACTGACAAACGCTTCAAAAGGTAGGGGTATTAAGTGATACCGGTAGTTTAAATACAGGTATCAATGTATCAATAGGCCTATACTATTAGTATGTACCCATCTTCCCGTCATTACCCTATGTGTTTTTCCACTTTTAACGACATCATAACCTACATGTAACGAGCCGACGGCTTCGGGAACATGTCCCCTGTTTTGTTATCAAGACACCAACATCGCATACATGTAAGGTCCCTTCCGAGCTACAAGGAAGGTAAACAGACCTACCAGTACATGTTTTGTGTTTTCAGTGTAAAAATGAGAAAGTATCGGTACCTGAAAGACCTCTTACTCTTAGTCTCATAATTTATTGTGTAAAAAGAGGTGGTCGTCGTTCGTTCATCTGGTCAGCATGTGTAAGCCAGATGATTCTTTTCATGCCAGTCAGTTGAAGAATATGAGCACGTACTTCATTTCCAGAATCCGCCAAAGATCCAGACATGCCAGATTCTGTTAAAAAGTCAAAAAATTCAGAATCTGTTAAAAAGTCGAAAAATTCCAAAAAATCCAAGGCAAAACCTTCATCGAATTTGAACACAGATCCTCCAAAATCAAGCAATACCGGTAACAAACCACAGCAGGAACGAATGAAAATGGTAAAGAGGTCGTATCAGCAGTTGCTAAGTGTATGTACCTATTACCGGTGATCAATTTTTAAATTTTTCTCTGAAAAATAATGGCTCAGGACAGAGCCAAAATGTAATGTAAACTCTTTTTGAGAAAAACACGCAAAAGACAAGGCATCAACAGGATTGTGCCCCATCCTTTGTCGTCCGCCACTGCTGTGTTAACTGCATAAAAATGCTGCCGTGGACAATGATGGATGGTTTATATGGTTATGAGTTGAGTTTTTCACTCAACTGGCTAAAGCAGTACCAAATTCCTCCTCCGAAATGTATTTTTCTATACAATGTATGTTCAGTTATATTTCATACAATCTTTCCAGGATTATCAAGATGTTACTACGGCTACAACAAGTACAACAATATCGATGCCGTCAGAGTCGGAGTCGGACAGTGGTTTGGAGGACAAGGCTCATCATACTACTGGTAGTTTCGATTTGTCCAAACAGCCAATGGTAAGCTAGAGAGTGAAGATGTCGCTTGTCAGGCAATGGTACCGGTGTGACAGGGATCAAAGTCCCCCTGGAATTAAAGTCCGGTCTTATTGTCTTATTGTTCAGCGAGGGATTAGAATATGGCTATAGAGACCATGACCATTCGAATAACCTTACAATAGCGGGCTATTGTTTGGTGGACTTGCATTCACTAGGACGTTGATTCCTCTCACACCTGTATAATGCAAGCAAACAAAGCTGCTGCTTTTTTAGGCGATTTTTGCTTTCTGGCTTTCTTGATCTCACAGTCAGTTGACAGAAAAGCAATACGTACAAATTTGATAGTTATACTGTAATTGTTGAATTTTGTCCGTCCATCTCTCACCGCCCTATCTGATGATGCTGTGGTTTCTAACGTCTAATCATGGACAAGAGTCAACACTGGATGGGCTTCGAAATGTATTTCTGTACAATGTATGTTCAGTTATATTTCATACAATCTTTCCAGGATTATCAAGATGTTGCTACGGCTACAACAAGTACAACAATATCGATGCCGTCAGAGTCGGAGTCGGACAGTGGTTTGGAGGACAAGGCTCATCATACTACTGGTAGTTTCGATTTGTCCAAACAGCCAATGGTAAGCTAGAGAGTGACGATGTCGCTTTTCAGGCAATGGTACCGGTGTGACAGGGATGAAAGTCCCCCTGGAATTAAAGTCCGGTCTTATTGTCTTATTGTTCAGCGAGGGATTAGATGGCTATACAGACCATGACCAGTCGAATAACCTTACAATAGCGGGCTATTGTTTGGTGGACTTGCATTCACTAGGACGTTGATTCCTCTCACACCTGTATAATGCAAGCAAACAAAGCTGCTGCTTTTTTAGGCGATTTTTGCTTTCTGGCTTTCTTGATCTCACACTCACAGTCAGTTGACATAAAAGCAATACGTACAAATCCGGTAGTAATTGTTGAATTTTGCCCGTCCATCTCTCACCGCCCTATCTGATGATGCTGTGGTTTCTAACGTCTAATCCTGGACAAGAGTCAACACTGGATGGGCTTCAAGAGACCGACCGTGATAGTGGATATCATTTTACTGAATACTGTTTAGTGTTAATTTATTTTATTGTGATACTGATACTGATTGAATCACAATTTAGCCTTTGATGGTAATAACTCTCATTATGGGCCTCACATAATACCTCACATATAATACTATAGACCGAAATAGGCCTACTTCAATTGTCGTGTGTCTTCAGGGTAAAGTAGGTACCTACTAATAGGGCCTATAAATTTATGATAATTCTCAAATTTCAGGAGAGTACCTCAACACCCCCACCACTCAATGCAAAGGGACATCCAACGGTTGCAGGGAAATGTCCACGGAAATTTTCTGATAGCAGAACCGCATGTACCAGTAACTCGCATGAACGTACAACAGCAAAGGTAAGTGAATTGTACAATCTACTGACTTGAAATCTGTCCAATATTTCATCTATCTCCAAAAGTTTTGCTTCTGTGATGTTTCTTCAGCAATATCAGATGTATACTACATACAGCATATGATCGCATGCATCATGATGGTCATACTATATTTATTTCAAAAACCTTACTTTCAGGTGTTGTCAAGGAAGTCCGAGGCGATGACATGTTCACTATTGACTTCGGGAAAAAGTGCAAAGTTCGGAGTGAGTTTCAGTGGCCGAAGGGGAAGGACGTTCAGCTGGTCAATGCCCAATTCATTATTGAGGCAGACTTCAAGCCACATACCACTACAAGTGGAAGAATTTGGTGTGTTGGGGATGAAACTGTGGAAATTGCGGAGCGACGTTATGAACTTTTCTCGACCCTGTACTTCACCGAAACAAATTTATTGTAGACTCTGATTACAAACAGACCTTTTGAACTGAGATAGCATCCTGTAGTGTAAGTAGGTGCACACTGCCATGATTATGAAATTACTGATCTCTGCTCATTTCCAGCTAAAATATTCTACAAGGTGTATCTGATATGGGCATTTTTGAATAATGACAGTCGCCGTTTGCCGTTTGCCGTTTGATGGTGGCAACCATCTTGAAAATCAATCTGTCTTCCACATTTACTACCACCTGTTCATTTTTTATGGCCTGAGTCATTAATATTTGAATTCTGCTCTTTTTCAGCTCCGTTTTGATATGCTACATGCCATATCCTGCGTATAGGTGTAATTTTACAAATTATCAATTAGCGTGATTCTGGCGGCCATCTTGAAAATCAAGATGGCTGCCCCATTTATGGCCACCTGTTCGATTTTTATGGCATGAAACATCAATTTCTGAATTCTGCTCTTTTTCAGCTTTATTTTGATATGCTACATGCCATATCTTTTACACAACTGTCATTTTGCATATTATTGCAACGGCAATACTGGCGGCCATCTTGAAAATCAATATGGCTGCCACCTATGGCGCTGATACTTCAACGGTTGCCTCTGACGAGTAATACTTCACCCACATGAACTTTTACCAGGCATCTTTTCTTAACATCATCTACTGAACAAGCTTTAAGAACACAATCGTAGATTTAAAATAGCCTAATTAGCATAATTTATGCTAATTTGTGCTAATTACCTGTAAAATTATGCAAATTAACCATAAATCGACTGCGCCATCAGCATCGGCCAGAAAAGATACCCTTACGTGCCAACAACCACAGAATATGATAGAATTTTTCATTGGCCTTGCTACTAATAGGGCCTATAAATTTATGGTAATTCTCAAATTTCTGGAGAGTATGTCAAAAAATCTAAACGCAAAGGGACATCCCAACGATCATTGGGGTAAAGTGTCCACGGAAGTTCTCTGATTCTACATGTAACTTGCAGAAACGTAGACAAAGGTAAGCAAAACGTCCAAAAGACAACATCAGGATCGTGCCCCATAAAGGGCCTTGGTCATATAGCTCATTACACCACTGCTGTGAACAGCATGATAATGCTGCCATGGATGGTTATGGTTATGAGTTACCGGTAAGTTTTTTTAGCTCACTCGTGAGCTATAGCAATCACGTGGCGTCCGTCGTCGTCCGTTAGCAGGGCACGTTTTGTAACCGCTGGGGCTATTGATCTGAAACTTGGTACACATATACCCATAGGTCAAATGACCTATGACACCCAATTTCGGTCCGATCTGATTCCTGGCTTGGCCACCAGGGGGGATAAACCGAAAACCTTTAAAGTGCAGTTTCGCCTTAACCGTTGATCGGATCATCACCAAATTTTTATGGTGGGTACATCTTATGAGAATACACGACATATCACCCGGGTTTTTGATTTGACCTAATTTTCAAGGTCACAGAGGTCAAAGTTCGAAATTTCATTGTCGGGTGGCACGTTTCGTGGCTATTTGTCCTGGATTGTTCAAATTGGGTGTGATGATGTATCTAGGTACCCTGTATGTCTGTGGC
>NMRB01000083.1:48897-87381 GCA_002633025.1 Notospermus geniculatus
AAGCTAGCTTCACCCCTGAGGACTACAGGAGGAAAGGAGAGGGTGCATTATTAGGTACATATAGCATGCCTGGCAGGGTTAAACACCACCACCAAAGTTACTTACAAAGTACAAAGCAAGACGAAAACAAAAGACTACAAAGCACACAACATAACTACAGAGGCTGATAAAGGCCATCACATTTTTATTTTTCGTAAGTCGGGCGCTTAACTTGTATCTCAGGCTCCAACTTACTAATCCATGTATGTGCCTGATATAACGCAAGGCGGCATTATTTACTTACCGGTATTTATTTCATAACTCAGGCACCCAATTTATAACTTGGGTGCCAGATATTCTAACTCGGACACCTGACATACTAAATCGGGCGCCTGACTTATGAAAGGCACAATTTTTTTTTCGCAAGTCGGGTGCCTGAGTTATACTAGTAAGTTAGGTGCCCAAGTTGTTATAAAATTTTTAAAAAATGGCCTTTCTTAAGTCGGGCGCCCAACTTAAGAACAATAGAAAAATGTTGCCCTCCATGGAGGGCAACATTTTTTATCCCGTACCGAAAGTCGAGTTGATTGAAAACAATTTCTTTTATGAAAAATTAGAATCACTTATCAAGCGACGTGACGCAATGCATCCACAGTGGATAGGCGTACGCCGTCCGCACTGGACTGACGACATGACTGAGGTGTGCCCACTGGCTCCGGCCTAGTGTTTCAAACACTGGTTTGGGACGCATTGAGTTAACCATTTTGCATCAAGGCTACTGCTTACTGCCAAGAAATGAGATTGTGAGTGGTATTTTTCCATTTGAAGAGTATGCATTTGTTCTATGGACGTTCAAACTTGCGAACCGAGAGAGTGAAAAATGCGGCGGCCATTGCCGGTCGACATTTCATGAAATGTCGCACCTTTGGTGACGTCAGAGCGGTCGACATGCCAAAATTCCTTATGGTCACGTGTGCGGTGTGAGCCAATCGCATTCACAGAAACTTACTTGAGGTACGGGATTAATAAAATGATGGCCTTTATCAGCCACCATACTGAGCAATTGTAGTTAGTCATAGAAAACATGACGTCACAACCATAACAGCATTACCATTGAAAAATATGAAAATTACAAATACCAGTATGGCTTGCAATGGGGTTCGACAGTGAAACAGACGACGTGGGAACAGGGCTTGAAAAATTTTCTGGGGCACCCTGCTTGTTGTGACTTTTCATTTCTTGGTTGGTGCCCAGGACTTCCTTGTGGGTGCCCGAATAAGGTGGTTTCTGTTTTTAGCTCAGCTGACCAAAGGTCAGCGGAGCTAGTCAAATAGGTATTCAGTGGCGTCAGGGCGTCAGTCCTGCAGTCCACCAGTCCAGCTGCAGTAGGCCCTACCTCTTAGGCCAATGCCTTAGCCTATCAAACTGAGACATCAAATGTCAGCTGAGCGCAAGGCCCATGGGCCTCTTGTTTGATGACAGGGGTTTAGTGCCCGGTCGGGCATGTTCTATTACGTATGTCATTGATTTTTGGTGCCCCGGTTTGCGGGCACTCAGTCAGGCACCCAATTTTTCGAGCCCTGGGGAATAAACACGGGTATTTTCACCAGGTGCTACAGTATAGATTTGAACAAGGTGCTATTAGCATGATTAGAAGTCGGTAAACCGTTTGAGCATGCACACATAACTGGCCAATTTGTGGTTTGTGGTTAGGTTCCATTGCAAGGTAAAATGAGTGCAAAAATGACTCGACATTATGAAAAGCACTTTATAGGTGTACCTCTGCTCCATAAGTCAACTCAATGGTCATCCCATTGCATTGTCAGTGTTTGCCAATTGTTCAATCCTTTTTTAATTTTGGCTGTACCTAATGCGAATGGCATGCTTAACAGAGTACATGTTTCATTTCCAGATGGTTGAATTACTGCCAGGAAGTGGGGTTTTCGTTTTTCCTCATACAAGGGACGCAGCGATTTCTCACGCAACTAAATCAGCTAGAAAGACATCAAAAGCAAAAACCATGACAGGAGATACAGGAAAAGCGCGGGGGTTATCCCTTCTGAGATATCTGTCAAACCAGTTTTGGCGTAGGGAAGATATTGCTATGGGAACACTAAAAGAAAATGACCCACCTTTCATAACACTTGATGAAAGGGTAGTTAGGGCAGTTATAGGTACAGTCTTGTTCGTATTAATATCAACACCTTTATGCAGAAAACCGCATTTAAATTGGTTTGGTGGTTTATGAGATATTTGAGATAATAGGTGTTGATATTAATACGAACAAGACTGTACATCAAAACTTGCAACATTTTAATTTTGAAGTCGTTAATGTCATTGCAAAAATTGACCTTTAATTGATTTTAAGTTGTATAATTGATATAAGTTCAGACTTTTGCATGAAGTTGATACCACTAGCTTATTTAGAAATTTGTGCAGTTAATCTCTTGTGCAGGTTGTTTATGGTGTACCGGTATAGTATCTTGATGATTGCAAAGAATTATAAAAGATAAAATTAACATATGTACAAATCTTCTTTTCAGATTTCTGTACGCTAAACTCAAACTGCAAAGCGGAGAGCTGCGGAATGCCCTTTGGGCGAAAATATACTCAGCAAGAGTGAAAAGGCGAAATAAAGAACGGAAGATGATAACCCTGAAGAAATATGTCAAATAAATATCCGTAGGCCTATTTGAAAGCTGCAAGATTTGGAATGTGATGGCCGGGCGATTCATCAACGGAATTTCCAAAGGATATTTAGCTAATGATAAAGTGCTTTTCACAATGTCCAGTGATTTTTGCACTCTGCAATGGAACCTAACCACAAACCACAAATGGGCAAATTATGTGTGCATGATTGCATGATTATCTTGAATCAGAGTATAGTCATGAACAAGGTCCTATTAGAAGTCGGTCAACCGTGAACTGACATGCACACGTATGATTGCCCAATTTGTGGTTTGTAGTTAGGTTTCATTGCAAGGTAAAATGAGTGCAAAAATGACAGGACATTCTGAAAAGCACTTTACATAACATGGTTGGGATAGGTCACAAAGTGTCCGCCTTAATGACATTCTTTGTAATGCCTCTGTGAATGCTCCAAGTGAGAAATGCTTGAAACCAAATTGGAAAAACTGAGCGATTCTTGGTTTCGTCAACCAAACCCAATGCATTCAGAATGATGCTAATGCATTATCCATTTCCATTATTTATGCTATGTTCACACTAGAGCCCGTTCCGTTACGAACGTCACGATCGGCCAATCGTAGCTGATCGTGAAATATTTGTTTAATTCTCTGAAGTTTCACGTTTCGATACGAGGTGATGCGAGTCGATACGTTCCGATGCGCTTGGATGCGATATGGTCGCAATTGGCCAATTTCAGGTGGCACGAATGGCGCCACGATTGAAATCGTGGTCTTAATCGTGGTGATCGTGTCAGATCTGATTACATCTTGAGGGCGATCGTGACGGCAATCGTGTTGAACGTAGAAAATTTTTGAACCGTTCAAAACTTCTATACGATCAATACGATTGCCAAGACTGAGCTCAAGATCTGATACGATCTGATAGGACATGTACGATCACCACGATTTCTCCACGATTAAGACCACGATTTCAATCAGGAACCTAGAAAAATTTTGGAAACGTACAAATTTATCTTACGATCAATGCGATTGCCAGGAACTGACCTGAGGATCTGATACGATCATCACGATTACTCCACGATTAAGATCGCGATTTCAATCGTGGCGTGAATCTTGATAGTGTGAACATAGCATAACATAAGATACATCTTTATAGAACGTGTATTCTAAAGCACATTTATATACTGTGCACAACTCAAATGGATAATGCGTCAGCCTCATTCTGACTGCAGGGAATGGGTGACACAACCAAGAACAAGACCAGTGTCTAAGATGGCATCAACAATTTATCATTTACAGCATTTACAGAGGCAGTGCAAAGTGACCTATCCCAACAATGCTTTGTGTCATTAGCCAATCATCCTGCAGAAAGTCTCTTGAAGCAGCGCCCTTCTATCTCATTTCAAATCCTGCAGCTTTTAGCACTGCACACGGATGAGCTTTTCTTAAGTATGTCTGTCGTCCGTCATCATTAACAGGGGTGGCACGTTTCTAAACTGCTTGGATTAGAAACTTGAAATTTGGTGTACAAGTAGCCTATGGTAAAAACAATATCTGGACCGAAACTTAGTGAAGCCAGTTTTAGGGACCATCATGAGGCTATGCGACCGCTGCCTGCACAGTACAAACACTTTGAAAATGTCGTAAAATTAAATTCTGCGGGTACGTACCAGGCAAGCATTTTAGGGACCATCATGAGGCTATGCGACCGCTGCCTGCACAGTACAAACACTTTGAAAATGTCGTAAAATTAAATACTGTGTGAGGCTTTAACTTTGCATCATTGACGGAGTGTCCTCCCTGATGTGGAAACCCTCAGCATTGGGTCTGTGTGGCGACACCAAACTAGCTCTTTAAGGTTTAATTCCTTTAAGGGAAACGGTATTGTATCGCAATTCGTTTTTCTTTATTGGACTGCCTACATAGAGGGAGCAACCTAGCGGAGTAGTGAGTGCTTGGGTTTGAGAGTGGCACCAGTTGTTGAGAAAAGGTGGCAATTCCGTAGTCCTTTAAATCAAAAATGACAGGATTAAGTCACTGTGGTTGGTTCATAGTGAAATTGTTCTTAGCTTTTGTGTTGATTGATGTTAGCTTACATGTTGAAATTGATGTTAGTATTTAATCGGGAAAATGGGCCATTCGGGTGTAGCCTTGCTTGAGCATGGACAAATGATCCGATGTCCTTCAGTGAAGGGCAGCAGTTGGTCAGATAGCATTGGCAGTAAAACACAGATTATATAAACAAACCACAGTTGGTGCGAACGCTGCCTGAGCAGATATTCTCCTAAGGTGGTTGGAAAACAGTTTGTGAAATGGGCAGTTTTTAGCTCAGCTGATCAACGTCTGTCTAGTGTCTGTGTGTCTGTAGTCCATTAAATTGGCACATTTCACGGTACAGAGTAATGAAAGTTGGTGGAGTCGAGGTAAACAATAGGGAAATGCCTCAGACTCGTCATGTCTGTAGGTAAATTGTAACTGAATGAATTGACTTTAAATATTAATGTGACAACATGAATATTATTGAAAACATGACACGTGTACTTTATATGTCGAATTACTGTTTTTTTAATTCGCTAATACAATAAAAAATTAATAACAAAAAGGTTTTCAGTGTTTTTATCCTGCATGTGCCAAGAACAAATTTCTTCATTCATTGTTATTTATTTTGTGGACACTACTGCCAATCTACTGCCATACACTACTGCCAATCTACTGCCATACACTACTGCAAATCTACTGCCATACACTACTGCAAATCTACTGCCAGACACTACTGCAAATCTACTGCCAGACACTACTGCAAATCTACTGCCAGACACTACTGCAAATCTACTGCCAGACACTACTGCAAATCTACTGCCTGCAAGAAAGTACTGCAAATCTACTGCCTGCAAGAAAGTACTGCAAATCTACTGCCTGGCACTACTGCAAATCTACTGCCTGGCACTACTGCAAATCTACTGCCTGGCACTACTGCAGTTCTACTGCCACTTTTATTCCATATATGGCACGGCAGTAGAGAAACAGTACGGTGCATAATATTTAAATGAACTACTGTTCATCTACTGCAACTCTACTGCAAACTCTACTGCCGCATAATGACCACTACTGCAATGTCTACTGCTCTGGTCTACTGCAAAACTACTGCCGAGTGGCAGTAGTTTTGCAGTAGACAACTGCACCTCTACTGTTTATCTACTGCATTTCTCTACTGTATCTCTACTGTTGTTCTACTGCAAATCTACTGCGTGTTGGTAGGGGCAGCTTCATTTAAAGAAGAACTGATCCCTTCAAATACAATGACTATTTTTGCTGTTCCAAATGGGTATGACAAAAATTTGGTGAAAAAATCTCAGCTCATTTTCAAACTACACACAATGTGACGACGTCAAGGGGAAACACCAAAGAAGAACAAAGCGATATCACAACTAATATAATTATATTCAAAATCCCAGATTTACAATGACAAAGACAGTCTTTTTGACATCAGGGCACACACGTTGCCGCGACACCCAGTTTCCAGGCTGCTGAACAGTTCTAGGTCACACCAGTTCAAGACTTCGGCGCTTGGAAGGCAGAAACATCTCCCAAGTTTTGTATGCACAGAAAAGGGTGGTCTATCTGCTTGTACAGCACGTACAGGGTACAGGCCCATTGGCGGACGTACCCACAGGTCTGGTAAGGTTGCTTTCTGAGTTCTGCCTTACACATTCAAGTTCAGGGGCCATATGCACAAAACTACTTAAGTATGAAAATCCCAAGGGATTCCCTCAAATCATCACTAAAGTGGAAATCTTAACTTAAGGGAGATGCAGAAAGCTACTTTGGAATAGTGAAAGCCTCAAAATCCCCCTTAACTCTAAGTGTGGTCACAGTTCCCTTAACTGACTCCTTAACTTCACAGATTGTGGCAGGCACAGGTTGGAATGTGCTATCCATGCTTTGCCGATGGATTTAGATATTTTCGTTGCAATGTGACTTATGTGGTTGTGCCATGTCAGATTGTTGTTTAACGTTAGGCCTAAGAAATTAAAAGTATTTACGCGTTCGATGGTATTGTCATCTATAATGATCCTAAGGAGAGGTGCTGCAGACTGCGGGTGGTGGAAAACCATGAATTTTGTTTTAGCGGTGTTCAAAGAAAGTTTGTTAGCGAGAAACCAGTCGTTTATTTTGTTAAGTTCAGCGTTAATTACATTGGAAATTTGAGAAGGGCTATCGTTCTGTCCTGGGGTAAAAACAAGTGTAGTGTCATCTGCATATAAAATGCTTTCTAAAAAGTCGCTCACGTTTGGCAGATCATTAATATAAATAATAAAAAGAAGAGGTCCAAGGATTGATCCCTGAGGAACACCAGTGGATATTGACTTAATACTTGATTTAACTCCAGAAAGGTCAACAAATTGTTTGCGATCAGAGAGGTACGATCTCAGCAAATCTATAGCGGGATTTGTAAGTCCGTAGTGGCTTAATTTATATAATAAAATATCATGGTTTAGGGTATCAAAAGCCTTAGATAGGTCCATGAAAATGCAGACTGGTTTAAGACCGCTGTCCATTTTGTTAATGACATGATCGACAAGATGAGCTGCAGCAAGTTCAGTAGAGTGATTTTTTCTGAATCCATACTGATGAGGGTGTAATAATCCTTGCAGATTAAAATAGTCAATCAATTGCTCATGAATAATACGTTCAAAAACTTTAGAAAAGGCCGACAACAAAGAAATAGGGCGGTAATTTGTCATTAATGATTTACTACCTTTTTTGAAAAGTGGTATCACTCTAGCCATTTTTAACTTATCAGGAAAAATTCCTGTGGAAATACACTGATTTAAAAGTATGGTAAGAGGACGAGATATTTCATTCTTAATAAATTTAAGGACTTTTGAGGAGATTCCATCAAAACCAGAACTAGTTTTAGGTGCTAAACCGGATATTACTTTTAGTATTTTTTCTTCATTTACCGGTGTAAAAGAAAAAGACTTTAATGGGTAACGAATTTCCAAGGTAAGATTTAAAAGGTTTCACGGATGGCCGAATACCTAAAGAAAGTTCTTCCCCAATATTAGAGAAGTAATCATTTAATTTATCAGCAACTAATTTTTTATCACACACCTTGATACCGTCAACAACAAGGTAGTCCAGAAGAGATGCAGATTTATTTGCCTTCGAACGGCAGAGTGCATCGTTTATGAGTTGCCACGTTTTTCTAATATCATTCTTGTAGTTAATGAAACTTCGTTCATAGTAATTTCTTTTTGCTGATCTAATCGATCTGCGTTAAACTAGTTTGAAATTTTTTAATCGTTGAAGGCGAAGGCCATAGCGTGGATCCCTGTTGCTCATTTGCTTTAGTTTTTTGAAAAGTCTGTCGCGAATTTTTATAGAAGTGACCAAGCCGGAGGTGATCCAAGGTGATAGTTTGTGTTTCTTTTTATCACACTTAATTCTCTTCAAAGGAAGACACCGATCATAACAATCATTTATAATTTGGTGAAATATTGTAAAATTATGATTGGATCATCTCCTGTATGCATATCAAAACTCTGCAAAACTTCGTCTTCAGAAAGAGCTCTTTTAAAGTTGTCGATGGCATTATCGGATGTTGGTCTGATATAGATGTATTTCGCCTTTTTCTTAACGGGTAATGAGCTAACACAAGTGAAATATGGATAATGGTCAGAGAACCGGTGGGTTAGTATGCCAGATGATAAACTATGAAAACACGATGATACCTTATAAAATATATTGTCAATTAGAGTTGCACTATACTGGCTAACGCGAGTGGGCCTAGTTATGAGAGGAAGAAATCCTTGAGAAGTAATAACATCAAAGAAAGAGTCACAGGAGGAAAGAGTACCTAATTTCAACACACCGAAACACGTAATGTGTAAAAACCAGCCATGGGCGCAGCCATCTTTGATGCAATGCATTGTGTGTCTATAAATTAGCCCGGACTCTGTATAAGAATGCGAACAAATTGTCAAATATATCCTAAAATCTCGCGGTAGTGCTGGTGTTAGTGTTACGGACATCGAGGCGTGCCACAAACGGCGTTGTCTTCGAAGGGATAAAACAAGTATTTTTCTATCAGACCCACAAACGTTTCTTGACAAAGAATCTTTTAAATCATACATTATACATTCTCAGTGGCCTGGTCCCAATAAGGAGGTTGTTATTTCAATCAAGCAGAACTTCTGGTATCCGCGCGACAGCAACTTCAACTTTGTTGTGAGCATAGCTATGCTTAGTAACTATGCACTGAAGCCATTGCCAAATGCATCCATTGCCTAGCAAAAAAGCTGTCGGTTTTCATGTGAACTCGGCGATGACAAAATTACGCTGGCCAATCCCACATCAATCATTATTCATAGGCTCAGTCCGGTGTATTGTGTACGAGTGACACAAGGTCTTTGCGCCTTCTCAGTCTTCCAACTTTCGTCCAACCAGCGGATTGGGGTGGAGCGTAATGTCAACTGTCATTAGCAACACAATGCGCGAGGTGGATTAACATGAGAAATTGATTCTACCTTTGACCCCCGGCCCTTCTCCGACCAACTAATGGGCATGCGCAAGATCTACTGGGCATGCGCAAGATCTACTGGGCATGCGTAGCGTATTCCATAGGCCTGTAATGCTATATGTTTCGCTGTGTTCAATAGATCAATGTTGTAGTCACCCATCAGCACAAGCTCGTCATTTACATTATCAAAGTTTGCGAGAACATTACTAAAGTCATTTCTAAAAGACTCATGGGATTCGACAAGATTTCGAGGAGGACGATATACATTGCCAATAATGGTTTTCTTGGTGTTATAATCAGACTCTATTTCAATAAAAAGACATTCCCACAAAGAACTAAGATTTTGCGTCTCAAGTTCGCGGTACTGAAGGGACTCATGGATGTAAGTTGCAAGACCGCCTTTCGTGCTGGCTGACTTAGCTTTGCTGACAAGATTATAGCCATTTATTTTATAGGATGAAAGGTCAGTTGACTCAGAGAACCATGTTTCCTGGAAGCACAGAACACTAAAGAAGCAACCTTCAGAGGCAAGGCGGTTTATATACAGAACAATTTCATCAAAATTTGCATTCAAACTAGCACAGTTCATGCTGAGACACGTGAGTTTAGACGAGTTGTCATTCAGAGTTTTAAAGTTTCACGATGACGTTCACTTAAAGGAGCACGGTATTGGATCTCAAATGCGTTATTTGACTGCCGATGTAGAGGGAGCCACCTAGCGGCAGTAATATGAACTACAAAAATGCATTACAAAATGTACGGAGGAAATCGGGTCAACTCGCCAATACGTCGTTGGTCCCTGGGTTGGAGAGTGGCACAGTGGCGCCGGCTGTCGAGAAAAAGTGGCAATACCGTGCTCCTTTAAGCTGAATGGGTCAATGTCGTCCTGGGTATACCTGATGTTTACCCAGGATCATCCTGGGTAATCCTTTTCTTTACCCAGGATCATCCTGGGTAAACATAAGGATCCTTAACTTTACCCAGCTTGGGAGTTCCCGCCGAATCGCGCTGATCGTTCTCCTGCGCTGATCTTGTGCTGGGTTCCAGGTCTCGGTCGAGGAACGATGGTGGCGACCTCTTCAGATTGTTGCAAGAGGTGCTGATGTGCGTCCGACAACCAGCCACGTACCGGTAACGGAATGCCACGGAACTAGGAATTTGGTCCACTATCATGGTGGGCGTGGAAATAATGAGTATTCCCGATCATGTTATGCTTTTTATGATTATGCTATCCAGTAAGCCGAATAATGGGTAGTTATTAAGTACGGAACGGAATCGTGGTTGCAAACGGAACGTAAAAGACGGACCGACCTGTGAACTGGAACGGAACGGAGTAAATCTTATGGATAGCGCTGTGCAGTGATGTTGGGTTCGTTCTGTCATGTTGGTATTACGCTCAATTCTTGGCTCGTGTTGTTTACTTTGTTGGAGCAGTGCTTTTGTGGCAGGTTCGATTCTATGTTGGAGTCAATATTATGGAGTTCCTTTTTGCCATTGGGATGGTGTATTGCTTCAGTGGTTGATTTGATTCTTGGGTCTTGGTGGTCACTCTAATAGGNTTCTGAATGTTTTTTGTCAGGGGGCGAGAAAAATCATCCTAGAACACACTGAAAAGCTTAAAATACCCATTCAATTCCTACTTTAAAGGTTTGTATATCAGGGGTTGACTAGAATGCTGCAAGATCAATTATTGGGTCATCATCAAAGGCCTGAGTTGGTTTAATATTCATCAGCAAAATCAGTATCTATTGATGAAAAGAATTCATGATTCCATCCATTTTCGTCAACATGCCTGAATCTCGGCCACTGACCTGGTAAGTTCGTGAAAATTTCTTGGAAGTTTATGTTCATTTTGAATTTATCTTTACATTTAAACTGAAGTTCCACATTTGCATTAGGCCAACTTCTTGGTTTGATAGAACTCAGAATGCATATCCTCAGCCGTTGACCCTTTCTGAAGTTGTCCAACTCAACGTTTAATTATTTTCAATGTTGTGTGTGTCATCTTTATTGCTTTGAATTCAACATCAATTCAATCAACATCAATTGAAGACATGATCCCAAGCAAAACACCCACAAATCGCAGGAAAGTCCAGATCAATGAAGATGTTTCATGCTCTTTGCCAAGTGCATCTTGTCCTCCAGGTAAATGCAACAATAATGCAACAATTGCACAAAATTGTTGGGCAGAAATAAGAAATCTACGCAAATGTTGCCCCCTGATTTACTTGGCTATGCTGTCTTACATCTTGACTACTCAGACACTGACCTTTCGTGTCAATGCTGTTTCAAGAAACTCCACAAATGCATTGAAACAGAAATGTCCTGTGGTGATTATACAAGTCCATGCAGAAAACGTATAAGGAGATGCACTTTCCCTGATGAAGCATGGCTGCCATAGCGTGTCTCTGAAACGAAGAGAACAGATGAAACCGGGGATGAAGAAGAAATACGCAACAATATGCTCCGATACCACGCCGGTGTCCGACTTCCTTTTTTGGGACGAAATTGCGAAAACACTGAGGGAGGTAAAACAGACGTATGATCTGAGTCGGGAGACCTTCTTCACAAGCCAATACTCGGGCCAGGGCCAGAACTCTCACTATCATGGCTATGGGCCAAAAAAACTGGCGAGGCCGGTCTCCGTATCAAAACCGAGGCCGGCCCTACAGCAATGCCTACAGCAAGCTCGTTTGTCGGACCTTGTTCAATCACCATGCGAGTCAAGCACCAATCAACTCAGCAAATCGAGAGTTGACTGGCAAGTTGTGAAAGAACTCATGAACATTGAAAATCTTGATATTCCAGATTCTATTTTCCTGTGCAGAAAGCATCAAGCAGAGTTGAACAGAAAAATGAATCCTCAGATGTGTTGTCTTTGCAATGAAGACATCTCACACACATCAACCCATGTCGCCATTCAGACTCCACCATCAGATTACTGCATCATTTCACTGAATTACATGGTATTGAAAGTGTAGTTAATTGTCAAAGCCTTGTCTGTCCTCCGTGTCAGAAAGTTCTGACTACTTTAGTGGGGTGTAAATCCCCTAGATGCAGCAAATGATGAGAACCACACAAACAAAAGAGAATGAAGTTCAAGAACAGGAAAGCGCCAGTGACCCCGAAAATTGTGAAATCACAAGTATACCACATCGAACAACAATACCATTGGTAATGGTGGGAAGTGTGAACTTTATCAAAGACGAGCACAAGCAGGGCTGCTGAGAAAGAGAGGAAATATTTAATTGAGAAGCAGGATGAGTAGACTGGTCCCCTGTCGTACCGCTCCGTTCCTCCACTACTACAACAGGCAACGTCCGCCGTGTTTGCCTGTTTTCTGGCACACGCATGTAAATGAGCAATAAAGACTTGTAACGTTGCGAACTCTCTAAAAATAGATGATGACTCATGGCGCGACCGTTGATGACGTTTGGCTGACCAATCACATGCCGAATTGGTGTTCAAAATGCCTGTCATAGTACTGAAGCGAAAACTACGACAGGGGACCAGTCTACAGGATGAGCTGATGAGTGTTATTCACGGCCTCGGCGTGTGTATGTAGGGGTGTGTGTTGTCAGTAACCCCAACCACTCAACCCACCCTTTGACTTTGTTTCAGTGGCCTGTGCACTGATGCTCTCTGGACGCCTCAAAAAGAGGATAGGTTGATTGACCTATACGAAGAAGCACGACATCTTTGGGATAAAGAAGCGCCAGGATACTCCATCAAGCATAAGAAGTCGATTGCTTTTAAGTTTTTTGCTGAAAAACTGGATGTGCCAGGTGCAGAAAAGGCCTAGGCGTAGGCCCGGCCGCGAACTTTTTTTTCCTAACCGATATATCCATTACGACCAACTTTTTTTTCCTAACCAGTATAGCAGAACCTAATCCTAATCCTAATCTGAACCCTAATCCTAATACTACTCCCAAAACTAACCCTGACCCTAACCCTAACCCTTACCCTTACCCAATCATTAACCTTCTATTCACTTCGTTAAGTTCGTTTCGTAATGGATATACTGGTTAGGAATCTATACTGGTTAGGAAAAAAAAATCAGCGGCCCGGCCGCCGGACTTACCTGAATACCACCAGATTGGTCAAAAATCACTGGAGCACTACAAAGAGTACAACATCCTGAAAAACCCCAATAACACCTACATCCTTAAGAAGAAAAATCTCAGAACATTTGCCCCCGTGAAACGCAGTAAATAGAAACAAAAGCAAAACATGAGAGATCTTAGTCTTGAAGCAATGCATTACAAATGTAGATGTGCGTTGTCTGAAACCTGAACAAGCCTGTTTATGATGTCGGGCAAATCTTTGAGATCTCAAGGGCGATTGCCCCAGAGCAATTGGCATCTCAAAGATTTGCCCAGATAAACTGTTCATGCGATGTGTTCTATAGCTATCTAAAGCCTAGGCAGCTTGAATGCTTGTGAGAAGTGTTGTTATTCGATAAAATGGCCGTTCTCCCAACTGGATATGGGATTCGCCAGTTCTAAAAATAGTAAGCCATAAAAGGAAATGCTCAGAAGCTTCATAGCCCTGGCGGTGGGTTCGGGAACCAAACTAAATTACACCCAACTTTGACGTCGTTAAAGGGAACCAAAGCCAATACAACCAACATTTATACAGGAAGTACTCTCCAAACTACTGCAAAAGTCCAGGACCTACAGTCCAGACCAATCTCCCCGATCAAACTGGAATACAAAATGACAACAGTGACCAAGGTAACCATGATAATGTTCCAATTGTTTACTACATTGACAATTTCTTTCCAGAAGCTGTTATTTTGGAAGGAACATTCATGATAGCTGGCAGGCCTATTAGTTCATCCAAAACGTTCGGTGACTATGCAAACCAATTCATGAAAAGATGGATTTACTCTTGGTTTAGCAAAGGGGCTAGTGTTGTTTCGAATGATCCCGCTCGACATGGTCAGACTTAGAAAATGTTGGACTCTTTGACGCCGAGTTGTGTACAGAAATTTTCACTGACTATTGAGGTGACTGTAACATGATTGTATATTGAGAAATATTTGAGAAGTAATTTAATAAAAGGAATTATGGTACAGTCTTGTTAAAAAAGTAAAACGACAGTGATGTTTCCTATTCTGCTGAGATGCCAATGGTCATTTATGGGAAAGATTGCCGAGATATCAGCTATCCCGGCAGATGGCATGCTGGATAATAAATGGGAGATAGTTAATAAATTAAAGGGCTCCCAAAGATTCCTAGATCGCATCCTTGAAGACTATCCCCTCATTGTACCTTTCCTGGACATGGAGCCTCAAAATGGGTCCAAACTTTCCAATGGTAATGAAAAAGATCGCCGACCGTTGCTACCAGCAATTACACCGCGATTATATGGCAAGTGCCTGTAGGGGTGGCTACGTGCCGTCTTGGCGAGCGTACCAAATGGAATTGACCTTAGAGACGTTTTTCCACGTTCGCCCTTTCAGCCATGGCGATGCCTTGGGCGAAAAACCTGGGAACTGACGTGGAGACAGAACGGAGCCTTACCTACTACCGAGATATTCTCGGTCTCGAACACTGCACCACTGCATCTGTCTTCAGCCAACCCCCACCGCTCCAAACGTGGACATCCGAGCCGCTACAACGCCAGCGGATCTCCAGATTATTTACCCTCTCAGACAAATTCGGCTCGAGTGATGTGGGCATTGGTCACAAAGTGTGGGCAATTATTTTGGACGATATCATGGGTGTAGGGGAGTGGTCTCTATCCGCGTAGACCAAAGATATCTGTTCGCCATTTCACCAGCTATCCCGGCAGATGGCATGCTGGATAATAAAAGGGAGAAAGTTAATAAAGGGCCCCCAAAGATTCCTTTTTCTGAGGTTAATCACCTCAGAGCAGTATCGGTGGACAGATTCAACGGATGAATGGCCGGTTATTGAGTTTGGACATGTGTATACGTACTTGATTGACAGTCCAGGTGTGTTCACGTCTGAGACATTAAAAGCATACAAGTAGTTGGATGCATTTAACTTCTACGAAAGTGGCTGGGTACAGACATGTTAGCACTTCCGCACTCCATCCAAGCATCATATCATTGCTTCGAATGTTCTACGGTCGCAGGCGACGAAATGACAAGCCTCACTGTGCTTGGATCGGTACCAAGGCAGACGGTACCATCTTGAGTGCACACTGCAGCTGCATGGCGGGGTAAGTTGAATTGTTTGAATAGGCCTACCTATTCTATTATATGTATATATTTCTAGGACTAGGCCTAGGCCTGTACTTATAGGCCTAGGCCAAGGCCAACCTCATTATGTCGGTCACGACCTCCCCTAAAGGTAGGACAGCCTTGTGTTGTGTTGTTGTTAGGGCCTATGGCTCAGGCCGGTAATCATCTGCTGTGGGCTAGGCCGAGGGCCTTGCGATAGCCTTGTCTTCTGAGGAAATGATTGTCAATAGGCTAATAAATGATCTTTTCTTTGTCAGGTTGGGAGAGGTGTATTCTCATGCTGCAGCAGTAGGCCCTAATGTTCAAAGTTGAAGCAATAGTCAGATGTGCAATTGCAGAAAAGGCTCCAACTTCACTACCGTGCACCTGGAACAAAGTGTCATGTGAAAAGGTAAGCAAGAACTATAATAATAATAGGCTACATTAAAGAAAAAAGAATTGGCAATTTAAATAAATATATGTTAATTGTATTTAACATTAGTTGTCAGCGGTCATCCATTTTCCAATGTGTGCATGTACAATATGCTTATTCATGAAATATATTTTACATTGTGAAGTTCGAATGAAGATAATGTATCGATAATTATTACAATAATTGTCTTTTTTTCGAGGCTGAACCAGGACCATTACAGAATCTCAATTACCGAAAACCAACGTCGAGTTTCTCCAAGCCACAGATATGGAGACGGATGGGACTACATCTGTCTCCTATGCCCGAACACATTTCCAAAGGAATACAGTGAAATTACACGTATACGCCATATTTGGAGAGGCTCTGACGACTCGTAAAGCAGACAGCGAAATGTTGTATCCAAGAACAATTGACCCGGCCCAATGAAACAACTATGAGTCACTATTTCACATTTCCAAACTACAGAACAAGAAAAGTGATCTGAACCAACCAGAAAATCAAGTCAGAAGACTTAATAATAAATTAAAGCAATTTACTGACAGAGCTGTGGTTGATAAAATCAAAGACATCACTGATAACATGGCAGGGTTAATTGACCAACAAGAACAATTTAAAAAGTGCTTGAGAACAAATCATTGAGGACCTAAAGCTGCTGATGAACTGTTTAAAAATCTTGACCCAATAGTATGGAACTTCATCTGCATGCTCACCAGTACACAGGATGAACATAAAATGCTCAAAGAACGTGACTGGTCCATTCATTACTTTCCTAAATGGAAGACAGCCAATCTCGTATGCAAAGTTCAACACTGCCACATTAATTCTGGAAATGCCTTGGCGAGTACTACTTTTGCACAGTGCAAATGCATTGTTGAAGGCGGATGAATTTCTGACCGTTGCACAAGCATGTGCGTAGGGATTTGAAAGAGTTTGTACTTTGTTCCTTAATAAAACATTGAATACCCAACTGAATGTTAAAATGTAGTGTTTTTACAGATACTGGAACAAATGTTAATTTTTGGCATGTCTACATGTACTTTATATAAAATAATTTGTAAAATAAAAAATATAGTTTCAAGGTGAAAATCGTCTCTAAGGTAAAATCTCCTCGTGGTATTAAATGGAATGACGTGACCCACGTAAGCTATTTGCTCGATTCGCGTTATCGCTGCTACGCAGCAGTTCAGGTCTTTGTGTCTAGAATGGAATTGGACATATGGAATTATCGGGCATAGTAAACATCCAGCCATGCTCATGAATAGGTTCTGTTACATTTCCTGCCTGCACTTTGTTTCCCCTTCTCTGACCATAGAGGCTGAGATTTGCTGGGNTACATTAAAGAAAAAAGAATTGGCAATTTAAATAAATATATGTTAATTGTATTTAACATTAGTTGTCAGCGGTCATCCATTTTCCAATGTGTGCATGTACAATATGCTTATTCATGAAATATATTTTACATTGTGAAGTTCGAATGAAGATAATGTATCGATAATTATTACAATAATTGTCTTTTTTTCGAGGCTGAACCAGGACCATTACAGAATCTCAATTACCGAAAACCAACGTCGAGTTTCTCCAAGCCACAGATATGGAGACGGATGGGACTACATCTGTCTCCTATGCCTGAACACATTTCCAAAGGAATACAGTGAAATTACACGTATACGCCATATTTGGAGAGGCTCTGAAGACTCGTAAAGCAGACAGCGCAGTGTTGTATCCAAGAACAATTGACCCGCCCAATGAAACAACTATGAGTCACTATTTCACATTTCCAAACCACAGAACAAGAAAAGTGATCTCAACCAACTAGAAAATCAAGTCAGAAGACTTGAAAATAAATTGAAGCAATTTACTGACAGAGCTGTGGTTGATAAAATCAAAGACATCAATGATAACATGGCAGGGTTACCTGGCCAACAAACAAGAACAATTCATAAAGTGTATGTTTGAGAAGAAATCACTAGAGGACCTCCCAAAGCTGTCGCTGGATGAACTGGGTAAAATCTTGACCCAATAGTATGGAACTTCATCTGCATGCTAACCAGTACGCAGGATGAACACAAAGAATGCTCAAAGAACGTGACTGGTCTATTCATTACTTTCCTAAATGGAAGACAGCCAATCTCGTACCGGTAAGCAAAGTTCAACACTGCCACATTAAACTCTGGAAAAATGCCTTGTGGGCCTGAACCCACTGTCGCGTTTTTCCGCCGCGGTTTCATCACTGCCCGACAAATCCTTTGTTATTTTCTCGGTCTGCTGCCTTTTAACAAAGCATTTTCTGCCGGTGCATGTTCCCGCTGCGCGAAAACGCGTCAGTGGGTTCGGGCCTTGACTGGTACTACCTTTTCACAGTGCAAATGCATTGTCGAAGGCGGATGGATTTCTGACCGTTGCACAAGCATCTGCGTAGGGATTCGAAAGAGTTTGTAATTTGTTCCTGAATAAAACATTGAATACCCAACGGAATGTTAAAATAGTAACGTTTTTACAAATACTGGAATAATGTTAATTTTATCAAAATAATTTGTAAAATAAAAAAAAATCGTTTCAAGGTGAAAATCGTCTATAAGGTAAAATCTCATCCTGGTATTAAATGGAATGACGTGACCCACATAAGCTATTTGCTCGCTTCGCGTTATCGCCACTATGCGGCGGTTCGGGTCCTCGTGTCTGGCCGAGATTAGAATTGGACATACAGAATTATCGGACATAGTAAACATCCAGCCATGATCTGGAATTAAAACAGGTGTTAATTGTTGATTTAATGAAAATAAACAGTAAATCCAAGTACAAATCTAGTGTTGTGCGGTGGGTGCAAGCTAAAGCTATTTTAGGAAAATATTTCAATGAAAAAGAACTTGCCCAGTTGACTAAAGGTGTTTTTACATCATATAACAAGCATCTCAAGGAAAAGCACAGGAATCCTGGACGTGTGGAAGAGGTTTGAATGAAAACTTTAGTGGGGTGTAATCCCCTAGATGCAGCAAATGATGTGAACAACACAAACAAAGAGAATGAAGTTCAAGAACAGGAAAGCGCCCCAAAATAGTGAAATTTTGGTTGGTGATAATCACAAGAACATCACTTGGAATAACAATACCATTGGTAATGGTAGGAAGTGTGAACTTTATCAGACTATCACAAACAGAGCTGCTGAGAAAGAGAGGAAAGATTTAATGGGGTACCCGCATGACTGCAGATGGCGCAGTCAGTATAAGACCCGAATGACGTACTGACGTCACTCTTTTCGCTGTTGACGTCACGTCGTCAAAGCATGTGTACATTTTTCTACACAATTTTCCGTGGAAATTTCCCCAAAAGACGTTGTCAATATTGGCATCCTGTGGCATTCCTGACGAAACAAAGCAGTGATATATGGAGAACTTTGAACATGAATCAGGGCAGTGTAATTTAATCAAAATTGAACCAAAGAGAGTGGTTTATTTTGGGGCAAGAAGTAAATGGAAATACTGTTAGAAAATAGGACTTCCGGGTCTTACACTGACAGCGCCACGTCGTGGCGTAGTTCTGCGGGTTCCTCATTGAGAAGCAGGATGTGCTGATGAGTGTTATAATATTCGTGGTAAAAATTCAATGGAAAAGCAGCTTCAATCACAAATAATTCAAGCATGTCAAGAACAGAATAATTCTGAAAAACTTCGGTTAGAGCTTGCTGTTTTGAAGGAAAAGTTGAGTGACGTTGAAGTGGAGCAGAATCAGTCAAAGAGAGAGGGACCATATTAAAAAAGGTGATAATCGCCTGATTAAGGCTTAGACGCGTGTAACTTCACTAAATGCACACACTTCCACCATGCATTTAGGGAAGTTACACGCGTCTAATTCTTAAATACCCTGTTTCAATACGGCCCAGAATATGTGTCGAATCGGCAAAGCAATTATTACAAGCGCCCACAACGACGTCAGGATGATTTAGATGCCAGGGAGGCTAGCATGGACAAAACAATTTTGCAGCCTTAGGAGGGGTAATGTGACTCAAAAATATAATAGCAACGCATATGCCCCAGATTGGTATGTTGGTTGTGGGCATTGCCCAGATGGTACACTTGGGTGCAATGAAGCCGTTAAAGAACTTCAGGATGTCATACTTGACATTTCTGATGTTTTCTATTTCAAATCACTGGAGGAGAATCTCATTGAAGCACTTGTTTGCGGTAGCAAACAGACATGGCAGAAGCGACCAATTGAGGATGGTCTACGTTCGCTCTCACCAAGGAAGTCAGTCTGGCCTGTGCAGACGACGACATCTCCAAAATTACCAGAACAAATCACTGGAAAATTACCAGAACACAAGAAAGAAGGAAACAAGTTTTCAGGACGATACGGACAAAAAGCAGAGGAGATGAAGCAGACATATTTGGTAATAAAGGTTCCAGTTTGTGACGACCCCAAGTCTCTTCCTGCCGAAAAGGTTTTGAAATCCAGCAAAATGACAAAACCGTTCAATAAACTGAAACGTAAATACGGGATGAAGCAGGTGACTGCAGTATCTAGTGATGAAGGTGAGAGCAGAAGAAGAGAATGGCTGATATTTGGGTCTGTGAATTTGACATGAAACAGACGCAGGTGAAAGTTGCATCGTGTGAATGCAGCTTTAGACACTGACTAATTCTGCCGCTCTGGTTTTATCGTGGTATTTCTGATGTTAGCTGTTGAATAGGAAAATTGAATGAATGGTTTGAATAACCGCCAGGCTTGAGTTGTAAAATGTCCGTTCTAAAAAATGAAGTGCTAGGGTAGCAGTTAGATTAAACTGAACGAAGAAAAAACATACAGCCTATACTCTGTCCCTGGTACAAGGCTCTAATGTATAAAAAGAATGCCCGATATTGGACCACATTTCCTTAAATTGGACTGCCTGGTCCAATTTGGGACAGGGGTGGTCCAACTTTGGCCATAAGACTGGGCTATTGAAGAGGCTGACATGGCTGAGGGACGAGTGTGGATGGTTGGCTGCAATTCACTGCATCTCCCATCGCTTGGAGCTTGCTGCAAAGGACGCCACATTTATTCATTTTTCAGCAAGGCAATGTTTTTTTTTCATCCTGCCTTAACTCATCATGTCTCCAGTCCACACCAATATTGAAAAAAAACATTGATGAAATGGCCAGGGCCATTGTGCTCACCTCTGTGAAAAGTCTCTGTGATTAAGTGTGGGCAACAACATCCTTGAAAGTTACTTTCGTGGTATACATGTCTTTGGTATGAGATGGAAAGCCTGAGAGGGTCATCAGTCGTGGTACTTCTCATGAGTAGTAAGTAACTAAGTTTCCATTTTTTTTCAGCGTTCCTTCTGCTACAGGCATAGAGATGACGAGATTGAGGACTTCTGGAAAGAATATGTTAATTTCCGAAATGAAATTCAGGACACTGAAGAAATGTGGAAGAGAATGGAAGCGCTGGATGAAAAGCGGGTCAACAGAGTTCTAAGCGAATTATAATCATCTCTGAGGAATGTTGAAGTGGTCCTAAATAAACCTGCCAGCAAAAGAAGGAAAATGGCGGCCTAAAAAGGTAGCAAATGCCAACTAGCGGCTGTGGATTTGTCCAGAGCTTCAGTTCTCTTCCACACCCCTTGCATAATGACCCGTCATTCAACCGGCACATTTCTGTACATACTTTATGGTGCTCCCTGGCACCTCACACGTGCTTACCTCTCCCTGTGTAAATTTAGCATAGTACAATTACTTATTTCTTAATAAAATGTATAAACAAAATCTTCTGTATTCCTTTTTATTTCTACAAGGAGTATTCTATATGTAGTCTGCTGCAGTATCTACCGTATCCATCCATCTGTTCAATATAAACCACTTAATTCAGTGGTAGAATGGCAGGAAAAAAGCCAAAATAATGAAAAGGGAAAAGGAAAAGGAGGAAAGCACCCCATTACCCATGTATAAAGTTTTCATCCATCTTGGATGAAAATTGGATATAAATTAGATGAAAATCGGATATAAATTGTCTGATGAAAATCTTATAGATAGCATTTTCTATATCCATTTTTCATCCGATTCGGATGTCCATTTTTTATCCGATTTATATCCAATTTTCATCCAACATTTTTGCCTGTGTACTATTACTGTAAAGCGCACTGAGGTTTCTTTGAAACGTAGGGCGCTATATAAGCACTTTTTATTATATTATTATTATTAACTGCTACTGTGAAATGCCAGAAAGCCATTGCGAAACATCTCTGCATGAAAGACTGTGCCACAGTGACTGCCAATATTGACAGAGAGAATATAACTTACAATGTGAAAAGAAGAAATGATAGGATTGCTACGCTGGTCAGCACCGAGATTTATATCGCGACACCCGAATATTGCTAATATTCGTCTAAACCTCATGTGAGAAAGGCCTGTGGCCGCTCATGAAGGTGATAAGACGTAAAACTTCGTTAGCTGGTCTGATAAAAGGTGTCACCACTGGTCCACGCTTTCCCAGGGTATTGAGGGATTCCATGCACAATGCTGGCTATTGAACCATCTTTTTTAAGATGGGGATTTGGCACAGTGGTGTGCACGCATTCCCTCAATGCTGGCGGTGTTGCCTTATGTGGAGGCGTGGGTTCGAATCAATGTGAAAAGAAGACCAGCCACAACTGGAGGCAAGTATTCAACCGAGGATGCATACAACGCTGTCCCCAATTATCCAAAGACGGTAGTCTACATGAAGTTGAACTGGTGCGGCTTTGCTTACGATATGGCTGTGGACTCCCTTGTGGACTATTTGTTCAGTTTGCCAAGTGCGAAGGCAAAAATGCTGTCTAAGTTCATGTCAGATGTGGAACAAAAGCTCATCAAAGCTGTTGTTGGTGGAAGGATGTTCAGGCTGATTGGTGGTAACGTCAATTGGAAAATGACATATTCATGATGAACGTTCTGATCGTAAAAGCCACATGGAACACGCATTCGGATCGGCAGCAATGGTTTAGAACTGTGATTTTTCTAAATTGTCCTCAGTAGTACCACAGAGAGACTACCACAATACCAGTTCAGGACTATTTACCTAATGAGGAGGACATCGCTGCCATATGCAGGGACTTTGCAATACTTATGGCAAGAGCTGTCACAAAACTAGTGCCAGCATTTCAGCTTCTGAAGCCAGCTGTCCCTAAATATATCGAGGGAAAAAACACAAATTAGCTGGCAGATGAAACAAAAGTCGTGCCACTACCAGTACTGTTCAAAAATGAACAGAAATACAAGGACGTTGTAGACGCCCTCGATTTCTACGAAGACACAGTAGAATATGTCTTGACCAGTGCTAGAAAGACGGTCACATCCAGTGACAAATTCCAGATTGGTGGTGACCAGTTGACACGCGACAGGTTTTCAGGTGCAAAACGTCTCCGTGCACATGAAAATATGTCAGACAAAGCAAAACTCGCCCACCTGTAGTATTAGCTGAAGCAACTGCATTAGCTAGAAGAGGAATTGAAATTGTCCAAAATGGTAATATGTGCATTTTTCTGATATTGACCAAAATTGGAAAATTGTCAGGAGTGCAAGTAGCAATCTTGGAAGTACCTGATTCATTCAATTTTGTTGAAAATTTCAGTAGAAAGGCCACAATTTATATCCCACCAAACAACACTCTTGGTGATGATAAGGACGAAGATGAGGATGATACAATATGTTTGATGCTATCATTCCAACTGCAGCCACAAATGACTCTTTCTCAGTTGGTTTCACACATCACAAATGATCACTGCTATGATATTGTATCGAAATCACGATCACTGCTTGCAGAATTAAAGCGGCAAGATGCGGCTATTTTTAGTCATGTCATTTTTGGAATTGTGCCACAAGATTTACAGTATCCGTATGAGGCTGGTGTTTATTTCTGTAATGTTGAATTGTCAGTTTGTACCTGCATGGCATTTATTATGAAGAGACAGCCATACATGTACTTTTTGCAAACACTTGTATGCATGCCTTTCCATAGATACTGAAAGAAGTGATCCTAAGGAACTGGTAAATTTGCACTAGAATCATGTTCCCACTTCAGAAACAGCAGAAAAGATTCCACTTTCTATTCAATCAGAAAGGCATCACATAGAAAGGTTTTCATGCTGGCTGCAAATTTGTGGAAAAAACAAAAAGAGGTATCACTGGTTCCAACAACAGGAACAAATTAACAATGGCTTTGAGAGAAGTCGCAAAAGGTATACAAGGAAAATCCTGAACCTAGTCCTGAGGACATGGGGGATTTACCAGGTGATGATGGTACAGATGGACGTTCTGAACAGAATACAGATTCTTTATCTCCAATAAACAGCATCAATGAAATGACTTCAGTCTCTTTGTCTCAGAAGTCTGTGAAAGACCCAATTACTACTTCTCGTGCTAAAATCAAAAACATTAATAAAGAACCAGCCGTTAATGTTGTGCCATATGTTCTGAGAAGAGGCGATCTCCTTTCTTAACAGAGTCCTGAATGATTGCTGAAGAAAAAAGAGAAACCGTCCAGTCTTCCAAAATACAAGGACATGAGACGCAAACACGGTGGTGCAATAATGGGTGTGTTTGATCTATGCATCAATTTTGAGCCTAATGAAAGACCAACATAAACGAAATTATGAGGATGTTTGTTGTTTGGTGTGTGTCCATCAGACAGTTGATGGTGAGCAAGCAAGCATATCTGAAATGCTGGATGAAGCGATGGCTCTTGGAGCAAATAATGTTTGCCAAGACAGAGAAATGTGCACATTCATTGCACTATGAATTGCACTATTAACCTCGGAAACACCTCTGTGCAACAGAAATGAAGGCATGGCTTCAGCAGCCCAAGAAGTTATGCTAAACTTCCCAAAGTCAGTGAATCGGGCAAGATCACATGATCAATGCAAGGCTATACAGTGTTCATGAAGCCTTGAAGTTTTAGAAAACTGCAAAGCAATGAAAGAAGTGAACTTAGAAATTGCCTTAGCCAGTGCGCACACTGTGGATTTGGATACTGCAATTCATGAATTGGCAGATATTCTCAACAATGGACTTGAAAGACTTGCCTCTGACAGGACACCACCGTATGCATTTCTGAAGCCACTCCAGGGAAAATGCCTTCGATATGCTTTGGAAAGCTGGTTATGGTAAAACGTCAATATTTGAGTTGTTGCCTCTCGTCATGTCATCATGTCCAAGGAATCCTGACAAAACTNCGCGGTGTGCGGATTGCGGAACGCGGTAAGCGGAAAGTTCAATGCATTTCGCATACAACAAATCGCTTCCGCCGGGGATTCCGCGGCCCTAAACCGCATTCCGCGTGTCAGCTAAATGCAGCTTAACGCATTGAGGTTTGTCGTACATGTGCGCTAAGCTTAAGGGTAGGAACACACCTAACGCATTGCATTATGTTTGCAGCCACCGTGACCCCTAATCCATCCATGTCATCGTGGTATCATTGGAAAGCATATTGACCCTGCTTTATGGAAAACCCATTATTATAGTGGTACACCTCTTGGGGTATTCGTATTAAACCCTTTTTACAGGATTAGGTTGTTTCTGGTACACCCTGTATACCCGCATGTAGGCCTTTATGGAGGATATTCCGAACATTGGATCAAAAATTGGATCGTGTGTAGGCCATAGCCAGCGTCAATCTTTACCTAAACGTATCTGGTACGTTATTAGCCGTCAAACGGCATTTTCCCCATTTTTTCATCAGTGCCTCATCCTCCAATTTTGGGCAACCTGAGCAGGCCTCCTTTGCGGCTGTCCAGGTTGCCATGCCGCCCAACCACATGAACGTTTTCTTGATTTTCTGAAATGCAGTGAATGAATATACGTTAACCTCGTATAGCGTTGATGCGTTTGATCCACCACATTTCGATTAGTCCTACCTATCTTTCCACAACACTGGTCAGCGAACGATACAACTTTTCGAACTCATCATGCGCGCCTGAAATAAATGGTGTTTTTTGCCTGCATTGGAACGATTGTTCTGTTGAGTACAGTATATCGGGTACGAGAGCCCATTCATGAACATGTTACTAATTAAGTCAAATTATTTTTTTGTGATGAACAAAGGATACACCTAAAGTGATGTATCAAATTCCACTTTTAACCTAGTAGTCAGTGACGCTGTCTGGTCAATCATGACGTCAGAGCCTTTCACCAGAGATCGCTATAACAACGTCGGATGGCGATGCGTGTTTCGATTGTGACGTCAGATTCTTCATTCAATTTTTGGTGAAGTATGCTTAGCTATTCATCTTAATTTATTACCTGAAGCTGCTTCAATTCCTTGGAAGCTTCCATCATCTGTATAATGCTAATTTCTTTGTTGACCACTTTCTGCAGTATTTTTTTCTGGTCATTGCTGTGAATTGTCACCAATGATGTGAAGATGGAAGGGGCGAGGTCTGGCTTTTGCTTCAGGTCCCCTTTCAATTTCTGCTCTTTGCAGCACCCAACCTCGTACAATTTCATCATTCTGCAGAATACTTCATAAACATCTTCGTCGAAATCAGCTATTTTTATAGCCATTTCTATTGCGCTCTGAAATATGATTATATGCCATACTGTACACTCTTAATGTTGATTACACCTTTGAAAAGTGCAACTCATGCACACGCGAAATTTTGTGCTAAAAAAGAAAAACCAGCACTGATTTTTTTGCAGAAATAACAGTCCATAGGCCTCCAGATGCATCACGACCACCGCGTGCATCCCAAGAGCACGTGTTGTTGTTTATTTCTGGTTTCTATTTTTATCATCAATTAACCAATGCACAATCTTCCCCTCTTCCTGTGTGTCATGCGTCAAAAACTTTCTTTTTCATTCCGGTAGGCCTACGAAATAATAGGCCTATTAAAAATGGATAAAACTTTAGTCGCCACATCGTTCCTCTGCTCTGGGTCCGAGATTGAAAATGGACGAGGATGGCAATTAATAGGTCAGTGAGTTCAATTAGGTAACGGTTCACTGTGTGATACATTAATATGACGCGGTTGACGTCGCGCGTCTTTTTGCAGTGCAAGTCAGCTCATGAGCTGCAGTGTTGCTGCATGTGCTGTGTGAACATGTCTTTTCAGTGGATTACCCGATTTTTTCCGATTTGTTTGACACTTTCTAATTCCCATATCCGATCTATGTCATATAATAGATGGTCGCAGAGAATAAAAAGCATTCATGAAATACTAGTAGATGTAGCCTAGCTAGGCATAGAAAGAATGTTTCGTTAGGCCTAGGGCCTAGTTCCTGACATAGGCTAGCCTAGGCCTACATGTAGGGTAGGCCTCTATCTAGGCTACAGCCAGCCATGACAGCATGGCCACACCACAGCACAGCGTTATTAGTAGGCTAGCTAGGGCCTCAGGCCTATAGCACGTAGGGCAGAGGCATGCTAGCCTACAGGTAGGCATGGTAGGCTAGGCCTAGTAGGCCTAGCCTAGTGTAGGCCTAGCCCCCAATTGGCAATGACACACAATTTTTTTNAGGAGCAGGAAGCATTCAAGTATATGTTGGAACCCGACGTCTGCCAGGAAGAAGGAAGAGGAGGAAGTGCTTTATGACTTTGTTTACTCAATGGAACTTGACGGTGCATCAGCTGCTGGTGATATGTTGGACAAGAGCGAGCGTGTAAGCGATGAAGAAGAAGGATTTGACTGTGATATCCATGATACTGGTATTGGCATAGAGGACGGTGATTCGAAACCTGGAACGGCTGCCTCTGCTAGTGCTAAGCCTGTACGAGGTGATTCTCATAATAGTGGTGTACATTCTCCACACATGACTGACGACGTAGGTGATGAATGTGCCGACCAAGCATCTCCAAGTCAAAATGGTGATAAACTTCTCTTTAGGATAGCTACAAGCACGTTGCTGATCCTGACATTTTGCATCAGACATGGCTTAAGTGGAGAGGCATTGTTGGATCTTCTAACGTTAGTCCAACTGCTCTGCATGGTACACAATGCTTGCAAGAGCATTGTAAAGCTGCATTTAGCTGACACGCGGAATGCGGTATAGGGCCGCGGAATCCCCGGCGGAAGCGATTTGTTGTATGCGAAATGCATTGAACTTTCCGCTTACCGCGTTCCGCAATCCGCATACCGCGTGCAGCTAAATCCAGCTTAAAGCTCTACAGGAACTCCTTTCTGCATTCAAAGACACCAGTTAAATTCCAATATTTTTGCAAGGAATGTTCATACTGTTTAGGCGAATGTAAGTCGGATTGCCACAACTGCAAATCAACGCACATTGGGTACTTCATAAACAGGGCAACGAAGAACCTTTCAGGGTGATTGTGTGCGCAGACCACATAGCGGCATGTAAAGATCTTGTGTACGACAAAAAGAATGTACAAGTAGATAGATTGTAAGATGGAAAGCCGTACTTGGTTACAAATCTAATTCCAAAACAAACGCACTTCACAAACTCTGCTATTAAAATCTTCAATCTTGCTAAACTAAGTAAGGACACCAATGTGATCAACAAGACTGCTCTTCAACCAGACATCGATAAATCCAAAGTGTAGGACAAGGAAGCAGTGTTTTCCCTGAGATTTAGGTTAAACGTGACGGTCGCCTGCCGCGCGAAGCGCGGCAGCCGAGGCGCGTAGCGCCGAGCGGGGGGGGGTGCGCGAGGGGGGGTGCCCCCCCCCTCGCCTAGAAAATTTTTGATTCTAGAACACTGCAAGACGCCATTTCCGTGCCCGAAAACGCAACGCAGTACTAACTTTCTTGACGGACCGAAGCGCGCGCAATGAGCCGAGCGCCATCTATGAAATCTCGTTGGCAAGTTTATGAACTACCGGTACCCTATAGTTTTTACTAACTATCGTCTGCATGCACATAAAATGGCGGGAATTGCTTGCCTGGCAGTCGCGGCCGGCGCCGCGTAACTAAACCTGTACACGACTTATCGGATGTAACCCACCTTTCCTTCCTTGTAGCATGTACTCCCTTTTGCTTTAGATGTCTGGTGGTGGTGTGGCTTACGTTGCTTTGATGTTGCATGCTTATAGGAGGGAACGCCAGTCCCAAGTCTGGAGCCATTATTCTCCCACGATACCGTACACATGGTTACCGGACGGTAGTTGGAGAATTCTTGGTAAGCGGGAGGGCATCCTGAGCTTTAGTCTAGTACTTACTAAGCCACGTTGACAACGATGTTTGACCACGCTTCATTAATTGTTTGTCTTGCTAGTAGGCCTATATATTCCCTAACATTTGCTTCAGTTTTTTTCTAAATAAAATTACTATTGTATGTAGAATGCTTCGTTACTTACTGCTTTCTGATGCACCGGCTATAGCTTGCGCTAGCTTCCAGCCGCCCACGAGTCACTCCAAGACTAAGACAGAGACTATGGACGTTGATGAATTATGAATTTACTAGTATACAAAATTGTATTAGCAGTCTAGCAGTCCAAGGATCGTTGCAACAAATGATTGCTCATACAATACACATACAAATGAAGGGTTAGGCAATCTGTGAAAGTGGACAGTTGCTATTACTTGTGAAATTCACAATTTGATTAGAGTTAGACATTAAGGATTCTTGTTTTTTGGTTTTTCCAGATGTCAACGGCCTTTTCGAAATCGAATTCATTTCTGTCTGGCCCTTCTATGCTGATTAACATTAAGTTCTGCAGGGTATCTTCGGACATCCGGTTCCTGAGGTCGGTCTTCACCCTTTTCAAAGTGCTGAAACCCCGTTCACAGTCTGCAAAAGAAAATTAAACCAACGCGATTCATCAAGATAACGTCAGCCTCAAAAGAAATATTACGACTGCCTGATCGGCAATAGTGATTGCCTATAAATTGCAGCCTCACGAGTAAAAAGACACCTCTCATTCTCACCAGCAGTTGAAACAGGGAGCACCAATGCTTTGGCAGCCAATGCCGACATTATGGGGAACAGATCTTGGTACTGATCCACTACCACAAGCAGCATCTGCGTGTGGGTCAAAGTGCCATGACGGGCTATGTGCAGTTTAAGCTGCGCCCACTCTTCTTTGGCCTCTTCGATGTGCATCTGGTAGTGCGTCGCCAGGGCCTGTCGAAACGAAACGATTGTAGAAGACAACAGTAAGGTTGCAAAGGATTTTATTCAAAGGTTAAATAAAAATGGGATTGTTGCGAAAGATCTGACTCTGAACTGGCTTCAACCCCGCACCTCCACATTATCCAAGTGGTCCTCGTCATCTATATTTGCCTCAACTATTGCTGGATTGAATATGCCGAAAGCCCCAAGGATCGTAACGTCTGGAAACCTTTCATCAAGATTGGTGAGGACGTTTTGCAGGAATGGTTTGTATACCTGTAAAAACATGGTAAATTAATAGAAAAACTGATGCTCAGCTGATATATCTAATTCTTTCAACTGAATTGGTGGGTGGAAATTAAGACAGAGTAAAAGGATGTCCGATACAACATACACGTGCTTCAAAATCCTCTGGGTCTATTCTGACCTCGGCGATACGTAGTCTCTCGTACTTCTCTTGGCGTGTCTCATCTTCGGGTGGAACACTATCATGACGGCGAATCACTCGAGCCTCCACCATTTCGTCAATCCACTGGTCAAGACCCTGCATGTGTCGCCCTTTCGTTTGAAGCAACCCGTCGATGTTTCGGCGGGTTACAGCAACCTGATCTTGGACCGTTGTGAGGTCAATCTCGGTTCTCTGAAATGTGGACGATTGCGCGCGTGTTTTAGATTCAATTCTCACGGGGAAAGTGTACAAAATCAACAGTAGAATAGATTAAATAGAAAACGAAGGGCTATAATTACTTGGAACAATTTTGACAACGTGGTTAGGAATGGCAGTGCGTCGCACAGCATGGCTACAGTAGCAAAAAAGTTGTAGGATTTGACGAATTTCGCCAGTCCCTCTGCTGTTGCGTCGTGTCTTTCCGAACCCTCCCTCTCGAGGGACATAATCACGGCCACCATGCAGTCACGTAGGGCTTTCACGGCTTTCTCGTGCGAAAGCCAGCGCACATCCTTCGCTTCCTTCAACTTCAGAGTTGGTGCATTCAGAACAGTCTGAAAAGATGATGAAGATATCGGAAAAGATGATGAAGATATCGGAAAAGATGATGAAGATATCGGAAATGCTGCAAGTTGCAACACTGCACATGAGCAAATGTGATGAAGGGGTGGAATATTTCAAATACTGCAACTTGCCTCTATTGCTTGTAGGCCAGCCATTCTTACGGGGGAATTTTCATAAAACATATATAGCTGCTGGATAATGTCTTTGAACTTGACGACGTACGGGATGCCTCCAGCAGCCTGACCAGCCGCCAAAGCAAGACGGTGCGCCACACAGTGTATGTTTATTACTTCCGGTACGTCTTCTTTCAGCTTCGCCGCAACCTTTTGAAATAAAAGCCATCCGTAGAATTCATTATTTACATCATAAACTACGGTAAAATCAATAGCAAACTTACTAAGCAGACTGTTAAGACCTAAATAGACTTACTCCTGCACGCCTGCCAACCATGACGCTGGCGCCATCTGATCCAAACCCTGCCAAGGATTTGATGTTGATCTCGTGTTTCTCGAGAATAACTTTTAATTCTCTATATATAGTGGCAGCGGTTCCATCAGGGATTTTGGTGATTTCCAAGAAGGAGGTTTTCCGTATCATCTTTATCTGAAAAATTGATGAACTAACTATTAAGGCCAAAAGTATATAGACCTACGGCAGTCATACTTTATTAAAAGGTTGAGATACACACGGAGAAATACAAACAGTTCTATGCAACAACCAACCTCTTCTTTAGCCAGGTAGCGCGCAAAAATGATCAGCTGCTTTTGGACAGCTATATCTGTTGTATCATCGACCATCAATGAGAAAGCCGGACTTTCTCTGAGCTGCGCAATTATCTTGGAGCGAATGACCTCAGCCATGGCCGCGAGAAGTTCGCCAATGGTTCGTTGCGAAGTGTACTTGGCATTTTCTCCCTGAAATTAAAAAAAAGTGTCCCATCGATTGAGGATTACCCGATAAAATTAAATAGTAACCAACCGGCACGTTCAGAATGAAAGACCATCACAACTGGCTCAGGCTGCCTTAAAATTACGATCCGTCTAGCCTCCAGTCATCGTCGGCAACATCAAAAGACAAAAGAATGCCCAGTTAAATCATTCGTGTACAGCAGTTATCAATAGGGAGTTTTCGCAAAGCCCCCGAAACGCCAACGCGTACGTCTATCCTTTTGTTCGGTGCTCTCTTCGTGGCATCGAACAATGGGTTTGGCGTTCGCGTTGGCGTTTCGGGGGCTTTGCGAAAACTCCCTAGTATACANTACTGAAAGGAGGAACGTATAAGAAGTTCATGTTAAAAACAGCACGTAATAATCGCAATTTCGACGCACACATAAACAAGAACAATTTTCGAAAAACCGGAACACAAATAATAAGTCAACAAAAACAAAAACAAAAAACACACAAGTTACATGTACAATGCAAAAGATAGTGTGGCGAAGCTTGCAAGCAGTAAGTATGTCATAAATTAAGCAATATCAAATTTTTTTGGGTCATTTGCCCAAAAACGATCTAAGCGTGCCTTAAAAGCGTTGACTGAAGGAGCATTCACCACATGAGATGGAAGGTCATTCCAAGTTGAAACAACCCTATTAGTGAACAGACCTGCCTACCCTACTTTTTTCCTCAGAGTACCACCAGGACTTGGAAAAAAGTGTATTCTTGAGTTTTTTGAGTATTTTAATGGTGACGCGAGACTTGTATTTTGGAAGGAAGTGTATTGTTTGGTGTTCAGAGTCGATATGCAGACGGATCTCCAGAGGATCATGTTTGAAAAATGCAGGAGAGCTGTTCATAACAGTCCTGAGAAATTGCTTTGATAATTGAGTGGAGGAGCTCTTGGGCTCTTACACCAATCTTCTTAACGTTACCAAGTGTGCCCTCACGCCCAAACTCCCTGTGCGGCCCAGTCAGTAGGACTGAGCGGGAACCACGAGGCTACATAATTATGTATAGCTAATGTGTAGGACGTGACCAATGAGAGGAATGCCCGCGAAGCGGGTATGAATGAATGTTTGTAACGTTACCTTATTTGGAAGCTTCATAGACGGGTTCGAAACAAGACCGGGTCACGTGGTGAAAATATTAATAAGCCCAAGCTCTCGGGCATACCGTTGTGCAGTGTAGGCCTATAAGATAGTATCGGAGAAACTACCAGGGCATTCGGCCAGCAGACAATCAGCATTTTGTCAAGCTGCGGGAAAACGATGGCGCGCTCTGCGGTAGGCCTAAACTCTTAAGGGCGGGAAAGATGCCCAAAACATGCTAAAGCCTAAAGGTGCCTGTGGTATCGGTAGGGCTTTTGATGACAACTGTGGACCATGCAGATGTCGGAGTCAAGTGAATGGAGCCAAAAATCTTTGAATGGAGAACTTATTCCTAACCCATTTCAAATTCCCCTCCCTAAAACTCGCTTCGGCTGAAAGTCAATCAGTACATATGCATGGTATGTAAGCATGGTATATAAAGGCCTACCCCTAGGCCGCCAAATTAATTCTACAGAGACTGACAGAAACTGAGTCCGTGCGCACTAGGCCCTAGTTGTGACATAATCGAGAATAATCAGTCATACTACACAGGATACCTGTTTCCACTGATGTTTCTTTATTCTGCCGCTTTGCTGGAACAAAGCCAAACCTTTCGAGGGAGGCGTGCCTCTTTGCCCCCGACATTGTGATAACGATACTGCACGCGCCGCACGCGACTAGACAATGCTAGACGGGTGGTAAAGGTAGTATAATTGGACCGATCCATTATCGTTGTTGAAAGGGGTGTGTAACAACCATCTTCCTCTGTTGCGTCCGTATGAAAACAAGCGTTGGGAGTGCTGATAATGCGTGTCGGCCGATTTTTTTTGCGTGACGGTGGATATTTTAAGCGTGGCGGTTCCACTACGTAGATTTTTTAACGTGGCGCAGGCACAGACGTTTGCATTCTAAACGTGACGGGCCGTCACGTGTTTTTTAATCAGGGAAAACACTGGGAAGACTTCTATTTTGGAAGAGATGGACTAGGGAGTACGTTCCTTTATTACAAGAGAGGCAGAAGTGGTTGGGTGTTAAGCGCAATTTAGAGCCAGGTGATGTTGTGCTTGTGGTGGAAGATAAGTACCTAGAAATTCATGGTCCCTCGGTAAGGTTCTCGACGTGATGCCGGATCAGAAAGGGTTGGTGCGTCAGGTCAAACTCAGGACCAGAGGTAATCTCCTAACTAGGCCGGTGGACAAACTGGTTCTGATTTTGGAGCAGGAAGAACGGTTTAATCAGTATTTGTCAGCTTCATGTCGGGACCCTTTCCAGGTTCTGGATTGTAATTTTGAGTACAATTGATCTGTGTTACTAGTCTCACCAGGTTTCCGCCACATGGCTTTGATTTCAGATTTTGGGTCATCCCTAAGGCCAAGTTTTGGCCGATTCCTTTGGGATCTTTGGTGTCAAGGGATAAAAGATTTGCAGAGAGTGGAAAGATGAGTAGTTATAGAACAGCTAGAACTATGATGGTGATGGAATCCACCTTGATTTAAGTACGAATTCGATGTTTGTTTGTGTGAGGTTTTGTCAGATTCTGCCTGTCTTTAGGACAATAATGCCGCCATGCTTTGGGCACATCCTTTGGGATCGTTATGACATTTGCTGAATTGCTCTAATATCCTTTGATCAATCATGTGTGTTGATGGTTCTGTAAGGTTTATTTGGTCATTGAATGTAAACAAAAGTGAAAGCAAAGACAATTTGTACATGTATCTTCCATTTTATACTTTTCTGGAAATCAACATTACATTGGAACAGTAAACAATTGCATCTTCGTCCTTTGGTCCCCAAGACGAGTTGGCTGAGACATTTCAGAAGTTTTATTCACACAGGTAAAAGTAAATGCTTAAATATATTGGTAAAAGCAAATGCTAGTCTTTATTCATAATAGCCCAAAGATTGATGTTTTCATGAGGGTGCTTATGCCTTTGATGTGTTCAATTTTTTACAGTGGATTCCTGGCTGAGTTGATAATTTAGAATTCCAAATGTATGATTACTGAGTGACGGAAGGCCTACACTCAATTTTTCATGCATTTCTATTAATTCTCTTGTTTTTGACAACTTATTGCACTGACATGTTCTTCCAGAGATTGTGCAGATGAAGCAAATACAATTCTTGCAAATTACCAGAAACTTTTTATGCGTGGGCATCACCTCGATGTCGACGAGGAGAGGCAAGAACTCATGGAAGGAGAAGTTAATAATATATACATAACTCGCCAAAACATTATGTCTTCAGCAGAAGATGAAGTGCCCTTTATTGGCAATGTCCACCTGCCATTAAAGGTGCAGTTCATGGGTGAGGATGTAGATGACCAAGGAGTCCCTCGTAGAGAGTTCTTGAATTTGCTTTTGATGGCACTTGTGGAACGTTGCGGTGTTCCAGTCCCTGAGACTGGAACCTACATTTTGGCCCCTGCCACAGAAACGGGGCTGGAACCAGCAAAATATACATTTTTGGAATGGCTGCAGAAGGACAAAATTGAAACTACTGCGCAGCTTCGAATGACGTCATTCAAGATGGCAGTCTCCTGTTTCAACACGTGTACCGAGTAAAACGTGAAGGTGGTTTGTGGCCAATCTCTGATGCTTTGTTCAGAGACGATTCCCTGATCATTACTGCTTTAGACGAAGCGAGAAGATAAACATAGTTGGCACGTCGCAGTGATCACCACCTTGTCCTGTATCCTTCCACTAAAATAGTTCTCCCCAAATTCCTCCCTCAATAAATAGTTTCAGTGGAGGTGAAGGTGGTTTGTGTAAAAGGAGGTAGATCTCCTCATTAGTGGCGAAGGTGAGGGGGAACCAGGAACTTCGGACGATGCGGACAATGATTGTCTCCTAGACGATCTGGAGGCAACATTCAAGGACAATGCCTTTGATGGACCGGCGATAAAGGACAGGCTGGCCAAAATCGTTAATAAGCGTTTTGAAGCGAAACTGAGTAGTACAACGCTCACGGAGAAACAGAGTATACATAAGAAAAGTTGTTAATGATTGGCTGAACCAAAAGGAGGGTGTAAATTAGCTATCCTTAAGTAGCTGTCAATCATTAGTAGGGAAGCTAACATTCCTAATGAGTCACCACATTACTCCCGGCGGCAGAATAGAATGAACTAGTGTTAGGTACACAACCTCATGTTATTATAACACAGAGTCCAATCAGGCAGATAATCAAAACAAACATTGGTGGCAGTAAGACAAAATCACCATATAGTGCAGATTACAAATTACAAATTATTACAGATGAATACGGATAATCCCAGGACGTCTGGTACCGTACATGCATACTTGTTGAAACACATGGATTCGCATAATCTGTCTTATCAAGATTATTTTATGCCATGTTTTATCATGATTGTTTTATGATTAATTGTGATTTTGATTAGTTTGTTTTAGTATCCAAGGTTTTATTCATAGTATTTACAAATACTGTATGTACAGGAGTTTCTTCTGAATAGGAGGTAAATAAATAAATAAATAAATAATAATCCAAGGATAATGACCTGTTACAAAACATCCAAGAATAGATTTACCAGTTGAAAGCAAAATGATAATCCACAGTTATCACAAAAACAAAATTAATCGGGCACGCCATTGACAGGCTGGTGTCCAGTAACCTGAATACCCAAACACTGTATTTAGATTCACCAAAAAAACTGGTTGCTAAAACATAAGTTGCTTGGAGACACAAATACAAAACATTACCAAAGCCTTATAAACATGCCTAGGAACATGTTGTAGCTCAAGCTAATCTGACAATAATTAAAGACCCAATTATACATAATTGTTTTACAGATGCAGTGATGTGTGTCATTAAAATTACCACCATAAAACTTGTCATCGTTTTCCCAGCCAGTTCCTGTTCGCCCAGCAGCAACGGTTTCCTCTGCCATTGGGCAAGCCAGGCCTGAGGCTCACTCGCTACCCATAAGTCTACAACCTCCTTTCGATATGCCAGTAGCCAGTACCAGCCAGTCCACTATGATTCCCGCAAGGGTTTAGGTGCGCTTCCTTTGTCCACCATGTTATCATCCTCAGAAGTGGGGGCCATTGAGTCACCATCCACCATGTTCCACTCTCAAGGCATTCCCATTGGTTTACAAGTGACAGATGAAATCAGGGCCAAGATTGCGGCCTTTGCATAGACCCTTTACATTTCTTTCAGGTATCGAGTAATGCTTCTTAGATCTATCACCTTGTTTGTCGTATAAATCTCTTGGAGATAATTAGTGTAGGATATTTATTCTATCCTAAATTCACGTGAGAGACTTTCCCAGTGCGTCGTTATGTATGGCTAGGCCTACCAGGATGACGTTTCGCGTCAACTATAGTCTGCTAGAGAAGCAAAACTTGTTGAACTTGTGGACTTTTTCACAAGAATTAACGGCTGTAAAATATCTAGGTTAATAAACGTTTTGTTTTAATATTTCCAGAAACGGTTCATAGATTTTCAATGGATATTCACTCCCGTGCACATACCTGGACACTGGTGCTTGCTTGTAAGTCCAAAATATAATTGTACAGTTATACTCCGCAATCAAAGTTACATATTCAAATTAGCATTATTGAATTGGTGGGTATATCTATATATCTATAACCTGGCTACATGAGCATGAGAAATTTAAGCGTACCCTCCAAGGACCAATGAAGGAATTTGGCTGTTTACGGTTTGGCCAGGTCCGGCCAGTAATTTGTATTGTAGAAACTCCCTTCCTCCCCACCACCAACCGCATACTCTCTGACTTATTTTCAATGCATTGCAGATAACTGATGTGGAAAAGAAGACAATTAATTTCTACGACCCATTGAGAGCGACAGAAATACATCAGCCTGTGGAGGTCTGTTCAAAAAGCTTATTATATCCCGGTTCCATTGCTTTATGTTGTCAAAATACCGGATTGTTCCCCCAATACTGCTCAGTAAACAAATCTAAATTTATCATACTGAGGAAGCGGACAAGGGCCTATTTTCCACGCCTGCCATGTCCACGCTCTTCATTCATGAATTTTGATTTGATCAGTTGTACCCGCGTGAACTTGGATAGGGATGCGGCCCTGGGAATGCGGTCAACTTCTGTGTCACTCTGAGCGGTATTGGGGGAACAATCTGGTATACACAAGTTCAACATATGCAGCAGCTTGGTTTTAGTTGAAGTGATATGATCGTGTAAAAACCTTCATTCTTTTTAAGTTTTATCGATAATATATTGAGTACAAATCTGTCACTGCATCGGTAGTATGTTGGAAGCATGGAACGGCCTTCCATCCAATACATAGTTCATGTGTAAATATATCACGGGGAGAAATGAGGAACTGTTTAATTTACCCATTCCAGTAACAGAATATATTCATTGTCAATTTCAGAGAGTATTTAGACTACAGAAGAACAAAAGTGGGCAGGCAAGAGTTAGACGGTACCTCTCTGACCACAGGGAAGTTACGAATAAGTGTCCAGCAAGATTCTAGCAGCTGCGGTGTGTTTGTCATCATGGTAAGTAGTAACAAGTCGCCCATGGGCGATACGCTCAGCTGACAATATCGATTTTTAGGTGTAATTCAGTTAAATTGTAGGCACATGCTCTAGCCTGAAAACTGTCCCCGAACTAATTTCATGACTTTAAGGCACATAAGTAAAATAGCAGTGTTTCCAATGA
>NMRB01000083.1:87494-98570 GCA_002633025.1 Notospermus geniculatus
AACTTCAAAGTGCGGGAAATTCAAATACCCCTGTTTTTTTATTTCATTGAATACCGTCCCCTGGTGAACAGATCTGACATTAATTTCCGTTTGAACTGATGTAGAAAATGTAAACCTATCTGTCCTCACACTTTAGTATACAAATATATCATAGGGCCTGAGATATCGCCATATTTCGTTTTACGGGAAACGCCCCCTGGAGAGCTTACTATGTGTCACATCGCGCTAATTTTTTGTTTCTGAGGAGAGTTCACCCAGGGCTACCTTCAGATGAAATTTGAAGTCTCTAGCTATTACGGCTACAAAACGTCGGGCATAGTTTGACGGACGGGGTGACGGACTGACACGTGACGCCACTGAATACTTATTCTACTAGCTCTGCTGACCTTTGTCAGCTGAGCTAATAATATACCGTAAGTGTACTTTATTCATATTTTCGTGCGTATCTGCTAGGGCCCAGCGACCATGCATTAAAGGTGGAATAAGCTTACTCCAGGTGTAACTTCACATTATAACGTTAAGTTGTATGTACTTGGATATTCCAGCTTTATAACATACGCCCCCAGGTGATATACAGCTAGATAAAATTGATAATTCATGGAAAACGTTTCCATTCTAAGGTCCAGATTGAAGCACAATTTGATAGCAACAAAGAAAGGTTACACAAATGTTAATAACTTTTATTTAGCAATTATGAATTTAACCTGGAGATTAAAGCATGATATCCTAATTTGGCTGCTTTGTCTTTCAAAACCTGATTCAAGTCTCAATAGAAAACTGTCGTCTCAACAAAATTAACTTATTTACATGCAGTATGTTCAATGTGTTCTTCTCCACCATGCCGGGGACTGGTTCCAACAACAATACGTGGAGTGGGCAAGGCACCATAATATCACCTAGAAGCTAGGGACAACAGGACGGTTGCGTACGAACCAATCAAGGACTGTGTGCAATGTCCATTGCGTACAAGAAGATGAAAAACTAACAGAAGGATCAAAGACCAAATGGATTCAGTGCGACCAGTGCGATCGGTGGGCACATTTATTCTGTGCTGGTTTGAACGAAAAATGCCAGATTTATACGACTGTCCGTTCTGTTGTTAACAATCAAAATATAGAGCAGATAGAATGTGTCAGATACGGACACTGCCAGTGACTACAGTTATGTCGTCCAGATAAAAGGACCTTGGCCATTTTCGTCTGGGTAACAGATGGATTAGGCCCAGGCCCGTCCATCAAGGATGGTGAGGCGCTCCTTCCCCTGATTAGCCTTCCGGGTCACCTTTTGGCAGGGTGTAGCACCCGGTAAGCCTCCCTCCGTCGGGGTTACGACGCCGTCATCGTGAGAAGCATGAAGCACATGATCAGTGCAAAAACAATGCATACATAGAAAATAATTGTTCTCGATGTATGTGTTGTTTATCCAGTTTCCATGTATTTGGAGCATCAACATTCTATTGTTTGTGACAAACTGACTGGTACTTTTCTAGTCAGAATTATCAGTGTTCTAGCCAGGCCAGTTTTACAGGGCGGTACCACCCTGTTCAAAATTCAGAGGTCATTTTACCGCCCTGTTTAAAATATAACTTGCAATGCATTTTCTATTACACCACCCTGTTTGAATTTCACTCCCGCCCTGTTTGAAAATCCAGGGCCTTGTAGGAAAATACAGTCATCCCGCCCTGTTTGGAAAAATTTCTGGCCAGAACACTGATTATGATATTGTGATGCTTATTATTGTAATGGTATCAATGATCTGTAACTTCATGTGATATTGCACTTGACTTTGTTTTTTCAGGTTGTAGGAGAGATTTGCTTTGTACAAATTAGTCTATTATTTCTATTTAACGTAGCAATATTGTGACAAACTGTACTTTTGCAGGCCTTTTTGTTTGACGGGCGCTAAAATGTGCATGTGCCTCGCGAGGCACATGCACATTTTAGCGCCCGTCTAACGAAAAGGCATGCTTTTCTAATCAAATTTCTGATGATGCTAACCTGTATTACTGCTGTTGTACATTGTATTGTTAGGATGGTATCAATGATCTGTAAATGATTTGTGTTCAATCTCTGATGCGTTGTTCAGCACGAGGAATATATTGCCTTAGAGAAAGTCAAAAATTCAACCCCACAATATAATTGTACAGTTATACTCCGCAATCAAAGTTACAAGTATTCAAATTAGCATTATTGAATTGGTGGGTATATCTATAATCTGGCTACATGAGCATGAGAAATTTAAGCGCACCCTCCAAGGACCAATGAAGGAATTTGGCTGTTTACGGTTTGGCCAGGTCCGGCCAGTAATTTGTAGAAACTTCCTTCCTCCCCACCACCAACCGCATCCTCTCTGACTTATTTTCAATGCATTGCAGATAACTGATGTGGAAAAGAAGACAATTAATTTCTACGACCCATTGGGAGCGACAGATGCACGAATGAAGAAATACATCAGCCTGTGGAGGTCTGTTCAAAAAGCTTTTATGTCCCGGTTCCATTTATGTTGTCAAAATATATACAAGTTCAACATATGCAGCAGCTTGGTTTTAGTTGAAGCGATATGATCGTGTAAAAACCTTTTCATTCTTTTAAAGTTTTTATCGATAATATATTGAGTACAAATCTGTCGCTGCATCGGTAGTATGTTGGAAGCATGGAACGGCATTCCATCCAATACATAGTTCATGTTTAAATATATATCACGGGGAGAAATGAGGAACTGTTTAATTTACCCATTCCAGTAACAGAATATATTCATTGTCAATTTCAGAGAGTATTTAGACTACAGAAGAACAAAAGTGGGCAGGCAAGAGTTAGACGGTACCTCTCTGACCACAGGGAAGTTACGAATAAGTGTCCAGCAAGATTCTAGCAGCTGCGGTGTGTTTGTCATCATGGTAAGTAGTAATAATATACCGTAAGTGTACTTCATTCATATTTTCGTGGGTATCAGCCCAGCGACCATATGCATAAAGGTGGAATAAGCTTATTCCAGGTATAACTTCACATTATAACGTTATGTTGTACAGTGAAACCCCTCTAAGTGGACCACCCGTGGGACCGGGTCAAACTGGTCCACATAGAGGGGTGGTCCACATAAAGGGGGTTGGCATTTTCGAAATATTGGAGTCCTACGGTGACACTACCACTTTCACCACAGATGGATCCCATGTTGATGTTTAATTACCCCTTCCATGTGAGTGAGTCATTCAATGTTGATTAGCTTGACTGAGTTTTTGTCTAGCTTACACCAAAGGTGTTAATTGTTTGTTTATTCCTGGGACCAACAAAAAGCCTATGGTGTGAAATCTAGCTTTTCCATGTGTTTGGTGTTACCATGGACCACGCGAATACCTAGACTTTGAATCTTCTGGTCCACATAGAGGGGTCACCATGCACTTTGGGACCCTACTTTTGGTGGTCCAGGTCGAGGTAGAGGGGTGGTCCACTTAGCTAAAGGAAAATGTGAAGGATTTATTTGGGACCGACAAAAATCGATCCACATAGAGGGGTGGTCCACATAGAGGGATGGTCCACATGAGGGGTTTCACTGTATGTACTTCGATATTCCACCTTTATAACATACGGCCCCAGGTGATATACAGCTAGATAAAATTGATAATTCATGGAAAACGTTTCCATTCTAAGGTCCAGGTTGAAGCACAATTTGATAGCAACAAAGACGTTAATATCTTTTATTTAGCAACTATGAATTTAACCTGGAGATTAAAGCATGAAATCCTAATTTGGCTGCTTTGTCTTTCAAAACCTGATTCAAGTCTCAATAGAAAACTGTCGTCTCAACAAATTTTACTTTTTTACATGCAGTATGTTCAATGTGTTCTCCTCCACCATGCCGGGGACTGGTTCCAACAACAATACGTGGAGTGGCCAAGGCACCATAATATCACCTAGAAGCTAGGGACAACAGGACGGTTGCGTACGAACCAATCAAGGACTGTGTGCAATGTCCATTGCGTACAAGAAGATGAAAAACTAACAGAAGGATCAAAGACCAAATGGATTCAGTGCGACAAGTGCGATCGGTGGGCACATTTATTCTGTGCTGGGTTGAACGAAAAATGCCAGATTTATACGACTGTCCGTTCTGTTGTTCACAATCAAAATATAGACAAGATAGAATGTGTCAGATACAGACACTGCCAGTGACTACAGTTATGTCATCCAGATAAAAGGAGCTTGGCCATTTTCGTCGGGGTAACAGATGGATTAGGCCCAGGCCCGTCCATCAAGGATGGTGAGGCGCTCCTTCCCCTTGTTAGCCTTCTGGGTCGCGAAATTTTTTTCCCCAAACGACATGTCCATTGCACATTCTATTCGTGGCCTGATTGGCTGACAATTTTATTAGTTTGGCCGAGTGGTTAGCGCGTTGGACAGTCATGACAGTAGGCTTTCTGGATGTGTGTAGTAGTGTGCGTGACCTTGCCAATTAGGCCTTTTTAAAAAATGTATTCCACCAGTCCGATGCATTACATCAGCCATTCACATTGTATGCACATAGGCCTACATGCACATGAAATGGAGGTACTAACCGAAAGGGTCTAAGGGGAGGGTACGGTGCATTTACTGTACCTTCCCAAACGTTTTTGGGACAATTTCATAGTTAGAACCTATGCCTTCCGAAACATAATCACGTAAATTGGTGGTGAGCAGTGATAGACTGCTACAAGAGATGAGAGGTGTCGTGTTAAAAGCAGAGTAAAAAGGTAAATAAAACACAATCAATTCGAAAAAAAGATAAAAAAATCGACACTTCACAGGTTTCGAACCCACTCCAATAGCCATCTTCTGATTCACAGTCCAACGCTCTAACCACTCGGCCAAACTAATAAAACTGGCAGCCAATTACAACGCGAATAGAACGTGCAATGGATATGTCGTTTATGAAAAAAAATTTCGCTTCCGGGTCACCTTTGGCGGGCAGGGTGTAGCACCCGGTAAGCCTCCCTCCGTCGGGGTTACGACGCCGTCGTCGTGAGAAGCATGAAGCTCATGATCAGTGCAAAAACAATGCATACATAGAAAATAATTGTTCTCGATGTATGAGTTGTTTTTCCAGTTTTCATGTATTTGGAGCATCAACATTCTATTGTTTGTGACAAACTGATGATCAGCGCCTTGTGCTGTATCCTTCCACTAAAATAGTTCTCCCCAAAATACCATTCAGACCACGAATACCTGTTTCTTATTCCTCCCTCAATACATTGTTTCAGTGACGGTGAAGGTGGTTTGGGTCCAATCTCTGATGCGTTGTACAGAGAGGATTCCAAGATCATTGTTGCTTGATACGAAGCGAGAAGATAAACATAGTTGGCACGTCGCAATGATCACCACCCTCACCGAAACCCAGTGTAAAAATACACTGGAACAGTACTGGGATCAATACTGGCCATACTGGATTCTTACTGGGTTTTGCTGGGGTTANACCGCGGGAAACAAGTAGCTGACGATCTTTTCGATCACTGCGCCATCTGTCGTTCCAATATAGACTGGTACCCGGTCTCTCGATGACATCTTAGCGGCAGATCAGGGAACCAATCTAGTTCCAACGCACAAGTACCAGTCTCCGCGCATGCGCTGTTCTTGCACCCAAAATGTCGGACACACCGCAGCATGATATCGATATGGAATATGCATCACAATAGCCATTGATAACCCGATTCTTCTGTATCTTTCGGCATCAGTTCTTGTGCACAATGCCATTTGTTGTCGCTTCTATTGTCAGGGAGGGTGAACCAGCCCCGAAAAAGAATTGGTTTGGGTGCAACGCGGCAGCAGATATCAGTCTGAGTGACCTGTACAAAGCTTTTAGCGCTGGTGAGTTCGATGGGTACGCAGTGTCTGATGAAGATCACGTCATGTTCGAGAAAGTTTTCGTCGGAAACAGCAAATCAGAACCTGAGATGACAAAAGTAGATCCAAAAAGTTTCATTCCTGATGTGGTTGGCCCTTTGGGTCGATTTGTTAAGTTTGTGGCGGCGACGAAAGCAGAAGAACGGCCTGTTGTTGCCAATGTGAATGTATTTGATGTACTTTTGGCTGGTCCCAGTAGTAGGACTGCTCTTCCTGCAAAGTTCAGCGAGGTGCAGTCGTCAGGCAAGGCGAAGTTAAAGAACAAAATGCTTGACTGGTTGTCGGATAGTTCTCTTGGATGGACTCAGGACCAAGTAAAAACTTGTGGACTCCCTTTTGTGAAAACACTTTAGCCGAGGCACTGTGGTTCATTGATCGCAATCATGAAACTCTACACAAACGTGGATACTCTGTTCCTTCCGTTTTCAAACAGTTTTCTGGATTCAGACGTCCAGAAATGAGCAAAAAGAGGAAAATCGATGAGACATTCCTGACAGTTGATGGTGTCAAGGCACATGGGGATTCTCTCTACAATTTGGCTATGTCATCGTATCTGAAGCAAAGGAGATGGGCCGGTGTTAAAGATGCCATTCTCTCCCTGGCAGAGAACTTGTCGAAGTATGGTTCATATCTTGCAAGCCAGTCAAAACGAGTGAGTAGGTTGTGCTGAAGTGCATTCATTTTTCAGCTAGAACATTTTGATGACACAAAATATTCCCTATTCCTTTACAAGTTCCACTCCCTGAGTACTTTGAAAGAAGACTACCCTTCCCTTTTTCATGTAGCATATTCGCTGTGTGTACTGATTCTCTTGTGTTCTTTCTTTCAGGTGAAAGAAAGTCATTCCCAGGTGTTTTTCAAGACATCAGACAGTCCGTTCCGTGTACTGGATGAGACAAGACAGATCACTTCAAGTCTGAAGCAGCGATATCAAAAACTTCACGAAGCTCTATTGCAGGCAAAGGAATTGGAACCCCTCTGTGTCAATGACTATGCACCTGCTGATCCAAAACGCCGGTATGACTATCTCCATGATTTGAAAGTGCCATTCAAGTGTGTTCTATACACAAATTCTGACTGTGGTACCATACATCTTCATTTCATTTGGAAGGTGCTTGGCTGTGTGGAGACCACTCCTGCTGATTTGCTGAATCAATCTACCACTATTTCAAAAGCGATAGACAGGACACTACCTACCTATCATACCAGGGCTATGCGTAGGGACTTCATTCATGGCTTTGGTCAAGTGACTAGTTGCAGTGCAGCATTTCTTAGACAGGCATATTACAGACTTACAGGATACGCATCAGCTGCAGAAACTTCCAAACTGGCTGAAGTTGATAAAAGAATAGCTCAAATCATAGACAACGAGGATCCAGAGTTGATATGGGACCTTAGGAAGAACAACACGGGTCGTCCTGAGGAGTATGGTGAATTTCTACAACGTTGCCAGGAATTCATCACAGCATCGGTAGAGACGGCAGTTGATGAGAGACGACATGATCCGATAGCTGGTGACGAGGTGGTGACTCATCTTGCCACTGCTCTCAGTGTCAGGGATCTACATGAACAGGTGTCGCGTAGCTGTCCTGAAGGAACCAAAATTCCCAGCATTCAGTGGCTTAGGATGCAGTTTTGGCCCCGTAAACCCAGTGCAAAAACTGCCAGTCGTTACAGTGGTCGCCTGAATATCAAGTTTATGGTGCAAGCAAGGCAGTTCAGAGCAGAGCACCCAGATGCCCATTACGCCTCTGCTCTTTTTCGCTACCAGAAAGAGTTCAGCATTAAATTCAGGGACTATGTGTCATTCGTCAGTATGGACGACAAGCATACTCTCAAAGTGGGTGAGCCTGGTTGTCCAGTGGCAGCTGCAGAGAGAGGAAAGGCTGTTCTGGTTGCCAAGGGCCAGAAGATGACAGTTGCTGATCACGACTTCACTAGACTGACCATCACTCCTAGTGTAACCCTCCTTGTAGATGTGCCCGAGTCAATAGAGGAGTCATTCCATCGGGGGAGGGTTTCTGTTGTGTTTCATGAGAATGCCTTTGAGCCGTCCTCTCCCATTCGCCACATGGCAGATCTTAAGACTGTATTGAATGACATGGATTCCAACAACCCTATACTTCTCTTGTACACAGATGGGGGGCCAGATCATCGGCTTACTTACTTGTCGGTCCAACTGTGCCTGATTGCTGTCTTCATCAACATGGATTGTGACTTCCTCTGTGCTGTACGGACACCCCCGAAACATTCATGGAAGAATCCTGTGGAACGTATCATGTCAATCATCAATCTCGGACTACAAGGTGTTGGTGTGATGCGACAAGAGATACCCCATGAGGATGAACTTAAACGATGTGGCAGCCTCAAGAGTATCAGAGCTATGGCAGACAAAGTTCCTGAGTTAAGAGAAGAAGTTATGCAGTCAGTTGACCCTGCCATGGATTTGTTGTCATCATTGATGCAGAGGCTTAGACTGAAGGAGCATAGCTTCAAGACATTCAGCACTGCTTCAGAAGAGGAAATGACAGACTTATGGAACTCAGTTCTTCAGGTAAATATCCAGGTACCTGTTTAAAACAGAAAAATGGTCAGTCAGTTATCAGTGCTTGAAGCATTGATGACCAAGATTCCCAGTGAACATTGTCTTGGCTTCTTTTAGACTTTAATTGTCAATGGAAACCAATTGGTTCTCATTAGAATCATCTCTTTTTCAGGTTGATGGTTCACTGACCCAGGCGGATCGCACCAAGCAGCATTTGAAAAGCAAGGACCAGCTGAAGAGGTTTCTGGAAACCCATTGCCACGTGCGTCATTACATGTTCTCGGTCTTGAAATGCCAGTCTCCTGAATGCAATGTGTGCACAGCTCCTAGGCTTCCACCTGATGTGTTCCAGCAGGTGCACCATCTCCCAGATCCTGTACCAACTGGCCACAGATACCAATCCTTTGATGATCTTTATGGAAAGGTATGATTTTCTTCAAAAAATTTTACCATTGTAAAATGGATCATCAGCCAGCTTATTCCTATGCTGACATCACTACTACATGTATTGTAGTAGGCCTATTGGTGTTTCGTTCATTTCAAAATCTAATTTGCTTCCTTTCCAGGTTGTGACCTCTGAGGACTACCCCCCGTCCAAAAAAGCTGCTGCTCCCAAAGGTCATGGATGCCCTTTCAACCCGTCGGCCCAGACTGCCAAGAATGCTGGTGTGGTGACACAATGTGAAGACTGTGGGAAGTGGAGGTGCATGCATGCCCAGCGAAAGTTGAAGGAGAAAGCAAGAGAAGAGCTGGAGATCCTCATGGAGAATGTACTGTACAGCTGTGGCAGTGTTCTGACAGACATAGACTCTGAAGGAGATGAAACGTCAGTTCTGAATGATGTTTTTGTGCGCGCAAACCTAAATTGCAATACTCCTACTGAATTCGCCTACTACTCTGCAGGTTATGAAGCAATATGTTATTACTGTGGAACTGTTGAAGATTTAGTTGAAGCAGATGGGTATTACCCACAGTGTAGTGATTGTGAGGCAAAGGACAAAGTGCAAAAACGGGGAAGAAACTTTAAGTCAAAAGACTAGAATGAATTGTGAACAGACTGTGTTGGCTATTGGTCCCCAACTTGTGTTGGTCATTGTCTTATTTTCAGGTCTTTATGAGGAAAAAGTGCCCAATTGCTGATCATTGGTTTGGACCAACCACTGCTTCATTCATCCTACTTGATAATTTCAGTTGCTGAAAACTATTTGATGTCTGAACAGTTTAGACTTCTTGTTCTTTGAATTGCTGTGACTTCTACTGAAACTTTGATGTGTGCATCTCTGGATATCTGAATAGCTGAAGTGTTTCCACTGTCAAGTGACACTTTTTCTGGGCCATCCTGTGTAACAAGAAGATATCAAACACTGATTGTCCTTTCATGTTGACAGAATTGTTGGATGGGATAAATTAAACAAGTAATATAAAGGATAGAAAGTAGCTTGTATTTCAATTCATACCTCACCAAGGAATTTGCCTCAAGTTGCCAAGGCTACATGCATCTCCAACTCAATATTATAAAAAAAAAAACCTCCCGCCCTCCTCAGAAAATTGAGAATGGAAGGATGCTAACCAACTTTTTTTTTTACATGGCCTTAGATTGAATACAGCAAAGAGGTGTGTTGACCCAAAGGTTGCACCCACCGCACAACACTAGAGTTGTATTTTAGGAAAAGATTTCAATGTAAAAGAACTTGCCCAGTTGACTAAAGGTGTTTTTACATCATATAACAAGCATCTCAAAGAAAAGCACAGAAATCCTGGACGTGTGGAAGAGTTTTTGAATGAAAACTTTAGTTTTCTGAAATCTAGTGCGGAAAAGTGCCCGACTGAAGACCCCGGTTTGGGTCGAAAATTTGCGAATTTCTGCAAGTTGACTTCCTATTCATTACCCCCAGCATAATGCTAGCAAGGGTTAGCTCACAACGGCATTTACTTTTACCCCCAGCATAATGCTCGCAAGGGCTGGCGCTAGCAATGTAAACCTTCAACACAGAACACGGATAACCTGATATTCCAAGCGAAAACTCGTCCGACAATGTGGCAACTCACCACGGAGGCTTCGTGGGAGCAGTTCGACCGTTTGCTTTTACTTTTCCCCAAGGCGAATGTTTTTTTTTATAATGCAGGGGACAGGCAATTAAATACATGTAGGCCTATGTAATAATAATAAACAAGAAGTCAATCTCCAGAATTCACGAATTTTCGACCCCAACCGGGGTCTTTTTCAAGTGGAACTTTACAATCTGAAACTCTAGAAAAGACTGAGATGAAACCCGAATGTAGAACTATAAAGCCTGTGTAGACAGGGCAAACAAGCAATTAAGGAAAGAATAGCGACCAAGCCCCAAAGGTGGCCGCTGGACAATTAAGGAGAAACTAATTGAGCTGAAAAGAAGGGTTGAATAACTGCAGGGCCTCTCAGTCTGACCACAAGCAGAGTGTAGGTAACTGGCGCAGAGCTTCATTTGGCTGAACATGCTGAAAGAAAGTTTATAAATTAATAAATATGACTTGTGTAATACGTAACAAGCACAAAGCGAAAAGATGCACAAAGGTAAAGGAATATAAAGGAAGTCAACTTCCAGATTTGTAGGAAAAAAACAGAATGGATAATGCAAATCACTGAGCAGTGAAAAGAATAAGGTGAGGAGGATTAGA
>NMRB01000083.1:107139-119491 GCA_002633025.1 Notospermus geniculatus
CTTTTGGGGCTTGTACTCTTTTCTTTCCTTAATTGCTGTCACGTCCTGTTTGGATGGGATACTTCATATCTACATTTGGGTTTCAGCTCAGTCTGTTCTAGAGTTTCGGATTGTAAAGTTCCAGCCTGAAGAAGACCCCGGTTGGGGTCGAAAATTCGCAAACACTCTGGAAATTGCCTTTTTATTTATCATATATTGTGTGTCAGTTTTTGTGCTTTTCTTCTCTTTGGATTTTATATTTTCAGATGTCACAAGATTCAGTCATGTCAGTAGACTCGCTTGCTCTCCTGCAAATTAGTGATGAAGCGATTGTCATGGCGGCGATGCTGGAAGACATCCGAGAAGAAAGGAAGCGATATTGGGCGAATTTTGTCCAAAATTTAATAGTTAAAGGGCTTCTAGAGGCAGCTTTTTAGTGCATATTTATATAATTACTAATGCACAATTGGTGGCATGAGGATCCAACTTGGGCATCATTTTTGAAGTAAAATTTCATCAATGTCACATTTGATCCACAATTCATTGAGTTCATGGTTACTAGCGCCACCTGCTGCATAGTGGAAGTACTGTTAGTAGCCTAATAAGCTGCCTCTAGATGCTCTTTTAAAGAAGTGCTACTTCTACAGCAGGAAAGGGGACGAAAAAAGGGAAAACCACCGAGGAAATAATGGATAGACTGAAGAAAACTGTCGTGGAAACAGACATTGCATATGAATTTGATGTACAAACTACAACTTCACAACAGACTAAAACTCATTTTCTGAAATTGCACCAACAGTACCAACAGAACAACCATAAAAATCACTTTACCTTGCACTATTTAGGAAAGTACATTCAAACAGCAAAGGACCAATGCAAAAAATCCTCGAAAACCTTTACAGAATTGAAGAAAGAATTGATGTTCTTTGGTAGTGTAGGCTCACTTGGATTTTTGGTTAATTTCTATGCTTTCTCACACACATACAGGAAACTCCTTTGTTGTGGTGTTAGCGGAGACTTCATCCGTAGAAATTTCAGAAAGATCAAGGAAGGGGTTAGAAAGAATGATGAAGAGAAAGATACATTCCACTACCCAGTATGACTTTCTTGTGCTCGGACAACTGTGGTGGTAGCTGATGACTTCGGCGAAGCCATACCTGTAACGTGGTTGATCTCGAATAAGGAAGATAAAGAAAGACCGTTCCCATTCTTAGATGCCCTTAGACATAGAGCTGGTTCTCTAGGCTGCAAGATATTTATGAGTAACTTGGCTCGTTATTTTTACAATGCGTGGTGTTCAGTGTTTCCGAAGCCGCAGCTCCGTCTTTATTGCAGTTGGCACATACAGAAAAACTGGCGAAAGAATGTAAATAGCCGAAAGAAGAAAACCAAAGTCGAGGATTCATGGCATACTGGAAATCCTCTTGAATGAGCCATCTCAACAAAGCTTTTAGGAAAAAACTGACTGAGTGTTTGTCCATGTTTTAGGCCGTAAGTCCTCAGTTTCAGCACTACTTATGACTATGTCCATGTAGGATGACAAATTCAAATATTGGGCAGCGTGTTTCCGTAAGGGTACGACAGTAAATATTAGTGAGAGTTTAAGAGACCAAACGTTAACGCTAACGCTAACGCTAATTACGTCAAAATGACGTCACCCCCAGAAGAAATACAACGAATTCATTCGATGTGACGTCAAAATGATGTCATTAACGTTAGCGTTAGCGTTAACGTGTGGTTTCTTAAACTCACTATTAACATGTACGTAACATGTGCGAAACCCCGGTAATAACAATATACGAAATGCCAACATCAGCAATTTGTAACTCATAAAACTGTCACAGGAGATTGCCAATGGTAGACACATCATGCACAGTAAAGGGATTCTACCTCATATCAATCTAGTAATTATAGAAGTAGCCGTGTTGATCGTTGAATGAATGAGTAGAAATGAAATAGGTAACACCGTCTTATAAATCAACTAGGATATATTGAGACAAGCTTTCGACCCTGTCGGGCCTTCATCAGGTCTGAGGAAAATCATGACAACAGGAGTATACATACATGGTGACAATTACAATGACAATACACGTACAAAGTAGTTGTTGAACATTAATTGGTGGCTGAGAAGGTGACAACGGTAAAGCAAACACAAGATAAATCTTTAAGATAAATCTTTATTTGTAGTTGGCCATGAAGCCCAGGTCCCTGTTAAGTCCGTTGTTTTTGCAGTGATTTATAAGACAGGGTTACCTATTTCATTTCTACTCATTCATATCAATCTAGATCATTCTAGAATCCCATGAGATAGCACACGCTGACGGCTGACTAGCTCCTCAGTGTACCCTTGACTGCCAAGTGATTGGACGCTCGACTGCTGCTTGTTTATTCTACCGTCTTTTATACATGTACATGTGTGATTCTTTCTTTATTGGACTGTAGTGGTTGCGGATTTTCTTTGTTGGAATATATCCTTTATAGATACATAGCGTCAATTGGGCCAAATGGAAAGAAATCATACTTTTAACATGATTTGTGTGAAACAAAATGTTTTCTTTTTGTTCTTGAGGCCCAATATCATAACATGTGCGCATACTGTCAAAACGGCATGAATGACGTCGTCGTGGAGTGAAAGTCACATGGCGCACAGTGTTGTGACGCTGTCACGTCATCCTGCTGGAGGACCATGTGCGGGGGTAGTATGTAAACATTGAAACGTTTCAAAAGAAACGAGCCAAATGAAACGACCCAAAATGTTTCTAAAAATACGAAAAATCATAACAAAAATACCAAAAAACCTATATTATTTTACATTGTATGAATAGAGGAATGTAGATTACCCGATGCCTTCATGATTTTTATCATCATTTTAGCTTTTTCTGCGATTTCTTAGACAGATTTAGGCTACACTGCGGGGAACGACGTCACATTTTCCTCTCGCCAACCTCGCACCCCTCATAATGGAATGATCGGACTACGCTAATTGGTTGGAATGTTCATGGTTTATTATCTATTCACAACTCGCATCCACATTGTGTTACAAACTTTGCCCAATATCAAAAACGATATATTTTGAAGACGTTTTGAGGCCTCACACAAATTCCTTCCAGAAAATAACCACGGCGAGTGACACAGAGAGGAAGTATATGATAAAAGGAAATTAATAATCGCATAGAGAATTTCTGAAGCGACGACTTCCATATTTGGGATCGGAGACCTTGAACATTGAATGAATGGGAAGCATGGTGTCATGTAAACAATAACAACACATGTGTTTTGAACGGGAGACGTGTGTTTTGAGAGATTTTAATGCTATTACGCCATGAAAGTGCCAAAAATGAACTGCAAAAACAAAATTACACAGTTTCTGCCATGCAACTTCAGATTTAGCATGTTTTTTTGGGTCGTTTCATTTGGCCCGTTTCTTTTGAAACGTTTCAATGTTTACATACTACCATGTGCGGGCTTGAAATTGACGAAATTTTGACATGAAAATCATTAATTTCTAGAGTATCACGTCTTTGATTTTTTATGTCTATACCAAAATGAGTTCGGACTGCCAGGCGCTTTCATTTGAATATCGTTTCTGGAAGAAAGTTTTGCACTACGCGGTTTTTTGTGCAGCTGTGAAGTTGAAAATGCGAAACTTTCAAACCTGTAGTGTTTGGGACTTTCTGCGCACGATATCACTTTGTACTGAATGTGTTTTGCATCAAAATGTGATTGAAGAGAATCTCTGAGCAATCCTCTTTCTTCTGATGTGCAGCTTTGGTAGTACATGTATACCGCTTGTCACTATTTGATTCTCGGAGATGTACGTGTGATGTACGTTACATTTATGTAAACAAGGTTCCAAATGACGCTATAGTAGGGGAGCCAATGACCTGAAATCCTGAAGGAGGTGGTCATGCATGTTATACTTTTTTCTTGCGAGTTTTTGGGTAGGTATAATGATTTTACACAGGAAATAACTTGTTAACAGTTCAGATCATCTTGCGAATTGGCTATCTGGGCCCAAATCTGAATTTTGACCTCGACATTTTTTAGCCGAAATTTAGGGGTAGGGGAAATAAGANAAATTCAGATTTGGGCCCAGATAGCCAATTCGCAAGATGATCTGAACTGTTAACAAGTTATTTCCTGTGTAAAATCATTATACCTACCCAAAAACTCGCAAGAAAAAAGTATAACATGCATGACCACCTAAAACCTTAAATAAGCACATTTTGGGGGTTTGGCTCCCCTACTACTATGGATCTATAGTACTCTACTGTGACCCACACTTATTTTTCTGCGCCCTTATCAAGGGTTTGTTTTGTGTAATTATCTACCAGAGAAATTACTAAGAGACAAAATGGCTACCAGCCAAGAGACCATTGAGGAGGCGGAGGCCCGCCTCCTGGATGAGTTGGGGGAGGAGGATGTGAAGATCACAGAGCCCTCACTCGGACCATGCAAGACCGCCACTGGCGGTGATCAACTGGCCAATACGCCTACGGGCATCTCCGAGACAGCCTTGTGCGAGACAAAGGCGTCCATGGCTGACACTGCCTCGGCAATGAAATCTATGGGTCAAGCTTGGTCTATCATTGCCCATAAGAGGGAATCAGGGCCTGGCTGAACCACCTAACAAGAAACGGAAGGAGCATGAAATAGGGATTCTCAACAATGATTTGAAATAGAACAACATCATATTGGCAAGCAATTCAAGCTGTGCTGAGTGCCGGGCTAAGATAACCGACTTTGGGAAGGCAACTTCATTAAACACCCCACGAGTTTACAATTTATCATCAGATAAACAATTTATCATCAGATAAACAGAAGATGTACAACAAAAACTACAGACACTTGATACATGAACCAACGCCTAGCGCACATCGACCTTGATAACGTGGTGATAAACCTACTTCTGTTGGCTCCCGCCTTACGATAGTTACAAGCAAGCATGTTGCTGATCCTGACATTTTGCATAAGACATGGCTTAAGTGGAGAGACATTGTCAGATCTTCTAACATTAGTCCAACTGTACTACATGGTAGACAATGGGCCGTATTCTAGAAGCTTCCTTAACTCTACCTTCAGCCATTATTTGCAGGGCAGAATACAAAGGCTTCTTAAAGTGGACCTTAGAATAGAGTTTAGGAGACTTCTAGAATACACGAAAAAAGCTTGCAAGAGCACTTGTGAAGCTCCACAGAAAATCCTTTCTGCATTCAAAGACACCAGTTAAATTCCACTACTTCTGCAAGGAACGTTCGTACTATTTAGGTGAACGTCAGTTGGATTGAAGCAAGTGCAAATCAACGCATACTGGGTAAGCAGGGCAAAGAAGAACCTTTCTGAATGGTTAAGTGGGCAGACCACGTAGCGGCATGTAAAGTTCCTGTTTATGACACAAAGAATGTAGGCCTACAAGTAGATAGACTGTAAGATATGGAAAGACGTACTTCGTTACAAATCTAATTCCAAAACAAACTCACTTCACCACAAACTCTGCTACCAAAATCTTCAACACACGGCCACTTGCTGTACCAGGTAAGGACATCAATGTGATCAACAAGACTGCTCTTCAAAGTCCAAAATGTCACATGGATAGGGGCAATCGTAGGACTTTTTGAACCTGAATTCCTCAAACAAAGGACGAATGTTCCAGTTCCATTTCATCATCGTACTTCGTCGTTTGCAATGGTCATTTGAGATTTCTCCATCATGGCTGGTAGCTCTGGTACCTGACGGATATTAGTCAGCTCCATATCGCACCGAAGTTGCGAAAGACTTATGAACGACCATACCTCATTGTTAAGAAGGTTAAGGATTTAGACTGTTATACAGTTAGATGTTAGAGGAAAGACAAAACTTGTCCACCATCACAAACTTAAGTCCTACCAAGGCTGCTCTCCACCATTGGTCGTATCCTGCGTCTCGTCAATCTGCAAACTATTGCTGGAACATACCGTAGAGTCGGTTCTATAACATCAATGCAATAATGCCGAAGTGCCGCCCCAGTTCATTACTATGTCACAGCCCGGTTTCCCGCCTGCATTGATCGACCAATGGCGCACAGGAGAAGGCCTGGCCAGTTTCTTGTGAATAAGACATGAGGTGGTGGAATATCACTAGGCCTATGTTGTCAGCTAAAAATGCCGCCGTATACATGGTGAAATGGATCCCCATTCCATGAAACCACAATTCTTTAAAAATAGCGCCTAGTACTGACGGCCTATTCAAATCCCCGTCACGAATGCCAGTCTTGACCAACATGTGACCAGTACGTAGTAAAATGGGCGTTGCTAATCTTGAATTATGGATTGATGTTACAGAACCGACTCTACGGTACATCCTTCTCCGAGGTGGAAACTACACAATATTGGCTACAATATGGCACAGGTTCCATTTCAATACAATTTGTTAACCTAGTGTCTCCAAGGCTAATACACTGATTCAGGTTACTCCCGGTACTGTAAGCACCCATCCGGGTCCCTCATCAGATTCAACTGCTGCAGTGTTACATCAAAACAGACCTGTCGTTTGTGATCATATGACACTAATCAACTAGAAATCATATTGAAGAGAATGGACTCCATGGAAGCCCAGATTGTGTCTGCCCTAGCACTGTGTGTCCGTCACCACAGGCTGACCTATGAGTATGCAGACTATTGGTCATTAGTTTCAGCTCTAAGAAATGAGTACATGGTAATGTGTCATGAACTGGTCATACTGATAAGGTGGAGTCGTTGCAGGTGGAGCAAAATTTTCTGATTCAAACATTCATAGAATCACTAAAACAACCTCTACACGGTTGATTTTGGTGTCATTTTGAAGATAAATTAGTGTAGTTTAATGTCCAAGAAACAAAAATCAAAAATATTCAGCAGTTTTTTAATGATAATTGAACATATGGAAAAGGTCAGAGGTGGAGCAACCTGGCGGAGCTGGTGGCAGTGGCGGAGCAAGTGGCAGTGCAGGTGGAGTTCCTAGATTTTTGTTGTTTTCGAGCGATTTTGAGTATCAATTCGAGTTTTATCAGCAGATATCTACACTTGAACTTGCTACAGAGCATGTAGACTGCAGTAGAAAGTGCTGGCCATGCCATACCATGATATGAAACTGAATCGCGACGGCACCATTTTGATGAACAGGACAGTGTTTTGGATTGAAAATCACCTTTCTCTTGGTATGGCTGTTGTGTGAAGGATAATATAGTAATACATTATTAAGAAACCAGCTCCCTTTCAGAGTCATTTATCCTTTTCGTACAATTAACCCATTGTTATGCAACAGTGAATGAATGATTCTTTCGTCCCAACAGTGACAATGATGACCGTTGATTATGTGCATGTACATAAAAGTACTGAGGACGAAGCACGTTGGCCCTGGCCTTCCAACAACATGTATTTATCTTCCTATTTTCCTCTTCGAGTGATTTTGACAATGACGTAATTCCGGCATTTTTTTTCTGGGATTTGATTTCATTGAATGCAGTCACTGAAAATGTGTCAGCACCCAGATGATGAGTGGTGTATCAATATTCATTTTTACCGTTGTCAAGATCAGATTAATGTCCTCGAGAGATGAACTCTGTGTGCCATCTTTAATAACTTTAACTGGAAAGGGTTAACATTATCTATTCTATACCTCAACTGCCTGCGTCCAGTAGGCCTATGTCTGGGCACAATCCCATGGGGAATAAATTGAAATAAGCACCACAGAGCCAACTACTAACTGTTGATGGCCATTTAACCGACAAGTAATTTTGGGACACCCTGTACAACCAAAGTTGATTGATTATGTCATTAAAATATGCTATACACATTTGCTTGAGTAGCTGAAGCAATTCCATGAGAAAACTGGTTCGATTAAGAAGTGGAATGTTCACTGCTATTACAAATTATCATTATCTTACATTTCACATATGGGATGATTACATAAGAAATATAAGCAAGAAAAAGTTTCTATCGAAATTCTAACTGGCGAAATGTGTGCTGTGATGCCTCCTGAACATTTTAAAACAGATACTGCTCAGTTTTGTTGGAAAATGTCGTTTTAATTTAGTTTTATGTTGACCTATGTACGTTTTGAGAAAACGTGTAAAATGTGTGTGGTCCGTAATGACTTTTCCATTACATTTGTTAGTCATAAATCATGATAGCTCTCTTATTCCTCAATATTTTAGACTGATTTCTTCACTAACATCAGCAGGGTGGCACAAGGTCTCCATGCTGTGAAAATCGAAAAATCGGTCATTTTGACCATGCAACGAAAATTTTGACCAGTTCATGACTCGTGACCACATAGCAATGTAATGTCAAAAAATAGGTGTGAGCTCGTCTGTCGGTTTTTCCATTGTTCGTACCCCAACAACGAAGATGCCAATGATAAACTGGCAAAGGTAAAACCTTTTGTTCAGGTTTTGAAAGGAAATTTCCAAATGGCATTTCTGACAAGTGAGCACTTATCTATCTTTTTTTATAGTAGCGCACATCATATGGGATGCAGTAAACCAGCCCCTGCCCGGGAGAATACGCCTCTGGTCACTGAACCACTTGAAACTTGCCCTAGTCCATGAGTTGGCTGATGGTTATACTGGTAGGAGCAGTATTAAACCAGACGAAACCAGGGAAGTTGCCAGTATCATCTATCGAAATACTGTCCCTGGACATGGCATGTACTTTTTATGGTGGGTTATTCGTATATTTGTGTAGTGTAATATCAATTCTAATCTACGAATCAACAAAGTTTTTTGGTACTCCTTCTTTGTAATATAATATACACAACGGCTTCCCCTGACTCAGCATGTCACTAGTTTTCAAAAAGTACAAACACAGCAAGGGTGATCGGCCAGTAGTTATTCACATCTCTGTGCAGAGTCACCATTCCATTTGTCCACTTCACTACATGTATAGTACGTTTAAGTCATCTGGAGCTCGATGGGCGTATGTCAATCAAACCCTTAGTAACCAGACCACAATGAACTTAGGGTTTACTCTAAACGGTCCAAAGCACATTGTTTTCTAACCAGCTGAACCTTGGTTTGAAATTGAACATACAACTAGACCTTGATTTGAAATTGAACACAGGCACAGGCATGGGATTGGCTGGAAGTGTCCTGTCAATAACGCATGTCAATAGCCAGACTTCACCAACAATACCAAGGTCTGCCTGACAACCGAAGGTCCTCCCATCGAGCTCCAGATGACTTAAACGTACTTTAGTCCGCCCCTCGTTCGGTGACCACTGTCCAAGGTTGCCTCGACTACCACTCCCCCACCCAGTGCACTAAACCTGGACACTTCTATGACTGTGAGACATTATGATTATCCTCCTGCTCAGGGCCTTGATTTTGTCCTGCCTCGTGCTCGTTCTGCCTCCCCACCGAGGGCCTCTTGGGACGCGAAAGAGATGATGGAGACCGTTTCTCAGGACATTTGCTCCAATCTGGTACCAACCCAAGTTGAAACAGTCAAAAAGGACGTTCTCGCCTCCCTCCGTGAAGCAGTTATCTGGTGGCAGTTCAACTTCCCTGACTACCTCAGGCATTCAGTCTATGGTCGGGCCTATAGGGTTGGGTCAGCCCACAACGTCACCTGTTTCAGCGATGCCCTCCTCGACTCTTACAAAGAAGGAGTACCAAAAAACTTTGTGTAGTGTACTTTCAAGCCCTTCTTAATAATGCCATTCAATGAATTTATCAGGATTGATATTGTATTTATTGGCCTTTAACTGAGACCCATCTATAACTGCTGTATTTTGAAGAAGTGGAATATACAAGAAGAAAGGGACTCAATCTTCAAGTTGTTTCCAAAGCAAGTCCCCCCCCCCCCATAATAATTGTTGGAGAACCCAAAAGATCGGGTGTCTCATGAGCTTCAAACAAACGCAGCTGGAAAACCGTTTGGAAAGGGTTGACCTTGCTAAAAGAGACACTTTACAAGAAGAACACCAGAAAATCAATCAGACACGGACACTGCACTGGAGTCCAAGACGACCTATTCAGAGATTTAAAGCAAAAAACCTTCTGTTTCAATTTGCTCCCGGTAGGCCCGAATTTTCGCTTTAGATTTACTGAACTATAAAGATGACATGCAAATCGACAGAAGGGGATTGCGGAAAGAAGGTCCGCAGGAACCGACAAAACCTCTGGATAGACGGCAAGCAGTTCATGGACGAAAGGGAAAAGGGGAGAAAAGAAAAATAATAATAATAATTATTATTATTATTATTTCTTCCGTCTTTGAAATCAATTAATGCTTTCTGTGAGCGGTACCGGTGCTCGCATTCCTTCATGGACAAGCCCCGGCCGGGTCTGGCTTGGGTTGACAAAAAGATTTGGTCAAATCTTGATTCAATTCCTGAGCTAGTTGCTGACTTTACCCGTATTTTTTATTTGGTGTCTCCCAGCACCATGAAGAGGGTGGTGCGACAGGTTGGCTGGACGAAGGCTTCTGCGTGGTAAGTTTTGTTAATTTTGATCTCGATCATGTCGATGGCCGTACACCTGATTCTCACTGAAAACTATGTAGTGATACCCGTAGGCCTAAACCATCCCCTTGCGGAGGTCCGCGGTACCAATCTAGGATGTCATCTCATGTTAGGCCTATGTACTTCTAAAAACTCCATTTTTATGTAGCAAGTGCCCCAGACCGAGTTGAAAAAATAGAAAGCAATTGCCGGTAACATACTAACATGTACGTAACATGTGGGATACCCCGGTAATAACAACATACGAGATCCCAACATCAGCAATTTGTAGTTGATAAAACTGTCACAGGAGATTGCCAATGGTAGACGCTTCATGCACAGTTGAGTAAAGAGATTCTCAACAATGATTTGAAAGAGATCAACATAATGTTGACAAGCAATTCAAGCTCTGCTGAGTGCTGGACTAAGACAATCGACTTTGGGAAGGTATCTTACATTAAACAACCTACGTGTTTTGCAATGCACAGTAAGTTTCCAGACCATTGTTCGACAACAACATTTGAGTTGGAAACATTCATCAAGAAGGGTGCCACTGGAACGTGGTCAGTTCGATGTGAAACCTGCTCATTTAATTTTAGGAAGACATTTCTCAAATTGCACAATGAAGCCGCTGATGTGATTGTGAACGTCGGCTTATCTATGCGCTCATTAGAGACAGCTAGTAAGGCAAAAGCTAGAACGCTCCTCGCTTATTGCTATGTCACACCACTTTCAAAGACAGCTTTGCAGAACAGAACTAATGCCATCTGTGATGAATTCATTTCCATGAACGACGAACGACGAGAGCTCCGGGACCTGAAGACACTTTGAGGCCTCAGCCCTGATGAATGTGGGGTGAAGATACAGGCTGATGTGCTGTAACTCGACATCTATTTGCCGCCGGGGACGCCCAGGACAGGCAGCCACCCAAGCAGTATGCCTTGCCTGTGAAGATGAAACACCAGACCGTCATACCGTATTTTGGCTGAATAGGGTGCGTCAGTCGGTCTGTGGCAGTCCTTTATATAGTTGTGAAGCAGATATGCCAATCACTGTCCTGATTCGGGCAGAACAGCCTTTCAATAGAGATCAGTCATGAGTCGAGGACAACAGCAGGTCCTTCAACGCCTTTCTTGAAATCTGCTCTAGACGTGTTGATGACAATGCGGAGGAGCTACGGCAGTTTACCAAAACAAAGGTGGGTCAACCAACGTCACAAATAGCATTATAGGCAACCTTTGTAAAGCACCATTAAACAGATAAGTGCAGCGTTCAACGTTCCCGTCGACCCGGTGCAAGTCCGACGAGTGCAATTCCTTGGATCCTGCCCTTTACAAAGGACACAGCTTTCGTATCGGCGCGGCATCCTGGGGGGCTGAAAGGGGGTTTTCCGACTCACGAATCGGGACGTTAGGCTGCTGGAAGTCTGACGCATTCAAAAAGTACATTCGGAATGTCTCCTTCCATATCTAGACGGTCCTCTATTCTGAAGATTTACGTTTTGTAGTGGGATCGATGCCAAAGAGTTTCAACGAAGAATAAGACTTGAACCATTCATTTACCCTATTGACATCATTATCATCATTAGAACAAGATGACATTGTAAATGTCGTATGGTTCCCGATTAGTTACTTTTACATGAACGGTACATTGACAGAGATGAAGATACATTGATAGAGATCAGGATTCATTGATAGAGACCAGATGCATTGATAGAGATCAGGATACATTGATAGAGATCAGGATACATTGACAGAGATCTGGATACATTGACTGATGGACAACGAAGCTGAATCCCACAGAACTTGATCTCATGCCAATAACTCATCTCATTGTTGACCTTGACCTTGACATCTGATCATCAACGTCATTGCATAATCAAAATGGGCAGCCTCAATAACCTAAGTATGGGTGA
>NMRB01000083.1:129941-159690 GCA_002633025.1 Notospermus geniculatus
CTTATCGCAAACGACTCATTCCACTGCGACGCCTGCCATAACCTTCTAATGTAATGGGCAAACAGAAAAAAGCGACACCAATAAGCAGGGCAAAGAAGAACCTTTCTGGATGTGTGTGCGGCCAGACCAGCGGCATGTAAAGTTCTTGTGTACGACACAAAGAATGTACAAGTAGACAGATTGCAAGATGGAAAGACGTACATGGTTACAAATCCAATGACATCAGTGTTACTTTTGTGGAGCCTAACGCATCGAAACCATGTGAAGTCAAGTCAAAAGTTGGTTCTAGGAAGAAGTTCTGCATAGCTTGGCAGTCAGACAATGATCTTTCATCTTGGTTGCAGTATGACAAAACGTCAGGGCTAATGACATGTTCTGTGTGCAAGCTTGTTTTTTCAAGAGAAGAGACTTAATGAGAAACCAGCTCAATTGCAACAACGATATGATGCACACAGAAAGCGAAAAGATGATGCCCAAGACCATAAGAATTTGCAACAGGCCCGTGCAGAAGAAGACCCAACACTCGTATGTGCAAACTTTGACTTGCAAGCAGTTGTGCATTGCCTTCAAGAAATTTCATACATACGTGTACGGCCACACCGATGTAACAGTGGAGACTGATCACCTTCCACTCGAAAAGCCCCCCTCCATCAGATTCTATTGAGGTTTTAGAAGACGAGAATGTGGCTATAAGGCTACGATTTCAAGCTGGTTGCAAAGAAGGTGACATTTTTAAGAAGTGGTTCGTTGAAAGCCTTTTACCAAAGTTACCACCAACTGTGATAGTTATGGATAATGCAAGCTACCACACTGTCCTCACCGAAAAACTGCTAGCTGGGCTGAAGAGGATATCGACAGCGGTAAGTATTGGTCATATTTTTTCTTTAAATGGTGTGAATGCTCAGGTTGCTGTTGGCAACGTGAAAAAATGTCAGAATCAGGTTGAACACCAATTTGAGGGTGCGCTGCTGAACAATGAACAAGAACTTTCAGGTTTAACTATATCCGGTACCACAGATGCACTGAAGAAGCAGTTCTGCTGGATAAGCCGTCAAAAGTTTTGAAAAGGGGCGTGAACAGTATGAAAGAGCTTGCAGATCAGGACAGGGTAACATTCTTCGCCATGGCACTCTTGCTGAGAGGGCGGAGGTTTGTCAGAACACAATAGCTAACCTTCTGGGCTGGGTTGCACAAAACTCATGTTAGCGCTAACTTGGTGTTAGCGCTAACTTTATGTTAAATGACGTAAAACGACAAGGGACATTTATGTTATCTAACATAAAGTTAGCGCTAACACCAAGTTGGCGCTATCGTGAGTTTTGTGCAACCGGCCCCTGATAAACGAAACTGAAGATTTCCACTTCCGCCCAATAGAGCTCGAGCCGGTGACGTCATCACGAAAAAATCCGCCATCTTGCCGGTCAAACTGACGTCAAATGACGTCGGCGACCCACGTGGTGCAGTTTGTCGTCAGCGCAAGTGGAGTGTTGCGTCTTCAACCATGACGCGATTTGCACGTGGCGCACTTTGTCGTTGACCGGCAGCATGGCGGACTGCAGGTCAAACGTGACGTCATAATGAGCTCAAGCTCTATACCGGAAAACGTAGTGTTCTTTGTTGTTAACCAGCTCCAGAAAAGTGATTTTTATCCACCGTTATGGCCTCGAACCCAACAACTTTTTTTAATGGGGACATACAGGAGAGAGAGAGCCTTCCTCGGGGTCCTTCACACGGGGAGGCCCTTCAACGCTATCAGATAATGGTGGTGTCAACAACTTGCATGCTGAAGACACAGCATTCTACTTAACAGAACGCTGTGGCTATTGCCATCGGCTTGAGATTAACCATGACAAGGAGTGCTGCTCTTGGATGATGTCCTTCCATACCTATTAGGAGGAACAGCTCCAGATTCATCCTAGAGGTAAATAATGATTCCTTTTTATCTCTTAATGCACCTCATTCAGTTATTTTAAAGGGCCTCTAGAGGCAGCTTTTTAGTGCATATTGATACGATTACTCAACACAGAATTGGTGGCATGCGAAGATCAAACCTGGGCGTCATTTTTGAAGTAAAATTTCAATGTCAACATTTGATCCACAATTCATGAGTTTATGGTTACTAGCGCCACCTGTTGTGTAGTGGCAGTACTGTTAGTAGCCCAATAGCATGCTGCCTCTAGAGGTGCTTTAAGAAGGGTAGTTAAAGGTTGAAATATTTTTTTAATGTAACATCCAGGTCCGGGTTCAAGGATCTTCATATTAATGCACCTTCTCTTACAGGCACTTCCTGTAGACAGTGTACGGTACCAGTAAACACAAGGAAGCCCTGCCAGTGGGAGGAGGTAGGAATGAAAAAAAGATTATTAAATGTTAACCGTGCAGCTGACATCATCAAATCAGTTATTATGGAACATTTTTCATCAATTTGATATATTTTTGGCACTGATCGACTGATAATCGTCATGTGTTGCTCTATTTCAGCTAAATGAGGATGATATTCCTGGGGCAAAATTCCAAAATCCGGAAAACCAAAAAAAAAGAGAATTGCAATTCTGGCTGAAGTGCCGCAATTTAAAGTTCAGAGTGTCAGACACAAGAGCTGCAATGGTGAAATATTTTGGAGACTCCCTCGGGAGCCCAAGGAAAGAAACATTAAGCGCACAGGTTGGCCTTCACAGCCCTCAGGTTAGATGGGCCTCCTCCTCAGGGTTATGAAGTCGGCCACCTGTGCCACAGTTGCATTTGCGTGAACCCAGACCACCTGAATCTGGAGTCCCATGACCGGAACATACAACGAACGTTTTTTGCAACCCCCTTTAATACGTACGGACGCCCTTTTCGTACATAAGGCCTAGGTAGTATGACTCCAGAGAGCTACATGTAACTATTTTCCTTGCGTAGGCCAAAATAGTATGTATCTGATTGGTAACTCCACTCCGTTATGAAATTTTCCACTCCGTTACCAAAACAAAATGACTTTTTGTCAAATACTAGATCTCGAACTCTATGCCTTACTTATATTCCATGAAGAAAAGATGAAATGATTATAAAACATCAGGATACACCAAATACAGACCCTGTTATGTGTGGCATCATCACAAAAACACATTATGAAAAAGGTAACGGAGTGGAACAACTCAGCATTTTTCAACCCCACGTTTAAAAAAAACTAGGGGAAATTCAGCTCTGCTGCTATGCTGGTCTTACAGCACAGGACCCCACCTGGCTAACATGGAAAATTAAGTGAGATACTGCAACCTTTTAGCTCAGTGATTGTCAACATCCCATATGTGCCCCTATTGAAAAATTCACCCATAAATTCTATGTCTCATTTAATGTAATAATGACATATAGGCCATTACGGGCAAAAAAATCACTCTACAAGTAGACCTTGGGATAGTGTCTCATAAGTCACGTTTCTGTGTCCCGTAAGTCACGGCATTCTTCCACCCATTAGGAAAAAATAAATTTACCTTCCTTCATAAAGGAGGTCACTGTGAAAAGATGCACCAAACAACTAAACATTGGGCAACAAATAGATTCCATATCTTTAAAACTGAGATAGATTTTCAACTTTTTGTAAACGACACAAAAAACACTGGTCCGTAAATGTCCCATAAGTCACAGAATGACATTTTGTCTTCTCAAGTACATGTAATGACACAACAAGCTGACACAAAGTCTTTGTGTGTTTCGTGGAAAGTTCAGCCCTCTCCTTTTATATATACAATTTCAAGACAATCCCATCTGTAGTTTCTTCAAATTTGCACCAGAAACATTACAGATTTTTATCAAATGTCCCATAAGTCACGATGGAATTAACCAGTAGTCATAAGTCAAAACACAGACCTGCAGTCCGGAGAAAAGGGACGCTGATGGCAAATTGAAAGATCTGCGAATGAGGATACGAGAACAAACTAGTGCTGATGGTCTACGATCACAGGTGGACGTCAAATTCATGCTGGATAACTTTTCCCAGTATGAAAATTTAGATAAGCAGCTTATCAATGCAGACCTTCCCCAGAGACACTGCTATGATTCCATTGAAGATCGAATAGCTTGCATGGCAAATCCAACCGAAATGGTTGGCAAGTTGGAAATTTGTGCCGCTTCACAGTGCCTACAGCAACAACTGACCATCTACATTGGAGAGTCTGAGAGCGTTGTCAAATTTGGAACCGAGTTCCAGGACTCATCCCCAATTGTGATTCGATACATCATGCAGCAAGAAGATGTTGGTCATTATGAGGCTTTGGTGCCAGTAGAACAAATTCAGCCTGCTGCAAAGAAATCAGTCATCACTCCTGAAATGTTGAAACCAATCCCAAAGGCCAAAGACAAAAGCACGGTGTAGAACATCACCATCAGAAATAATAACATCTAGTCCTTATCAAAAAGCCTCATGTCTAAAGCCAGTGGTAAACAACAGAAAAAGAAGAAACGGAAGAAGAAGACAAAAGAAGCAGTGAACGACAAATCGGTTGCCCGGGCGCCCGGGACAATCAGTTTTTCACACGGACAAGTAGAAAAGAAAAATATGTTGCCCGTCGGATAACTCAACCACTCTAAAATATAGAACGGACTACTGATGTTTCCCGCTGCGGTTGCCCAGACGACGTTCGTCTACTTAGTTTCAAGAAACAGTCAAAAAATTTGACGTAGACAGATATAAATACCTGTTCCGATCGGCAAACAACGTCGCAAACCCGGACCACGGTAATAATCAATAATCCATGTGCGACTCGCCTGAAATAGCAACGCTGGGAATCCCCAAACGGGTCCTTGATAAAGCTCCGACGTCATGCACGTGACGATGCATTCTGCGCAGGCCTGTTGCGCAGTGGTCCTAGTTCGGTTCCTGGGGCTCAATGCAGATTGTTATGCAAAATGGCTTCCAATTTGTTCCGGTTTGGGTTCACGGCTCCTGGCGGCGTGAATGCTAGTGCAGCGGCGGGAAATACAAATAGTCCTAGAGGTGCTTCTGCGAAACGCAACTACGATGCAGCGTATGATGCCACGAAAAGAAAACGAGGTTTTATNCACACCACTGTTTTCCATTGACAGGAATTTAGGGTATCATTAATTGTTTTGGTTGACATGTTGTTGTTCACACCACTGTTTTCTACTGACAGGAATTCCGGGTGTCATTAATTGTTTTGGTTCATTGACATGTTGTTCACGCCATTGTTTTCCACTGAGAGGAATCCAGGGTATCATGAATTGTTTTGGTTGACATGTTCTTGTTCACACCACTGTTTTCCACTGACAGGAATTCAGGGTATCATGAATTGTTTTGGTTGACATGTTGTTGTTCACACCAATTTTCCACGGAGAGGAATTCAGGGTAGTCCTAATTACTGTGGTTGACATAGTGTTAGTTATTGTTCACACCAGTTTTTTTGTTGACATGATGAGTGTCCCAAGATAAAAGATTTATATCATGAAGTATTCACATCTGGCATCCTTTTATTGAGCCAAAAATACGAAATGCCTGATGTTGGACCACACGGTACCTATATTGGACCACCTGGTCCAAAATAGGTATCGGTGTGGTTCAATATCGGTCACACGTACCCCAAATTGGACCAGCGATGGAAAATTTATTTTTACGCGTTTTGTGAAAAGTACCGGGGTAACAGTCACTGCCATCTAGGGTAAAGGAGGGTGAATCCGGCCCTGAGGTATTATCGGCCCCCAGACAACAACGCACCCCCATCGACAATTTGATAGGCCGATCGCGCTAAATTCGTCACAGAAAAATTCTTTGGCCAATCAGCTTTCAGAAAAACACAAGGGGCCGATTTCACAAAGGGCGTTTAAGACTTAGACGCGTGTAACTTCGTCAAATGCGTGGTGGGAGTGCGTGCATTTAATGAAGTTACACGCGTCTAGGTCTTAAACGCGCTTTGTGAAATCGGTGTCTGCTCTATTCGCCTTATATCAATTCGCCTTTTCCCATTTCGCCTTCAAAAAGTATACATTTCGCCTTTTCCCGATTCGCCATCTCTCATTTCGCCTTCTCCTACTTCGCCTTATCTTATCTCACCTTTGGCTACATTCGACTTTTCCTATTTTGCCTTGTCATATTTTGCCTTCGTTTTAGTTCGCCTTTTCTTTTTTGGCCATTTCTATTTTTGCCTTCATCTTAATTTGCCTTTATCTTAATTTGCCTCTTCTTATTCTGCCTTGTCCTTATTCGCATTTGTCTATATTTGCCTTACTTCTAATTTGCCTTCTTTCATTTCGCCTTTGTCTTTATTCGCCCTATTCCTAATTTGCCTTCTTCCTATTTTTCCTTGTTTTATCTTGCCTTTTTTCATATCACCTTTTCCCTTCCTGCCTTTGTTTTATTTCGCCTCTTCTCAAGTGGCCATTTCTATTTTTGCCTTCATCTTAATTTGCCTTTATCTTATTTTGCCTCTTCTTATTCTGCCTTGTCCTAATTCGCATTTGTCTATATTTGCCTTACTTCTAATTCGCCTTCTTTCATTTCGCCTTTGTGTTTATTCGCCCTATTCTTAATTTGCCTTCTTCCTATTTGCCTTGTCCTTTGTTGCCTGTTTCATTTTTGCCTTTTCTTCATTGGCCTTTTCTATTTTTGCCTTTTTATCTTATTTTGTCTTTTATTTATTCGCCTTTTCTCATCTTATTTTCATATCCATTCACCATATCTAAACATTTCTATTCTCGTCGTACCGTTATAAAACATTTCATGTACGGTACCAGATACCCATTTGTAAGGCTTGATTACATAGAGCTATACGCTATTCGGTATTTGGTATACTGTGCAAAATTGGACATGCACAATACGAACAAAAAGCGAATAGCGTTCCCTCAGAATAGTTTAGTCTTATGTAAACCGCTCATAACCGTGCTCGATTCAAACTATACGCGTGCCCTACGAAACGTGCCTAGAATACCGAATAGCGTAGCTCTATGTAATCGGGGCCTAAGGTATTGTAGGTGTCAAAAGATTCTAATGCTGGGATTACTTGAGACGTCCGACTCCACAACAATGTTGGTCAGCACACACCATAAGGCTTCCTGTACATAGAAGTATACGGTATTCGGTATTTGGTGCACGTTTCGTAATGCACGCGTATACTAGAAAACGAACAAGCTAATTTCAATGAGCGGGTTACATAGCCCTATACGCGGAACGGTGCACGCTATTCGCGTATACAAGGAATCGCACTTGCACGATTTTTCCTCTGCGTATACTGACCGTAGTCGGGAGAATAGGCATAGATTGGTCAGTTTATTCATTTCTAAATATTTTTTTCGTTGATTTTCAGCAGAAATATATTCCCGGCAATCAAAATCAAAGTAAATATTGGTATTCATAGTGTCTGATTGTGAAAGTGGGGTCAACCCCCAAAATGCTAACCCTTTCTCGGTCACTCGGGGGTTGTGTGTAAAAAACGTCCTTACACATCCTCCATATGACTTAGTACCTTCCGACACTGCAAATCGAACGACCAAATTGCCGAGTTCAGCCCAGCGTATATCGTATGTAAATCGCCGTGTCCGTATACCGTATACCGTATAGAGTATACCGAATACCATATACTTCTATGTACAGGAAGCCTTATGATATTAAATAATAAATCGTCTCCAATACTTTGCAAATTTTCGACCCCAACCGGAGTCTTCCGCAGGTACTTTCTGGTAAGGATCCAGGAGATGAAAAACTTTAAACAGTGATTAATCGTTGAATAAACACAGGATTTGACATGGAGTATTTTGCTCACTGTGACATCTTTATTTGATTATGGTCCGGTATAATGGTTCATTTTGTCTGTAAATCCTGTCAGAACAGTATCAAGGGGCGGGGGGGGGTCTTGTTTTCACTGATCACAGATGTTTGGCAGCTGAGATAGCCAGAAAAGATGTCAGACAAGTTTGCCCCAATAGATGTAATAACTTGGAGGAATAAAGGGGGGGGGGGGGGGTCTTGTTTTCACTGATCACAGATGTTTGGCAGCTGAGATAGCCAGAAAAGATGTCAGACAAGTTTGCCCCAATAGATGTAATAACTTGGAGGAATAAAACCTGACTATTCCTCCAAGGTGGCACTTATGACTTAACTGCCCCTTTGTTGGTATTGCGGCAATGTATAGAAAAGTATCATGCGTGCAGTAGTACTAGTCGGTGAGGTGATATTAGAAATGACGAAATGAGTAAAGCGGTGAAATACAAAAAAGGCAACGGCAGAATAGGATAAAGGCGAATTATGAGAAGAAGAAACAGCTGGATGAGGCGAGATGAGACAAGGGCGGATTGGAATTAAGGCCAGTAAAGACAAAGGCAGAGTAGAACAAAGGCAAGATATGCGAAGGCGAATTGAGAAAAGGCGACATTGATAATGGCAAAATGAGTCAAGGCAAAATAAGAAGATGGTGAAATGAGACAAAGGCGAATCAAGAAAAGGCAAGAAGAGAAAAGGCAAAATGGTACAAAGGCAAAATAGGACAAAGGCGAATTAAAGGAAGGCGAAGTAGGATGAGGCAAGACAAGATGAAGGCGAGTTGAGAGAAAGGCGAATTAAGACAAAGGCAGAATAGAACAAAGTCAAGATATGCGAAGGCGAATTGAGAAAAGTCGAAATCGATAATGGCAAAATGAGAAAAGGCAAAATGGGACAAGGCGAAATGAGATAAGGCGAATAGAGCATGTACCGTGAAATCGGCCCAAGGGGTTTCCCCACATCCGGGCACTTCGTGACCTTCACGACCGGGCAACGAAGCACGCAGGTGAGTATTGCGCAAATTCCCACTGAATTCAGCGACGCGTGATCACGCCAGTTAGTTTATACTGCGCATAAATCACTATAGACCCACCTGATACCTAAAAACATAGTCATAGGCACATTATGCCATAAATATCAAGAATAACTGTTGTCCATGCCTTCCCGCGGCGATAGCTTGACAAATTTAGGCGGCCGATGATCGCCTCCAAATATTCTCACTGACGGACATTATCGGCCGTGAACTCTTGACACGCCAGGGAGCATTCATTTTGTGTTGTCACTGGGATTCAACCCGTCAGTTACACTCTTTTCTGAATTTAGAGTTATTTGCAATGCACTTTCGCATGTCACTGCGTAACTTCTGTGATCTTATGCAATGATATGCGAAACTGCAATGCAACGCAATGGGATGAGCATTGTGTGAGAACATTTTTCTAAGGATTTTTGCCATTACTATGTGGACTCAATGGTGTCTAACCAAGAAGGGGCAAGTTTGTGGTGCTCTTTGTGATAGGTTCCATTTTTGATGTAAAAAATGTTTTCAAAAAATACACAGGCAGGCACATTATTATTTAATCTTCTTGTTGTTACTTTCATGTTCACGCTTTGTTAGGTCCTAAACGCAATTTTGAGATTTCTGAAACTGGTAAGTGCAGCAGCTGCAGCAGCATTTTTTTCATGTTTGGTTTCACTTCTGTTCGGTGTTCCAGTTCATATTACAATTTCAAAAACAAGACATGGGTCAAATTTCCAATTTTTTTAAAAACATTTTTTTCAGAGATGGCTAGGATTCTAAAAGTAGCAGGTTCATGCCAAGCTATCGTAAAAGCAAAGAACTCCGGCAATGGAAAAGCTACTGCAGCTGCTGCCACTCAAAAGACTAAGTCTGCAAAGCGACAGAACTACAGTCAGGTCACTATGGACATTGCCTTGCAAAAAATTAGAGAAGAAGGCATGGCCATTCGTGAAGCAAGCAGGGTGTACCAGCTGCCCAGAAGCACCCTACAAGACAAGGTGCATGAGCGCACCCCGGATGTGGGCAAGCCTGGCCCAAAGCCAGTAGGCCTACTTACGAAAGCCGAGGAGGAGGAACTGGCGAAATACATAAAACACATGTCCGCAATTGGGTACGGTCGTGTCGAAGAGGAACTCTTGGACATTGTACGTACAATTCTTACAAAGGATGGGAGACCAAATCCTTTCAAGGATAACCGCCCAGGAAAGGACTGGTTTCAGGCATTCATGAAACGTAACCCCTCATTGTCAATAAGAAGCAGCGAACACTTGGGGATAGAGCGGGCAATTGTTACCCCACAAAAAATTCAGATGTCGTTCAAAGAAATGAAAGATTATTTTGGGGATTTGAATACTAGTATGATGGACATTTTTGAAGACCCTCAGCGTCTCTTCTTGCTGCAAAAGGTGTCAGAAGTGTGTACAGCTTCGGAAATTCGAACAAGTCGCAAATTACAACATTAGCTTGTTTCAGTGCTGCAGGCGATTACATTCCACCCTTGGTAATATTCCCTGGGAAAAGGTTACAGCAGTACCTTTTAGAAGGAGCTGACCATTTCTGCCACGGCATGAGTCACGGGTGGATGGATTCGGAAGTATTTTATGAATACATTGCCAACCATTTCTTCCCAACAGCAAAGGGCTTAGGTATCAAATTCCCGATCATTTTGTTTGTCGATGGCCACGCCTCGCACATCAACTTGGAAACCGCCAAGTTCTGTTGGGAACATGGTATTCACTTGTACTATTTCCCCAGCCATTGTTCTCATATTTTGCAGCCGTGTGACTTGTCTTTTTTCAAACCTCTGAAAGACGAATGGAAAAAGGCAGTCAGACGGTGGCAAAATGAGAACATTGGCCAATGCGTGACCAAGAAAACATTCAGTAGGGTTCTCAAAGACGCATACGAGGCAACTCGTGATGCAAGTAAAGCAGCCAATGGATTCAAGGAGGCCGGGCTCTATCCATTAAACCCTGATGCTGTTGACTACTCAAAAACAAAACCATCATCAGTCTTCACTGGATCCTGGATATGTGTCCGAAGTTTTTCGTGATGTGCTTCGTTACCCTGAGACGAGTATCCCTTTTAAACTCTAGAAAAAGAAAGGCCTGTGAAAGTTTGCCAAAAGCAATCACAGGGGAAAAAAGGAGAAAGTACTTACACGACAAGCAAATGAAAAAGGATGAACAGCAACGAGCCAAAGAGGCTCGCAAACTTGCGAGGGAAGAAAAGAAATTGAAAAGAAATCCCAAAAAGAAGTTCCTGTTGTCATGGAACTTTTGTTGAACAAACAAAGTGTCCTGCATGTTCCGAGGAGGTTAATGATGACCCATAGGCCTACGCTTCACTCGGATGCGACTCTTGCGAACGGTGGTTTCACCGAGCTTGTGTTGGTCTCGACGAGCTTCCAGAGGAAGAAATCGAACCTCTGCATTGGGATTGCGAATTCTGCAATGATCTCCATTACCGACGTCACTGCCGCGAATCGCTCAGTGATGCGGGGCTGAAGCAATTGCTCGCTTCTGATTGGCCAATGCGGTATTCAAAACGTTTGTGCACTTGTGGAATATTTTTAATTACAATATTGACCAATGAGAAGCGCGCAATTGCTTCAGCCCGGCATGATTGAGCGATTCGCGGCAGTGACGTCGGTAATGGAGGCCGGGTCGAAGGGCAGATTCTTCCATAAAATTATGAAATAAATGGTGCGAATTGAGGCCTTTGAATTCAAAGTTGCGCAGTAAAGTGGAATGTTTGTGGAAATATAGATGTCACTGAATGATCGGTGAGTAAGTTTGTTGAGATTCGACGATGTTATCATGTTCTGGCGGCGCGATGAAGTTCGGATGTTTCTCGCTGAAATCGGGTCGGAAGAGTTGCATACCGGTACCGGTACCTTGTCTTTTTATATAATATAGTATAGATTTGGCCACTGTATGCTCACTTTTCCCCGATTTTACGCGGAATACTCCACTGACCAACTCTCCAGAGGCCTGTGCCCTACCCTTTTGTTATCACAAAAAGGTTTGGGTGCATCGTCATTTGACTGTGTGTGGTGGTCTGCATCAACCACGGCAATGGAGAAAACCGGCCTCTCAAGTTAGGGGTGGTCCAATACACTTCCCCTAGGCCTATGTGTTGTCAGTAGTAAGGGTTGCTTTTACGGGCCTGCGCCCTTTCTGATGCCCCTTCGGGCCATATAATGGCATGTTTTTTGCCAACACTGGTAGGCCTACCGGTACAAGTTCCTGTGGCCGCATGCCCAGGCATGACGCCGCTGACCGAGCTTGCTTTTCACGATTATCATTCATGTCATGATGTGATCTGTGTTTGCGCGTCAGTTTTGGGCCATGGAAATCCGTAGGCTAGGCCTGGGCTAGGCCTACTACCGGTGATGTTATCTGACTAACTGCACAAAAAATTGGGACAATAAGGCTCGGGGGCCCTCGGGAATCGTCATAAGCAGATAAGAAGGTGCTCCGAGCCTTGTTTTCTCAATTCAGTGTGCAGTTAGTCAGATTTTTTGCGTCAAAAATTCGAGATTTCGAGTCACTTCACTTTTCATAATCATAGGCCTAGGCCTAACCCCTAACAAAATAAAATCCAGTTTAGCCTACTCCCATACAAACCTGCAGTTTCTACTGCCATTGCGGGACAAGTAATCCTTCAGAAAGTCATGAAAGTGGCTGAAAATGCGGGCTACTTTGTCGTGTTTGTCGCGCGGTCATGCCTATGTGCATGCCATGATGCCGCATTTCAACTGGCATTGACTGGCAGTTTGCGTCATGCTGTAGGTTAATGCGGCTGTGACGCGCTGCCGAGAAACAATTGAAAAATCAATAATCGTAAACTAGGTCAGCGGTTCACCCGGTCCAGGGCCAATCTCCAACGCAGAGGTCAGACGGTTTCACCTTACTGACTCTGCCTTCAAACGTCAGTGCCCCGTAGGCATCGCGTAGGAATGACGTCATAAGATTGGCTGCCGCCTTGTTGCACGTGGTTATGTTTACACTCACAAAATCATGTGATCAAATTCGACGAAGCTGATTGGTCCATCGATTTGGTTGCTTCTAAAATAGAAACTATTTCTGCCGGAACGACCGAACCGAATCACAGCCATACGTGTAATCCGCCGCAAAATAGTGCAATACAAAATAATGAACAAATGTTTAAAAATCATGGTGTGTTTGGTACACTTCTAAACTTGACAGTACTATTATGATTTTATTACGGTGGAAAACTAGCTGTAGATCAGTTTTATTCATTCTGCTCATTCCGAGCAGAAGTGATGAGGGCGTTTGAAGCCAGTGGTACAAGTGGAGCAAACCGAAAACGCGGAACGCCGTACCGGTACCACTGGGCTAGCGAGTTTGGTCCAGGGCATGTTTGTAAATGAACCCGACGACAGAATGATGTCCGGGGTTGAGAGGAAGTAAGTAGGAGCTGTTCAAAGATGATCTGTGAGGGGTATTTTGCCACAAACAACATTGTTACCAAAGATGTAGAACGGTAGAGAAGTTAGGCCTATAGTCCGGGAGCTGGGCGACATTTATTAAAGCTGGAAACTACAAATGCGCAGTATTTTGTATATTGTAGTGTCACCGTGGAGAATCGGCAGCAGCCTTTCCGAGTAGCAGCAACCTCTCCGAGTTTTATTTTACACCTCACCGAGTAAAAATGGCGGATGTCGCTGATGAGACAGAAAACGACGACAAAACTGGTGGATTTATAACTCTTACCTCAAAGTAAGTCTTTTATGATCCCGTGGAGGCTATTTTAATTTGTACTTCATCATTCGGTAGAAAGGTTATCAGGGTTTTAGCTTGCAATCGGCTGTATGAAGTGAAATTGTTGGGATGCTCTTGACTTCTCGAAGACGACAATCTCTGGCAAAATACAATGGATGAAGCTGTGCTCTGTCGCTCACCATCCCAAATTCGCGATATACTCGCATTGCTCTTGCACCTCTGTGAACTATCGAATCCCATTACCAGCAATCCCCGACTTAGGAAATCCGCTGGAGGCACTACCTGTCTTTGTCACGTGCACCCAACAGCCAATCAGCATCCAGCATAGTTCAATCATGGCGGCGCCCGAAACAAAAACATCTCGTGCAAAGCGGCTGGATTACACTGTCTTAAATGACCCGTTTAAACTTAAAGGATCTTTTTTGCGAAAAGATGTAGTGAAACGTTCAAAAGTTGTTAATGAACAACTATGGCCAGTATCTAGAGTGATTTCAAGCAGGTGAGTCAAAATTCGTCGAAATTTCAACCACATTTTCTATTCCTATTTCGAGTGTTGTACGCTGTACTGTGTGTGTACTTCATGTACATGAATGTACACAAAATACAAGATGGCCGCCTCGGATTTTCAGAAAATGGTCCATCAAAATCGGTCTGTACTTAATATTTCTGTTTGCCATCGTAGAAAATAAAGGCTTAAAATAGGTGCTATGACTATCCAAGACATCGTTGGCATTATTATTTTCGCATAGTTCGACGAAATTAAGTGCATATTTTGGAAGTGTTTGGAGACAATCATGCCACTGAAATTCATAGCCGCCTGACATTTCGAGGAAAATGGTCCATCAAAATCCATCTAAATTACACATTTCGATTTGCCATCGTAAAAAATTGAGCTTAATAATAGATGATATGACTATCAAAGGTACCTTAGGTGATATCAGTATGTCTGGATCCTGACTGAGTAAGCCAGTAATCAGATTTATTGCGATGTACTTTCCCAGCCATGCCACATTATTGAGATTGATGTGTCAGGGCCAAAATCTTGTCTGCCTAGCCATGAGGGCTTTGGCCATACGACGGCAGCATCATACCCGACCGGCGTGTGTCGTTTTACCCAGCGTGCGATAAAAGCCCCAATGAATCATCCCTCTGCTCCCAAGGCTTTCCAGTGTAGAAATTGGATTTTATCTTTGATGTCCCAGCAGTTCCAATTCTTGCAGTAGAATTGATCACCCTCCACCTGCTCTTAAATTAGTACCTAATCCTTATTCTTAATATTTATTTATTTTTTTTCGTTTCAGGATGAACATTATCTTGTAGCTTGGGAAGGCTTCTCACTTGCCGAAGCGTCATGGGAGCCGAAGGGTAACCTCCTACCTGATTTGACGGAGTCGTTTGAGAGGCCCGAAGTCGACTCGAAACGAAGAGCTGAAGGAATCACGAATTTGGTCGTGGCGGTCTGCAGACGCCATTCGAGATTCGTATGCAGCTAGACGTCTTCCGAAACTTGTTTGGTGGTAAAGGATCCCCTGCTGCTGTTAAAGGGTACACGTCGTATTCTGAGGCTGACTTCAATGACATCAGTTTGCCAGATGGTTGGAATTATCTAGTCAAACAAAATCATTATGGGCATGCCCTGGAGTTTCCAATCCTGATGAAACCTGTGCTTGGCTGGTCTCCAATTAACTATGGATTGAACAATTCCAGTGGTTGCGTCATCTCCCTTCCTCGGTATCCAGTTGAGAAGATTTTGGTACGATGCTGCACTTCGGCATTTTACTTGGAAAATTAGATTCATATTCTGGTGGATTACAATCATGTGGATTGACCATCTTCAGGTTCAATGGTGACATCAACTTATGTCGTCTGGTCATTTGACGCCATACATGTGTATCTTTATATTAGAACTGTCTGAACTTGTGAATTATGTTGCTTGCATTCCATTTCTTGTTGTTTTTAACCACAGTGGTGTTCAATTTGTTTTGTACATGTATCCCCAAGTCTTTGTGTGTGACCAAAATGCCTACCTTTAGCAAGCCTATCCTGAAAGCTCAGGTACACCCACAGAGTAGCAATATTAGACAAGAATCACTGCCACTGTACTCCATTGAACTGTCATATGGCCTTCTCAAACAATGGTCTGACATAGATGGTTCTTCAGTAAATGTTTACACTCAGTTATTAGATGATTCCCTGTCAAGTTACAAATAGTCTAGACGCAAAACCCCGAAAAGGGGCGTAACCCCTTTTTCTCTGATAACAGCAGTGTTTTGATATTTTCTGAATCCTTGGGGGTAGGCGAATCAGAATCCGCCGGGTGCCACCGCGTCACCCTTTAGCGTTTTGAGTAAATCGCGTTACTATGGCAACGGACTGCAAAAAACAGGGATTTTGTTTAAAGCTGATTTCTACATATCCAGACATGGTATTTTTGAAATTCAAGTGATCATTCATATGTTACCTTAGGTCGGCTAATCTTTTGGCACGTTGCCAATTTCATCGAAGGTCAAGGTCACCCGCAAATGTCAAGGTCGTTTCAAATTTTCACTTTTTTCAATAAACTTACGGAAAAAAACACAAATTTAATGGGCTGTCATTTATTGAGATCATTTGTTAACAAGTCTTTTTTCATACTAAAAACTTCGCCGCATTATTCCGTTTAATATTATATATTACAAGTTCTGGTTGCCAATCAGCGTTGCTGAAATTTGGGATGAGAATTGAGGGAACACAGATTTTCATACCACGCCTTATTCTGACGTCTGCTACTAAATGTCGTCATGTTGTTACGAGCACAAGGCAGGAGAAAGGTTCCGTTTTGGTGTATAGGTACCTCAACATTTCATTTTGTACTGGTCGTGACGTCATATTTGATGACCTAATTCTGACGTCATGACGTACATGTACAGCAACAGAGGAGTAGCTGCTTCTGTTTCCCCCTGGAGTTCGCCTTTGTCCTCTGAATGACAGGGATGCGTGAGCCTTTTTCCTTAGTTTTTCTTGGAGTAGCTGTCGAAGGTAGGTTTGATTTAAAACACATTGACCCTTTTCTTATGTCAGATATATTGCATTGGCCTAATACTAGCCATGAATGAAGAATCGATTAAAACTCGTGTTGTCTTGTCGTCAGCGCCGAGTTTATTATTCTTGCAAGGAAAAAGGGTTCGGCCAACCGCCCGCGCCGTAGGCCTACCGGTAGTGGAGTTTCGATCGTGGCGCATATTGACCGGGGTGGGATGGCGGGGAATCTGTATGATTTTCGCCCGTATTTATAAGGGAAAACAATTGTTTTCATAATCACTCTGCTTTAAATATGCTGTCTGAGTACGTCAAGAATGTTTCAAGACGTAGAAAATTGTCCCAAGCGGCATAGAATGAATGGTTGAATCAATGAATGAATGATGGATGAATGTAATATATATGTTTATCGGTGCCTCATTTATCTGCTAGGCTATATACATGTAGCCTAGACTATTAGCGCCAATTTCAAGGAGTATTACCATTGACCACTTCCTTCCTCGAAATTTCAGATGATACTGGTACTGTAACTGATAGGCCTACCATAGACGACACTGAACGGATGAGCCTAACGGGCGGTTTTATTCCCTTATGAAAATAGGCCTACATAACATGGTAAGAAAATCTATTTTTTTAAAGCGAATGATAAAATTGTGCCTAATATCTCATTGAAAGTATGTATGTTAGTACCTCATCTAGGCCTAGTACTGTTAGCGCCAATTTCCAGGAGCATGACCGTTGATTATTTCCTTCCCCGACATTACAGATGACGTACTCTAACTGATACCATAGACAACACTAAACGGATGAGCCTAACGGGCGGCATAGTCCCTTATGAAAACATAACATATTAAGTTAAGGTGAGAAAAATCTATATTTTTAAAGCGAATGAAAAAAACTTGTTTTAATATATCATTGAAAGTACTTGTATATGTATTTATTACCGGTACCTCATCTATCTATTAGCGCCAATATTTCAAGGAGCATGACTGTTGATCATTCCCTTCCTCGACATTACAGATGACGTACTCTAACTGATAAATATACCATAGACCCAACCTACACTGAACGGATGAGCGTAATGGGCGTTATAGTTTCTTCTGAAAACGTAACATGTATATGGTAAGAAAAGTCTATAGCGAATGATAAAACTGTGCCTAATGGAGTTGTTATCTATTCATGACTGTCAGGGGCCTAGTACTGTCAGAAAAAGGTTACATCACCCATTATGTAATAATGCCCCCTTTTTATACAGGCCCTAAAACCACGTCAATCATGGGTATTGTATGATTGTATGATGTCTGTTTCAATAGAATTCAATACCTTATGAATCGATGTTCCTTATGATCAAACACAGACTATTTGGGGTTATACCCTCTGGCCTTTGCCCCTTTGCGGTCGGATGGAACACTTCTACGCATTGCTTACAAATGGAATTATCACAGCTGCACTACTTTTCGAGAAGAGGATTTGGAACATTTACAATGCACTTTACCCCCACCCCCACCCCACTCCCATGTGGGGCCCAATTCTTGCACTATCATTGTCAAATGATGTACAGCCTGTTGATACGCCTCAATTTCCTCATTGGTGACCGCATCAGGCCGCAACCTCCTCGTTCTCATGGGCCTAGCCATCGTAATGATGTCACACACTCAGACACAATCACCCAACTGACCTTTAGACTGATCTTCTGATAGTCATACATGACAGTCAGGGCCAATACAATGGCCTGATCATCAGCCTTGACAGTCATGCTTACTTCTAACTCATTACCCTCGGGAGGGGCACAAAAGCATTGGGCAAGCCATCTTTAAGTAAAGGCCTATTACCAGATCAACCATCAATCCACCTCAGTCATGGTTATTGTTGGGTAACCATCTGCGCTTGGNCCTTATCATGAAAGTCAAAACGTTTTTGAGCTGGTCAATCGACCATAGCCAAATCGGGTATCAGGTGAAAGATGATGGTGAAACTTTGAAGATGATTTGGTGTAGACTGTGTGCCAAACATGTCAAGAAAATAGAGGCTGACGGGCGTATCAATATTCAAGGGGCGTGTGCTGAGTGAATTAAGACGGTCGAATTAAGACACACACATGCAGGGACACTATTTAAGCTGTAGGCTATTTTGGTGCCCGCTGGATATTTGGCAGGAGTGAAAAAAATGGTGCCCGTGGGAAAGGTTGCAGGAGTGACCAATAGTGCCCGTGGATTTTTTTCCTGGCATGCTCTGACATTAGAGATGACGTACTCTAACTGATACTATAGACAACACTAAACGGATGAGCCTAACGGGCGGCATAGTCCCTTATGAAAACAACATGTATAGTGGTGAGAATAATCTATATTTTTAAAGCGAATGATAAAATTGTTTTAGTATATCATTGAAACTATGTATTTGGCCAGAACTGTTCCCATTACAAATCTACTTGGCAATGGGTTAATTGCGAGCACTTGGAGTTCATGCATGAAGCCCTTTTAACCTTTCCGTACCCCTTTTTCTGAAAATTGAACTTTTTTCGTACAGTGTATGTATTTTTTCATATATATGCAGTTGTCAAATAGTTGTTTATCTATCACAGATCACCGCCGATCAAATGGGGAATATATGTTCATTTTGAAGGGATCGATCCGAAAATTGATGCATGAATCGGAATTTGCAATGAACGACAACGAACTAGGCTACACTTGGTAGTAAGTAATTTAAGATTTTTAATGCGTTAATAAGCGAAACAGTTAACCTAGATCTCCAGTAAAAGGGGAAAACAAATTAATTTAAGAAAATATCTGTTGGTACATGTACATGTATTGTTATTTGTACCGTTGGGTGTTTATATTTCACTCTAATTCCCCACTTTCTGTAGCATATGATTTCAAAATTCAGATTTTATTTCAGGTTGATATAATCTGCCTGAAACCCGATCGTCATAGACCTGTTTCGGCCTAGAAATGGAGAGCACTCCTTGTTTCTTCAACTGTGGGAACACGGAAACACCACTGATTGACATAAAAAATGTTCGGAGAGAGAAAATAATACTTTCAAGCAAGCGAAGGCGTGACAGCCTACACGTGCGGCGACGACTGCAGCTGTGCGACAGTGATGAAGCCATCCAGTGTCACAAGAATTGTGTTTCTACATATACGTCAGCGACACATGTCGGACGACAACGGAAAAGACATATGGAGAGTTCCCGTAATCCCATGTATGAAACACCCTTGACGAAACGACCGCGTCGTGATGAAAGTTCAACATTTTCTTTCACAAAACATTGCTTTTTCTGTGGAGTCGAATGTTCAAACTGTTTGGACATCAAAAACCCCAGTCAAAAGAAAAAGGTGTCAATATGCAGGTCAGAAAGTGAATCCTTGAAATTTAAGGAGAAAATTCTGAACACGTGCTCAAAACGTAATGATAAGACTGCTCAAAATGTGCAAATTAGATTGCAAGGTGCACTATGTGATCTTGCCGCAGTTGGGGCAATGTATCACAGAGACTGTGCAAGCAGATTTCTATCAGGTAGGCATTTGAAAAATGAAAATCCAGGAGAGCCAGATAATTCGGCAAGCGACAGCGACACGGCATTCTGCGCTGTGGTGGACATCATGGAGAAAAACAAAGTACGAATCTGGACATCGGTGGAAATTGATGATCTTTATCGTGGTCTGTCAGGATCTGGACTCAGTCGGCGGCATCTGATCGAAAAGTTAGATTTCCATTTCGGTGGTGATCTGCTAGTTTACTGCGTGAACGGATTCGCAACAACCCTCGTTTTCACACCGCTACAAGAAAAGTCAGGAGAGCTGAAACGGATTCCACGGGAATGTCAAAAGAAAAAATAGCGAAGGGTATAATCAAGGAGACAAAGGACTTACCAATCAGGAGGCAACAATACAGAACGAGAATTGATGCTGACATAGCAAAGAAGGACATCAGCCCCTCACTCCTACATTTCCTATCAAGCCTCTCGCCTAAACTAGAGTGATGAAGCCATCCAGTGTCACAAGAATTGTGTTTCTATATACGTCAGCGACACATGTCGGACGACAACGGAAAAGACACATGGAGAGTTCCCGTAATCCCATGTATGAAACACCCTTGACGAAACGACCGCGTCGTGATGAAAGTTCAACATTTTCTTTCAGAAAACATTGCTTTTTCTGTGGAGTCGAATGTTCAAACTGTTTGGACATCAAAAACCCCAGTCAAAAGAAAAAGGTGTCAATATGCAGGTCACAAAGTGAATGTCACATGTAACGTCATTCGCATTCATGCTTGACGTAACGCCGCGTTGCCGTCCGACTGACGTGACGCACTTTTGTGCAGGTACTTTACTGTTGTTTGAATAAAGACGCTCTTCATCCCACTTCTGACACCATGTAAAGAATAGAACCGAACACCATGAAGTGACCTCGAGTCCTACTTATGCCCAATCAAATGGTCAGGCCGAGAGAACTATCCAAACCGTAAAACAACTAATTAGGAAAGCAACGCACGATGGCAAGGACCCTTATCTAGCTTTGTTGGAATATAGAAACAGTCCCATTTCAGGAATGAACGAAACACCTTCTCAGCTGCTCATGAGTAGGTCACTTCGTGGTAAAATCCCTGCGTCTCCAGGCACACTTGAGCCAAAAGTCGCAACAGATGTAAAATCAAAGTTGATTGAGAGACAGAATTTGCAGAAGTATTACTATGATCGTCGTGGTGTTAGGCCACTGGCTCCTCTCAAAGAAAGTAATGTGGTGCGTGTTCTTAGAGGTAAAACATGGGAGCAAGCAGTAGTGACAGATTGTGATCCATCCCCAAGGTCATATATTGTCAGGACAGAAAATGGTAATTCCCTCCGGCGCAATCGTCGCCACTTGCAAAAGGTGAATGAGACAAGAATGCCAGAAGTACCTCAACTTGAGGAAGGGGATGTACAGTCATGTGGTCATGGTGATAGACAAGTTGCTAATGACGGCGAGTCGAATGTTGTCACGAATAGGAGTGGGAGAATAGTAAGACCGCCACGCTATTTTGAGGACTATGTAATGTATTAGTGTGATTGGTGAAATGTTAACACATTTGTGTATCTCTGCAAGCATATAAATGTATGCCTAGTTGGTTTCATATTTGACCTATATTTTTAAAAAATGTTGAGACGTTGAAAATTATCATTTTCTTAAGAAGGGAGATGTCACATGTAACGTCATGCGCATTCATGCTTGACGTAACGCCGCGTTGCCGTCCGACTGACGTGACGCACTTTTGTGCAGGTACTTCACTGTTGTTTGAATAAAGACGCTCTTCATCCCAGGACTTCATGGTGTTCGGTTCTATTCTTTACAGTGAATCCTTGAAATTTAAGGAGAAAATTCTGAACACGTGCTCAAAACGTAATGATAAGACTGCTCAAAATGTGCAAATTAGATTGCAAGGTGCACTATGTGATCTTGCCGCAGTTGGGGCAATGTATCACAGAGACTGTGCAAGCAGATTTCTATCAGGTAGGCATTTGAAAAATGAAAATCCAGGAGAGCCAGATAATTCGGCAAGCGACAGCGACACGGCATTCTGCGCTGTGGTGGACATCACGGAGAAAAACAAAAGAACGAATCTGGACATCGGTGGAAATTGATGATCTTTATCGTGGTCTGTCAGGATCTGGACTCAGTCGGCGGCATCTGATCGAAAAGTTAGATTCCCATTTCGGTGGTGATCTGCTAGTTTACTGCGTGAACGGATTCGCAACAACCCTCGTTTTCAAAGACACCACTGCAAGAAAAGTCAGGAGAGCTGAAACGGATTCCACGGGAATGTCAACAGAAAAAATAGCGAAGGGTATAATCAAGGAGACAAAGGACTTACCAATCAGGAGCCAACAATACAGAACGAGAATTGATGCTGACATAGCAAAGAAGGACATCAGCCCCTCATTCCTACATTTCCTATCAAGCCTCTCGCCTAAACTAGATGGTACACTGCCTGCCGTGCTGATAGGAAACATCATAACCAGTCTGCTTACCAATCACCCGACAGATTTGCTTGTCTCACTGGGGGTTCTCATGAGGGACAGAAATTTGATTGAAGAAATGTACAAGTTTGGCGTCACATGTTCATATCAGGAGGTACTTCATTTCAAATCTTCGGCAGCAAAGTCGGCTGCCAGTGATGATGCTGTCAAGGGCAAGTTTGATGGAAAGGATGGTCTGATTCAGGTGGTTGCCGACAATTTTGATGCTAACATATCATCACAAAACGGGCTCAAGTCTACTCACGCTCTTGCAATGCTAATGACCCAGATAGAAACAACTGACACGCCGACGCCTGAAGTTGAGTACATTCCACGAATTAGGAGACATGATATCAACTTAGACTCCGTCCCTGAAATACAGGTTCAGCACTACAATGGGCCAAAACGACCGCCGATGCCGCAGCCAAAGTCGCACGGCTACATTCCGACGTTAAAATCCTTGGCGCAAAGGGCAGTTGCAAAGAATGTTGCCAATAATTTGGACTTTTCATTTCTACATGGTATTGTAGAAAACCCAAAGGAAACACCCGAGTTTGGTGGTTTCAATACAAAATATCTACGTCAGTTAGGTGAACCGCCAAAGTTGGCAACGAAGACAAAGTACATTCCCTTGATTGACATGACACCGTTCGACCCAACTACCATGAAAACAGCAATGATGGAGGCAAAGAAATTAACTTCTCGATCCGGACAAAACTTCACCATATTCACGGCTGATCTGCAGCTTTACAGGGTGATGGTTCATGTAATATGCGCCAATCCAGAAATCTTCAAAAACTTCTACCCAAGACTTGGCGGCATGCATATGCTAATGAGTTTTGTCGGCTCAATTGGATCTATTATGGCGAATTCAGGATTGGAAGAAGTCCTTAAGGCTGCATTTGGTGGTGTTCCCAAGATGCTTACGGGAAAAAACTTCCCCCAGAACACACGAGCGTTACGAATGTTAATGGAGGAGCTACTCCGGGAGGTTGTTACTGAATCAAGCTGCTACACTGACATGATACAAGCATTGGAGGCACGATCTACGGCGAGCAGAACTTCGAAACTGTGGATAGAGAATTTAGTATTTCCAGTACTACTCATGATGCAGTTCATTCGTGCTGAAAGGCAAGGGGACTGGGAACTACATCTTTGCACAGTAACATCAATGATTCCATACTTCTTCGCGGCTGGTCATGTGAACTACGCTCGATACGGCCTATACTACTTGCGTCAAATGGAAAGGCTACCGAAAGATGTCCTAGTCTACTTCCAGAGGGGTGAACATGTTATGCGTCACAGAAATGGCCTGTGGAATGGCATGTGGTCAGATATGTTTATCGAGACTACGTTCATGCGATACGGACATGGTCCAGGGGGGATTATTGGGATTACACTCAATCAAACCGCCCTAAGAAGATGGGCTCTGAGCCTTCACACCTGTAGCAGACTACTGCAGGACCTACGTGACATGACAGCTGAGGGCAGAGATGAAAAACACAGGGGTCAACACAAAGAAGAAATGCCGGCAAGGATGGAAGCTGACCGTGAGGACAGAGAAAAGATTCGTGAGAAGCTAGCATTATGCATACACCCGCTTGATGCATCTCAGCACCCTCCAGGATTGGTGAACATAGTTACGGGCCGAATATCAGAAAAGCCAAATGCAGATGATGCATTGTCCACTGGGGCAAAACAGATGTTTGAATATGAATCGACGTGGCCAGACGGATTTCATGCCGCAATACCAAAGAAATTGGTTACGATGCCTCGAGATGCCAGCAGTACAGCAGTTGATTCGGAATGTGAAACATGTGACACAGAACTCGTATATTCAAGGGTGATGGGCCTGATGAGTACCAGGAAGTTCGATCTGCAAAACATGTTTGCTCACTGTACCTGCATCCATGTTTGATGAGAAAGGAGAAATGCGAATTGCAAAAAGCAAATCAACACTCAAAAAGAAACTACACGTTGAACAGAACACAAGTGAACGAGAGTGTCCAGATGATGTCATCATTGATGGTTGTGCCGCACTTTGGATTATCAGTTGGCCATCAAGTGGTACGGTAAAGGACTTTGTGAATGGATTTGTGGACTACATTCTGAAGAAATTAAAAGTCACAAACGTGTATCTAATTTTCGATCGATACATGCCGCACAGCATCAAAAGTAGTACGCGCAACATGCGGAGTGGGGAGCGGATAAACAGAAAGCATAAACTTGCACTCGACACACCACTACCTCCACAGAAAGTTGTTTATTGACGGTCCCAGAGAACAAAGTCCAAGTGATTGAACTGATCTGCGCCGAGGTGATAGATCAAACCAAACGACAGAAAACCACCAAGACTTTGGTCGTCACAGGTATTTCAGAAACGCCTCAGATGTGTTTCGATGGTGAAGTGGAAGATCGGAATGACTTGAGCACGAGCCATGAAGAAGCTGATGTGATAATTGCTCAACAGGCCGTTCGATTAGCACAGGAAAACAGTCGATCCATCACTGTCATATCGGACGACACAGATGTTTTCGTATTGCTTCTTCACTTCTACTACATATATTTTAAAGATCTAAACTGCCGCATGGTAATGGAGGGCACAAGTGCTGGTCGAAAGTCAATAGACATCAAACTGACTGTCGAAAAACATCAAGACATCATTCCGAATATATTAGCCGCACATGCTTTGAGTGGCTGTGACACTGTTGCTGGACTCTGCGGATTTGGTAAAGGAAGTATTGTCAGCGCTTGTATAAAGGACTGGAACTTCTCAAGTTGGGACTTCTGAGCGAAGATATTGAAAAGGTGATAGAAGAAGCAGCAGTATTTATTGGGACATGTTATGGTTGTCGAGATGTTACACCAGGGTTACCTATGTCACAACTTCGGTACAATGCATGGCTCAAGAAGATTACTCTGAGCCTTCACACCTGTAGCAGACTACTGCAGGACCTACGTGACATGACAGCTGAGGGCAGAGATGAAAAACACAGGGGTCAACACAAAAAAGAAATGCCGGCAAGAATGGAAGCTGACCGTGATGACAGAGAAAAGATTCGTGAGAAGCTAGCTTTATGCATACACCCGCTTGATGCATCTCAGTACCCTCCAGGATTGGTGAACATAGTTACGGGCCAAATATCAGAAAAGCCAAATGCAGATGATGCATTGTCCACTGGGGCAAAACAGATGTTTGAATATGAATCGACGTGGCCAGACGGATTTCATGCCGCAATACCAAAGAAATCGGTTACGATGCCTCGAGATGCCAGCAGAACAGCAGTTGATTCGGAATGTGAAACATGTGACACAGAACTCGTATATTCCAGGGTGATGGGCCTGATGAGTACCAGGAAGTTCGATCTGCAAAACATGTTTGCTCACGAGTTATCGCCTGTACCTGCATCCATGTTTGATGAGAAAGGAGAAATGCGAATTGCAAAAAGCAAATCAACACTCAAAAAGAAACTACAGGTTGAACTGAACACAAGTGAACGAGAGTGTCCAGATGATGTCATCATTGATGGTTGTGCCGCACTTTGGATTATCAGTTGGCCATCAAGTGGTACGGTAAAGGACTTTGTGAATGGATTTGTGGACTACATCCTGAAGAAATTAAAAGTCACAAACGTGTATCTAATTTTCGATCGATACATGCCGCACAGCATCAAAAGTAGTACGCGCAACATGCGGAGTGGGGAGTGGATAAACAGAAAGCATAAACTTGCACTCGACACACCACTACCTCCACAGAAAGTTGTTTTGACGGTCCCAGAGAACAAAGTCCAAGTGATTGAACTGATTTGCGCCGAGGTGATAGATCAAACCAAACGACAGAAAACCACCAAGACTTTGGTCGTCACAGGTATTTCAGAAACGCCTCAGATGTGTTGTGATGGTGAAGTGGAAGATCGGAATGACTTGAGCACGAGCCATGAAGAAGCTGATGTGATAATTGCTCAACAGGCCGTTCGATTAGCACAGGAAAACAGTCGATCCATCACTGTCATATCGGACGACACAGATGTTTTCGTATTGCTTCTTCACTTCTACTACATATATTTGAAAGATCTAAACTGCCGCATGGTAATGGAGGGCACAAGTGCTGGTCGAAAGTCAATAGACATCAAACTGACTGTCGAAAAACATCAAGACATCATTCCGAATATATTAGCCGCACATGCATTGAGTGGCTGTGACACTGTTGCTGGACTCTGCGGAATTGGTAAAGGAAGTATTGTTAGCGCTTTGTATAAAGGACTGGAACTTCTCAAGTTGGGACTTTTGAGCGAAGATATTGAAAAGGTGATAGAAGAAGCAACAGTATTTATTGGGACATGTTATGGTTGTCGAGATGTTACACCAGGGTTACCTATGTCACAACTTCGGTACAATGCATGGCTCAAGAAGATTGGAAACAAAAAGTTGACTTCGACACCGAAGTTGAAAACGTTGCCACCGACAACAGAAGCGTTCACGGAAAATGTCAAACGAAGCCACATCCAAACAGCAATATGGAAATCGGCAATGGACAAAGATCCACCGTATTTTGATGCAGACAAGTTTGGGTGGCGCAAACAAGTTGATTCAGATGTACTACTTCCAGTCAAAGTACCAAGTAATGTACAAATGGCACCCACAGAGGTACTTAAACTTATCCGGTGTGGCTGTTCATCTGAAATGTCGTGTTCTTCTGGCAACTGCAGTTGTTCAAGTGATAAACTATCTTGTACGATCTTCTGCTCCTGCCGTGCATCAGATATTTGCCACAACGTCTGGACAAAATTTTCTTGCGAGCGTGACGAAAATGATGAAGGGGATTGCGATGTAAACACTGGTTGTTAGTGGTTTGGTACACCGTGTATCAATAGTATCAAGATACATGTAATCACATTATGATAATTTAACTGACGGCAAGATGAATATTTACCACTTAGCTGCAGTGGAAAATGTCACATGTTCATCGATATAACGGTCCATATTCGTAAACATACTTAAATCAAAGTGTGATGCTTATCTTTTGTATTGAACAAAGTGTCACACTTGGACTTAAGTAGTTTTATGAATATGGGCCCTGGCGTTCCTAGGAAGATTACATATGTATATAAAATGAAAATATACATGCTAAAGAGTTAAATAAATAAATAGCATTATTTAAAATATGTTTTACAGTAAATTTCAATGACAAGAAAAGAAAAACTTTAAATGAACTTGACTCTTGACGGTGACCTTGACGTGAGCGGAGCCACATTGAATACTCTCATTAAAAAAGCAAAAGTGTCTCTGAGTGTCCATTACGGTCGGCCAGTTTGGATTTCCAACGATCCAATTCCTCAGCAACCTCAGAAGTGGCCTAATCGGATTCCTTGAAACAGAAAACATCGATTTGGATACAAAAATCGTCGCACTGACGTCAACACGAGGCGAGTTATATGCAAAAATATTAACTTCTAGTGATGTCAGCCATCTTGGCGGCCATATTGGATTTCTCAAAATGCTCAAGGGCAAATGGAGTAAAACCGCCGAATTCCCGAAGCCCCTATAAAGCCCCATCCTTGGCAACAAACATTAACCGTGTTGATCAGACAAAAGATTCCTGGGTTTGTTCACAGTTCCGCCAAAGTAGAACGTTCCATCAAATGCTTGTGAAACGGGACTCAAAATGGCGCGAAATTGCGAACCCGCCATTTCGGTTTCCAGGGTGATTTCCACGGAACGCTACGTGTAAATTTACCTTTGTTATACATCATAATAAAGGTTGAAGTCCATAGATATTTTTTAAATAAACAAATATTTGTTACCTAGTAGAATGTGCACATGCTATTAATCGTAAGACAAGTAGACATGAAATTTTACGTTAAATAATTGGTAATTTCCCACATGACCTTGACATTTGCGGGTGACCTTGACCTTCGATGAAATTGGCAACATGCCAAAAGATTAGCCGACCTAAGGTAACATATGAATGATCACTTGAATTTCAAAAATACCATGTCTGGATATGTAGAAATCAGCTTAAAACAAAATCCCTGTTTTTTGCAGTCCGTTGCCATGGCAACGCGATTTACTCAAAACGCTAAAGGGTGACGCGGTGGCACCCGGCGGATTCTGATTCACCTACGCCCAAAGGTCATGAAAACATCAAAATGTTACTGTTATCAGATTTGAAGGGGTTATCGGGTTTGCGTCTAGACTATCTAGTTTCTAAAGGCCGTCTCACACGAGCGCCGAGTACGGCGTCAACTAGCGCGTTCTGAAAACGCCGACAAGCGCACTATTTAGCGCATAGTTGACGCCGTGTGAACGCACGTCCTGCGTTTTCGTGCGTTTCGACGACTTCCGGTACGTAGCGTCTCTTCTCTTTGACGCAGAGATTGCGATAAATTAACGCAAAGTAGGCGTTTGTAAACGCGCAGTGCGTTTACAAACGCTGCGTTTTCATGCGTTTTCATGCGTTTTCATGCGTTCTCAATGGGGCGGTCTTCCTTGTTTTTACTGAATTTCTCTCTCTCTCTGTCTCTCTCTGTCTGGATCTCTCCATCCAATCTGCGGTTCTCCAACGATAACTAACGAAAAACGCCATGTATCGCGGTAAAACTTTTAGGAATTGTAGATGTGCATGTTACACAGAACCCTATTGATTCTTGGGGTCATCCGTTTACAAATAGTGCGAAATTTGGGTGAAATTTCTCGTTTTATCTATATTTCATGATTGATTCAAACTGAGTGACTGAAATGCCATCTTCAGGCAATTCATAGTACCGTACTATTACTATCACTTCTGTGACATGCAGCTTTACATTACACATGTGCTTTTAGTTCGTTATGTATGCTGAAGATGGCATTGTGATCACCCTGGACTGGTTCCTCTCTTGATTGATGATTCAATGGATGTGGGCAAGAGTCAATCCCTTTCTGGTCCGCCAGATATCTGTTATTGGACCCTGTTGGCAGTACGTAGCACATTGTTCAGTTTATCACTGAATAGTAGTGACCTTTACAGCTTCTCCTTCTGAAGTTAGTAGGGAGAAATCAAGTCTCCCTCTTTGGAAAAAAGTCTCCCTGCTTGTTATGAATGGGAGACTTTCATTCTCCCTATTTCAAACACCTGGCACCAACCCTGGCCGCTCGATAATAATTCTCGATCAGTCAACTCTGTCTTAGCTCCCAATTTCCAATGGGCGGTCTTTCAAATTGACTGGTAAGTCAATTTCTAG
>NMRB01000083.1:201119-230531 GCA_002633025.1 Notospermus geniculatus
CAGCTCGTCAAACTTCGCAAGTGATGAAAAAGACGGCGGACATTTTTTGGCTCACTACCTGTACTTGTATCAGAGCTCAGCAGAGTATCAGTCTAGTTGCCACTAAAGTGTACGTAGGTTGGACAGGAGACCAGTATGGGATCATTGGGAGATGCTAGGCTCGCGCATACCAGGTGAGTGCGTTACACCAAGATGGCCATGAACGTTTTAATATGTTGCCCGAGACTATCATGACTGTCGGATTGATACACAATGAATGGTCCCTTGCCGGAAGCATCAATCCTCGACCCTCGCATATGTTATGTGCTTACTACGCCTACCAAAGCAGCGGAAAATGGGTAAAATAGGAACTAGGTTCATTGCGTTGATTGCGTTGCGTTGCGTTTATTCCAGTAAGCCATTTTTTTCAACCATTTACGTCATCCCAAATCGTGATTGGTATAAATGTATGACCACAGTGGCTTGGGTGGACCCGAGGCAGAATGGTTGGTTAGGGTTATAACCCTAACCCCCTAACCCTAATTACGGTGACAACCCTAACCCCCAACCCTAATTACGGTGACAACCCTAACCCCAATTACGGTGACAATTCTAACCCTAATTACGGTGATAACCCTAACCAAAAATAGATAACTCGCTTATCTATTTTTGCCGTACCGTAACCCAACCCTACTGTATCGCGTCAGGTCCCTGTGGGTATGACAGCTGTGCAGAGGAGACGCACCACGTTAATACAGCACAGAGTTTCGCTAGTCGTAATAGGGAGTTCAAGAAATCAAACGAAAAAAAGTTAACTTTACGACAACGTTTTCTTCCGAAAATGTCATATGTAATATATACATGTAATCTGGGGAATTCGCAGTATGAAAAGTAACGTTGTCTTAAGAGTTTAACGTTTATCGTTTGATTTCTTAAATTCCCTATTGTTCGAATTATTAATTGCGAAGGAAATTAAAATAGGCTTTCTCTGTTCATCAATTATTGACCAAAAATTTATATTAAAAAAACGATACAAAATAACCTTAGTAACACGAGAAACAGTCGTGGCGAAGTAATGGAAAGAATACCGAGATACATTGCATTGATACAGTACAAGGAGAAGAACGACAACGATGAAAGTCCCGTGCTGGGGATCGATCTACCTAAACCTGGAAAGTAAGAAATCAGCGATCAGAACAACGCCTTAGCCCACTCAGCCACGGGGCGAGCTGGCAGCCAATCGTAACTTTCCTTCCAATGACGCGACTCAATACATAGAACACCACTGAAGGGGGGCATTGATAATCAATTTTCTTGGAAACGGAGTTGATTTTAGCTGCCCCAGGGGGGCAATAAAAAACGGGACTTAGTCTATTTTTCATTGCCCCCCGGGCAATGAAAAGCAGAAATTTGTGATTATGAATGCCCGGTCGGGCAATAAGATGGGGAGGCATTCTGAGTCATTACACCTGTACACGATCCAGGCGAAGTTATGAAAGACCTAGTCAGGGTTTCATGTTCAATGGAAATCGTCCTAGGTCTAGTAAGCATCGTAATGGTTATACCGCGGTGAGGGTCAGTTTCACTTTTACTGACCAGGGGCCTGTTTCATAAAGTGACTTTAAGCTTAAGGGACCTTAACCAAATGGAAAATGCATTGAAGTTAATGGTATCATTAGATTAAAGTCACTTCATGAAACGGGCCCCAGTACGATTTGTAAATGATGTCAATTAAAGCTAGGCCTACTGTGGAATAAAACTGTGGTCTGTCGTTGAAAAGAAACTCACAAGTGATGTGTTACCCTGACTTGGCCTTTCATAACTTGACCTGGATCGTGTATTCAACAATAATTTGTGTGTTTGGCATGTTGGCCGTGGTGGCCGGATCAAAGTCGTAGTATACAGTATGTGTAATGGCTGTCATCTTAAGGTGACTCAGAATGGTGTTTTCTGATTGACCACATTTCTTTCAGCGCTTTCTCCGACAAAACCGCCCAATGCTCTCAGGGGTTTGTGTCGCCAGACACAGGTTCTCAAAAATAGTGCCAATGGCACTGTGCCCGCTCGGCTTGAAGCATGGTGTTGGGAATCATCAGCAACCCCATAAAAGCCATTTTTGTACAAACATGCCAAATTGCCATATAAATGTCTTGAATATGAACATGCGCCTTAGTTTAAGGTTACAACAAAGCTTAGCTGACAAAATCAAGCAATGTACTACAAGATACATGTAGCCCCTGACAGCCATAGTGCAAATTAATTAAATCTGGCCAGTGTTTGAGGGGCATATACATGTAGAGGGTACCAAGATTCACAAACAAACAAGGTTAAAAATCCTCATTAGATTGAAATTTGAAGAAGATCCATCACTTTGTTTGGGAGAAACAGTACTTTATGCTTTTGGGGTTTTGGCCCCCTAGTGACAAAGTCAAGAATCATAGAGGTAGATATGTGCGAAGTTTCAAAGCAATAGGTCAAACCACTGCAAAAAGAGCCAATTTCGTAATTTAAGACAAACTTTGACCTCTGTGACCTTGAAAAGTATGTCAAATTAAAAACTCGAGTACTATCTTATGTATGCTTATTAGATATGCCCATGAAAAAAAATTGACAAAAATCCGTCCCTTGCCTCTTGGTTAGGGAGAAATAGCACTTTCAGGGATTTTGGTTCTGGCCCCCCAGTGGCAAAGTCAAGAATCAGCTTTCAACGACATTTTGTCTGTAAGTTGCTATAACCTAGGGGTACATGTGTACAAACTTTTAACACGATAGTTCAAACCATTATCAAAATATAGCCCTTTGAAATTTTTCACAAAACGCCCCCTGGAGGCCACAACAGGAATCCAACCGTGCTCAAAATCGAACTCGACCTAGATCTTAGGCCCATATATACACCCACCAAAGACCAAAAAGATTCGTCAAAAAATAACGGCGCTAGAGCCTGAACAAACCAAAAGTTTACTGACGTATCGCCGTGTGGACCGCCGTACGGACAGCTGTACGGACTAACGCACGAAAGACCACCACTAAATGACCCCAACCACAGCATAAACCCTGCTGGGCCTTGGGCCAAGCGGGTTGATTCTGAGGAGAATCGTCTCACATCCTCTTCACGTCATTTGAAGGAATTAACTGATTGATGGACAGATCCTCTTTATAATTTTCTTGACATCATTTCTATATTTTATCCCTCCACCGATACAATAGAGATAAAAATTGATTGCATAATTCAAAAGCCAAAGGTTTGAAAGTATCCAATACTGTGCATTATATCTTAGATTCCAGAAAGTCTCATTCATTTCGTAAAGTTCGTTAATCATAGGAATACTCTCTATAAAGATCAAATAAAGCCTGTAAGGGATTGACGTCATGACGTAAGCAAAGCAGACGATGATCAACATCCGGGTGATGTGACTTGTCTCGTTCCCGCGAGATTTGGATCTAGCGCCATTTTTTCCGCTCGTCACTTCGTTTTTCTGCTGTCGCCTCCACTTCGTTGATTGGTTCAGGGAGACGATAATAATGACGTTACAGACGACAATTATCGTAAAAGGTATGACTGTCCCGACAAGGAGATGATATTGAAGGATCAACGTCTTGATGAAAGGGTAACCAGGAATGTTGACATTTATCATCAGCGGACCTGTCGGAGTTGTAACAGAGGGATACTACAGTGTAACGCAGCGGTCAACATAAACTCCCCACACACTGACGAGGCGGAGGGGGTTAGGTCGACCGATGACACATGGGACCGATGACACATGTATCCTCATTAGATACACCTATAATAAAAATTTGGAGACGATTCAGTCTTTAGTTCAGGAGTTATTGCACTTTTTGTCTTTTCGGTTTTGGTGGCCAAGCCAAGAATCAAATCGTACCGAAACATGGTGCCATAGGTCATCTAACATAGTGGTATACATGTTTATATACCAAATTTCAGGACCGACCGAATGGAAACTCCGATAGCACCAACAGTGCCTAACAGAGAGGTATGCAATGCCTTTTACCATTACATAGTTTCTCTGTTAGGCCCTGTTAGTGCTATCGAAGTTTCGATTCGGTCGGCCCAGGTCAATAGCCCCAGTGGTTACCAAATGTGCGCCAAAAGGCAAAATCCCGTTCTTTGACATTTTGTGACCTTGAAAAGTAGGTCAAATTAAAAACCCGTTAAAAATTTTATGTATCCTCATTAGATACACCTATGATAAAAATTTGGAGATGATCCAGCCATTAGTTCAGGAGTTATTGCACTTTTTGTGTTTTTGGTTTTGGCCACCTGTGGCCAAGCCAAGAATCGAATCGGACCGAAACTTGGTGTCGTAGGTCACCTGAGCTAGGCGTATATTCATGTATGTACCAAGTTTCAGATCAATAGCCCCAGCGGTTACGAAACGTGCCATGCTAACAGACGACGACGACGATGGACGACGGACGCTGCCCCACGACAAAAGCTCACCCCATTTGAGCTAAAAATTGATCGGTCGAACGATGTAAATTAGACAAGACGAGACACATTTGTGAAATTACTGTCACACTTTTAAGTGTGATGGGGGTATTAAAATACCCCCATCACACTGAGCTAGTTCTCAGTACGTTCTTGAAAATTTTGTCGAACGGGCTCAAACTGTCTGCGAACGGAGTGGACGTAGTGGCAACTTTTTACGAACTTCATGGACGGAAAGGGTGCTCCAGAACATCAAGGCATTATTTGCCCAAGGGTTACACGTTCTAGCCCGTTTTACGATTTTTTAGGACGGGGCAGGGCGTTTTGAGAACTACTTCAGTGTGACAGGCCCTTATACCCCCATCACACTGAGCTAGTTCTCAGTACGTTCTTGAAAATTTTGCCGAACGGCCTCAAACTGTGTGCGAACGGAGTGGACGTTGTGGCAACGTTTTACCGTCTTTTTACGAACTTCGTGGACGGGAAGGGTGCTCCAGTACATCGAAGCATTATTTGGCCAAGGGTACACGTTCTAGCCCGTTTTACGATTTTTTAGGACGGGGCAGGACGTTTTGAAAACGACTTCAGTGTGATGGGGGTATAAAGTAGTTCTTAAAACGCCACGCCCCGTCCTTAAAAAATTGTAAAACGGGCTAGAACCTGTAACGTTGGCCAAATAATGCCTCAAAGTTCTGGAGCACCCTTCCCATCCCAGCCCGTCCATGAAGTTCGTGAAGACTGTAAAAAGTTGCGACTACGTCCACTCCATTCCCACACAGTTTGAGCCAGTTCGGCAACATTTTTAAGAACGTACTGAGAACTAGCTCAGTGTGATTGGGGCATTAAAGTTGCTATAATGCGACTGTTCGGTCTTGTGTAACTCATATGGTCGGGTCGATCAATTTCTTGCCAGGCTTTAACGAAGTGACCTAATACAAGTGAAAGTAGTACCCATATTTTCCATACCTTCCTTTATGAAAACAAAGAATATATGAAGATTCAAAATAGTGATAAGCATGAATGTAAGAACAACTGTCCTTTTGACGCGAACTGTAGTACACAGCTGGACAGCTTTCAGGGGGATCCGAATCGCAATGACACGACTTATGTTCATTTGAGCAAGAAACAGTCCCGATAGGGTCCCGAAGCTGTAGACCGAATACCAGCAGAATCTGGAAGAGTGGGATTGAAAACGTCAGTTACTGAGGAGTGCTGTGTGTAATAACCAATGTCTGTAATTCCATGTAGAATATTTTATATGCCTTCCTTATACCCCCATCACACTGAAGTCGTTCTCAAAACGTCCTGCACCGTCCTAAAAAGGTCGTAAAACGGGCTAGAACGTGTACCCTTGGCCAAATAATGCTTCGATGTACTGGAGCACCCTTCCCATCCACGAAGTTCGTAAAAAGACTGTAAAACGTTGCCACTACGTCCACTCCGTTCGCACACAGTTTGAGCCCGTTCGGCAAAATTTTCAAGAACGTACTGAGAACTAGCTCAGTGTGATGGGGGTATTAAGGGCCTGTCACACTGAAGTAGTTCTCAAAACGTCCTGCCCCGTCCTAAAAAATCGTAGAACTGGCTAGAACGTGTAACCCTTGGTTAAATAATACAACGATGTTCTGGAGCACCCTTCCCGTCCATGAAGTTCGTAAAGACTGTAAAAAGTTGCCACTTCGTCCACTTCGTTCGCACACAGTGTGAGACCGTTCGGCAAAATTTTCCAGAACGCACTGAGAACTAGATCAGTGTGATTGGGGCATAAGGTTTCCTGGAGCTGCGTATGTACAAAACAATCGTGCAAAGAAACCGTTCTGAACCGTTTATAGACCGAAATTGCCCACTCTGTAGGGCTACAGGCCTGCATACAATGGTATCAGCTGTTTGTACACTGGGGGTCCTCCCCCTGAAAAGTTTGACAATTTAAGTGCTTTAGGTGTAAGGTGCATTTTCCGGGCATCCAAGAGCAAAATACTGGAATTTTTATCTGATTAATGTTTTTCTTGCTAACAAAAATCATTGCTCTGCCAAACATAGGGGGTATACGCCCCACGCCCCGCCCCCATCCGGGGCTGTGACATTTTCAGAAAGTTATAGTTTGAGGTTCATAACCCACAGATCTGCGGAGAGAAACCTAAGTTTACGCATCTTAAACCAATGTTTCTGCTCGTAAACTTAGGTTTTCCAAAACATTACACACTCAGCTTAAACCTAGACTCGGGACCCAGTCGTTGTGTCGCTCCGGCCGCCGCGCTACACTCCACAAACGACCGGGAAAGCAAGATGCAAAATCAGCGGCTAGCGTACCGACAACATTGAACAACAACGGATATGAATGAATTCAGCCAATCAGAAACTGCGTCTTGAACGGCTGTCGGCTGTTCGTTGCAAGATGCCAAATCAGCTGATTCACCGGAACTTCCTTCGAGGTCAAGGACGGTATCCTGGTGCCTAAGTTCGATGCTGTGCGCTATAAGCAGTACTTACGGATTTATCAATATCCTGCTAGAGAGGTTAAAAAGTTCCTGGACGGGCGAGAGGCTCTGGTAAATTACATCATCCACAGAAATAACAACCAATCAAAACTGTGCCAGATTTTCCCTAGTAGATTGCTTTCGGGCAATTTCATTCGCCGAGATGGGCGTTGTGGTCGTCGGTACGCCAGCCGCTGATTTTGCATCTTGCTTTCCCAGTCGTTTGTGGAGTGTAATGCGGCGGCCGGAGCGACACAACGACTGGGTCCCGAGTCACTAACCCAGCATTTGGGTTTGATTTTTTAAAGACCATGTCAAGTTGTAACGTTACTTACTGCAGAGGCAACTCTCCAAGGCTAACCCCCAAAATCCAAACCATGGTCGAACACGACCCACATGAAACAAGCACCAGAAAGTCTGCAACTGCAATAGCAGCCATAAAACTTTTATGGCTGCTATTGCAGTTGCAGACTTTCTGGTGCTTGTTTCATGTGGGTCGTGTTCGACCATGGTTTGGATTTTGGGGGTTAGCCTTGGAGAGTTGCCTCTGCAGTAAGTAACGGTACAACTTGACATGGTCTTTAAAAAATCAAACCCAAATGCTGGGTTTAAAGACATGAAGCTAAGGTCCGATTGTGCTTCTGGAAGGATATCACCACGGCGACGAGATTTCCAGGGACCCCAAGAGTCACCAATGCTATCACCACGTATCTGGAACACACTTCTACAATCAGGGCGAACACTTCTACAATGTACTCTATCTGATGTTGTTTCGACGTCGAGTGTGAGTAGACAGCGCGATTTTCTGATGTAAAGTTGGGCTCTGAATCCATGGTTTAGACGCCAGCGTGGATAAACTGCGAAGAGAAAGTACGAGAGAAACTGCAAGTTGTCATATGCAGAGAATGACATGAGTGGACTTTCTTTAAGCCTCAATGCTCTATCGCAAATCGCCACAGGGAACATTAGTGCAGCTAAAGCTAGGAATCCACTGCTGATTTTCTGCGTTGCGACTTCCTACGATTGAATACGATCACAAAGAACTGATACAGGTGTGAAAGGAATCCAAGTCCCCCTGGAATCGAAGTCCGGTCTTATTGTTCAGCGACGGATTAGAATATATGGCTAGAGAGATCATGACCATTCGAATATAACCTTACCATAGCGGGCTATTGTTTGGCGGATCTGCATTCCTAGGACGCTGATTCCTGTCACACCTGTGGTCGACCGATTGCGGACTGAAATTGACCTCATCTTCGTCATTGGTGGAAATCACGTCCAGCGAGTCCACTACGGCGAACGAGTGCCGAGTTGCAACGCAACTCAGTTGCAAAGGAAGTCGCAAAGCAAAATCAGCTTGGAAATCAATGGTGCATTCCTAGCTTTAGAGTTATTTGTCGTCAGGCAAACATCAGAACCCGTGTTACATCTGCCAGAATGTCCCCCTAATAGACCTATCCAACAAAGATGTGATGGCAGTCTAACAGTTCTCACCATATGACGTCAGGAGCTTAATATCGTAATACCATTCAATGGCGGGTGGTATACGCTAAGCTGGTCAAGCGAGCGATGGGCGCAAAAATTGAGGTAAAATAATTGTCTGAGAGGATGCGTTTAATATCGTTATATCATGCTTGGATAATGAATGGCCACGACATCTTGTGGGAGAACTAGCTAGTAGGCCACCATCTTAGTGTTATATCATGCTTGGATAATGAATGACCACAACATCATGTGGGAGAACTAGTATAATGTAGGCCACCATCTTTATTGGAAAGGCCTGGCAGATCAACACGTTTCTGTCCGTGTCCCCTATTGTCAAGTGCAGTGATTCCGTCGGACAATAGAAAGGGAACACTCAGAGATGGGGAACACTGAAAAACATTACACTGGTGTAGCCTGTTTGATTGTTCCCCATTTGTAGTGTTCCCCTAGTGAAACGGACTAAGCTGCGACTTGATAATAGTGGACACACAGAGAAATTGTCGATCCATCTGTCAGCGTTTCCCAAGCAATAAGGGGAAATTCGGACATATGGAAGCACCGGCAAAATGTCACACCGGTAACTCTGAAGAGTTCGCCGGTGACGTACAACGCTGAAGAAGGGCAATCCAGCAGTAGCTCAACTACCATTGGACTCGCTCTTCGTCATTCGTGGAAATGTGTCATCCTGTATGAATGAGCACGGTCTACCTCACGGTTCTCCGCTTGAGGGATGCGAAACGACAGAAGTAATCCACAAAAACCAAGTTACCTACCAGCATGACCAGATAGTCAAGTTTTTACTGCCAGAAATAATTATAGAATTCATGAAATCTGATCCGGCAAGATGCGCACAACAGGTGTACGTACATGCAATTATCTTGGGTAGAGGGGAAAATCACATGGTCATTTGTATCGATTTTCCAAGTTTCTGCTTACGAGGGACTTTAATTGGCTAAAAAAATAATAACTCCCGATCGTGTGCTATGGTAAATGGGGCACGGCAACATGTGAACGCAGAAAATTGTAATAATTCGGGTTCCATAGTGTATCCTTAAATCTGCGCTATCATTATCATGATACAGTATTATCATCTATCTTACATGTACACTCTTGTCGGAAGTAAAAAGACACCACGTTTTCCTTCGCTTCCAGGACCGTATTCAGTTAATATTGCACAAATTGGCACGAAATTTCACTAAAAAGTGTGGTATGGCTCCAAGTGGTGTCTCATATAGTATGTCTGACATATAATTGTCGTTTTTTTAGAAATCGGCACTTTTGTGTGGGCGACGAATGTATAAAGCATCATAAAACCGAACGTATGTGAGAGAAATAACGAGGGCATGCCAAAAATCATTAAAATATATTCTAAAATACCTTGGTATCTCGTGCGTATGTTTCAAATGGATAATGCATTAGCCTCATTCTGAATGCAGCGGGTCTGGGTGACACAACCAAGACCTCCGCTCAGTGTTTTCACAATGGCGTCTGGCGTCCAGCATTTCTCGCTTCGAGCATTCAGCGAGGTAGTGCAGCGAATGTCGGCCAGATGGATACTCAGTGACCTATCCCAACGAGGTTTTGTACCATCAGGTACATTTCCTACGGATAATCCGTTGAAGAAAGCGCCCTGCGACCTCATTTCGACTCCTGCAGCTTGCTGCTAGCGCTGCACACAGATGTACACGATGTAGGCACGATGTACAGGTTGGTACACACAGTGCGTGATTCACTGATGTCGCGTCATCGACGGAGCGTCCTCCCTGATATCTTAGGCCTATTTATTGCAATCAAACTGCACTGAACCTATGCATACTATGTTTAGTCTGAGGTATTTTAGAATAGAAATTAAACCCTCGGCTTCGGGTCTTGGTTTCGACACCAAACCCGCTCGGGTGGAGCAAAAATTCCGTCCAAACCCTCGGCGAAGCGCCTCGGGTTTGGACTACATTTTAGCTCCACCCTCGCGGGTTTGGTGTCGCAACCAAGACCCTCCGCCTCGGGTTTAATTCCTTAACCAACACTAGACGACGATTTGTATCAATCTATTCCTTGATTTACGAGAAATGAACAGATTAAAGCTGAACTGCATGAACGAAAAGCCCCCAAGCGACGAGCAAGAGAAACGCAAACGCCCTGCAAACACCTCAAACGAAGGCTCAGAACATGATAGACCCCACGATGCCAGGAGGGCGCCACCTTATTTGTCTTCGAGCTGTCAAGGTGTCAACATCACACTTTTTTTGAAAGAAAAAAAGTTCGACCCAGCTGGGAATCGAACCCACGCCCTGTTACTTTGCTTCACCGTCTTCCCCATTCCGCCACCGATCTTGTTGGTAAGCTTGCTGTGTCTTCTCTCATTCATAGTATTAGTACGCAGGTCGATCGCCTACGTCTATGACAAAAACAAATCATGTCCTTGTCAGCCGGCTCGTTGGCCGAGTGGATGGAGTGGTGGATTATCAATCACAGGATCGTCGGGTCGAATCCCGTCTAAATGGCTATACTTTTTTTCTTTGAGTAGTGTAGGAGGGATCAGTAGATGTTGACAGCTCTGTTGCCTGAAGACAAATAAGGTGGCGCTCTCCTGGCCTGCACTTTGGAGTGGTGGAAATTGACCACCAGTGTTGGGTTGCAGATACTCAGGACGATGTAATTATGGTTTCCGATCTCAAGATCGGAAACCATATTGTGTTTGGTCATGGTGTCTGTGTGTGTGTGTGTCTGTCTGTCTGTCTGTTCAGTCTGTCACGCCTGTAACTTTGTTCCTGCAAGAGCTACAGACCTGGAAATGTGACCTACCCCCAGGTTTCATGACCTGAGCTACAAGATGGAATGAAAATTTCCGGTCTCCGATACCTGGTTCATGGTGAAAATGATATTACAAAAGTTGAGATTTTGTCTGTCACACTTTTGTTTCTTGAATAACCTGTCTCCGAGGCCAGGTAGAGCACTAGTAACAAGTTCCTTCCCTATGTTTATGACCCTTGGCAAGATACTGGCATCAACGAATTTGTCCTCCAGTGTCAGCATCATAATGATATTGATATATCAAATTTGATATTTTGACATATCGGGAGATCTGCCACAGTAAGCGACTTGAAACTGGCATCACAACATCATAGCTCATCCACGGATGTTATTGCAATTGAAATTTTCAGTTTGCACCTGCTCGGTCGCATGATATTCGCTGCTATCATGGTGAGATTTGATATTCAAATTTGATAACATGACATAAGTCAGAATATGGTGATGGCAGAAGCCTAAAACCTTCAGCTACACCTAGGTTATCAAGAATGAGCTTTCAGATTACGCAATGATCTTGAAGGTCAGAGGTCAAGGTCAAGGTCAAACAGTTATAAAGTGCAAATCTCCTCGGAATATAGCCTTCAGGGCTCTTTAATAGAATGCCTTACTAGTGCCCCAATCTTGGCATATCCTTTCCCTGGGAATATTGAATACTGAATACTGAATATTGAATACTGACGCCAGTAATTGCTCCATAGGAGGCGTGTTGAGCCAACTGCAGGATGGTGTAGAGAGCGTAGTGGGTTATTTCAGCATATCGTTTTCCAAACCAAAGCGTCGCTATTGTGTTACACGCAAGGAGATGCTCTGCATCGTAGATAGTATAAAGCTTTTCCACCATTATTTATACGACAACGATTCAAGATAAGAACGGATCACCATGCCCTCAAATCGGTAATGAGTTTTAAGAATCCGGAGGGACAAACAGCGCTGTGGCTAGAGTATTTACCCCAGTATTCCTTTGATATTGAGCACCGCCCAGGAAGTAAACTCTCCAATGCAGACAGTTTGTCCAGGAGACCTACATGCACCATGTGAGAGCTGTAAACAGTGTGACCGTATACAGAGAGGATCTTTCGCGGAGCCAGACGCAAATGGAGATTGTGCTTGTCCGTTGCAGTCACCAGATATGGAAGTGTTCAACACATTGCCTTCAGCATCTAAACCCTTGGTAGGGGACAGCGAAAGTAATGTTAGGGACATTAACCTGAAGACAACAGTTGTGAATTTGGAGAAACCTATGGGATGGCCGCAGACAAGAGATGAACGTAGGGAAGCTAAGCTTAAAGACAGGGACTTGACTCTGGTAATGGGTTGGAGGGAGGCAAGCGATGAGCGACCACCTTGGTCCAGTATCCCCGGTGGGAGCTCCGTACTCAAGCGCTACTGGAACCAGTGGGAGTGCATGGATATCCGAGACGGAGTCCTCTGCCGCTGTTGGGAGGGCGAGATTGGTGAAGGGAGCAAATGGTTGACAGTACCCTCCTAACTGCGGAGTGTTGTGAACATATAACAACAGCGTATTTCGGTCTGAAGAAGACCCTTGCCAGGGTAAGGGAGAGATTTTATTGGGCTCGGATGCGCAGGGATGTAGGCTTCTGGTGTCAATCATGTTCGGACTGCCAGGCCAATAAAACCCCCGGCCAAAAATGCCAAGCCCCAACGAAACAATTCCTAGTTGGGTACCCTGGTGAGAGAGTGGAGTATGACATCTGCTGCCCCTTTCCGGAGACAGACCGTCACAACCGATTCATCCTGGTGGTTGGTGACTGTTTCTCTAAATGGATTGAAACATATCCCATGCCTAACCAAGAGGCTGTCACAGTCGCCGACAATCTAGTGGATCAGTATTTTGCCCGATATGGGGTGCCAGACTTGTCCCATTCAGATCAAGGAACAAACTTCGAATCTGAGGTGTGGCAGGGCGTTTGTAAGCGCCTCGGATGTGAAAAGACCAGAACTACCCCTGTGCATCCACAGTCCGAAGGAATGGCTGAAAGGTTTATGAAAACCTTGGCCAAATTATTAGCCCTCTACATCAATGAAAATCAGTTTGACTGGGATGTTCACCTGCCCCTAGTGACAATGGCATATAATTCCGCAGTCCACAAGTCGACGGTATTCCCCGGCCATGTTAATGATGGGTCGTGAGCTAACCTTACCCGCAGATATCATCTTTGGGACAGCAAACCTGGGTAAAATAAAGAGTAACCCAACTGCTTACTTGACCAACGGGATGAGAGGTTGGACACAGTACATGCTATTGCGAGGGACAATTTGACGATTGCGTCAAACAGACAGAAGGAGTTGTACGACAGAAAAAATTAAACCTTACAAGGAAGGTGATTTCGTTCTCTTTCATGATCCACCTAGGAAAAAAGGGAAAAGTTTGAAGTTAATGAAGCCCTGGCGGGGACCCTTCAGGGTAATGAAGAAGGTATATAAAATTCAGGAGAGGCCGAGATCAAAGGCCAAGGTTATACATTATAATAGACTGAAGCCCTTCATAGGGCCAATACCCCGCAGTAGAATCTGGGAGAAAGTTGAACCGGGACAAACAGGAAACCTGGAGGAAGGGGAGGATATTGGACTTGGAGGACGACAGCACAGGGAGAATACAGGCGTGCGCCGTAGTGAGAGACCACGCAAGGAGGCATCACGCTTAGATTTATAGACGATTAGGATATTTTGTAGTATAGATTAGGATAGCTGTTTGTTTAGGGTTATGATCCGGAGTAAGCCCTCCCTAATGTTCTTCTCCTCTTCTATACTACAGGTCGGGACATGTCGTCGAAAACGAGGAACCTGTCCCCATGGAGGCGCAATAAATGCAGTTTCACAACCCAGAAGGACGCATTGTGAAAGGCGACATGAAGATAAGGCTGAGAATAATGTTAGGAGCGTTGTATCTGTCCCGGACACTGGAGCAAGAGCGAGTTCCGGGTCACGTGACCAGAACTTCGTTCGCCTCACGTTATATTAGTATAAGGAAAGTGAAAGGATCTGGATGGAGGAGGAAGATTAGCCGCCAAAAGTAGGCTAAAATACACTAAAATATCCCTATTTCCGGGCTGTTTCAACAAATTATAGGCCTACCTAAACTTGCAAACTAATAAAACCTCCTCCATCCAGATCCTTTCACTTTCCTTATACTATAAATTTCTTGAAAAATAAATAAATGGACACAGAACAGTACCTCAGAAACCTGTATTTCAATCCTGAAAGTAATGTAGCTTATACAAATATAGCACAAATTTGGAAAAAAGTTAAAGAGGATAAAAAACTTATAAAATATAAACAAGTGAAAGAATTTTTAGNATCCAGATCCTTTCACTTTCCTTATACTTATATTGGGCACAAAAGATGACATAGATTATTCAGGCGATGATGAGGGAGATTTGGCTCATCTTCCTAAGAGGAGGGTTAGAACGCCTTCGGTGATACCGCCAGATACCGCCAGTTACACCGATAAAAGCAACAGTATGGTTCCTGTTAAGGAGGCTCTCAGGAACCTTCCCTTCGATTGTTCCAAGATAATGGATTCCTTCGAAATTGACCTTAGTAACAGCAAGATCTCAAGAATTACAGTCAGGAGAGTAAACTCAGATGGTTCCCGTGAGGAGGTGCAGTTTGACATGGAGTAAGGTATTGATGGAGGGAAACACCCTAGAGTCCAGTGAAATTGTAAACCGTTACCAACATTTGTTATTGTATTATATATCTTATGATGTTAGTCTGGAAGGTCCAGCAATTAAGCGCAAATTCCAGTTAGTCGTAATGTATGTAGGCCTACATGTATATTGCTGTTGTCTCAGGTATTTGTTCTGCTCGTTCTTATTGTGTATATTTTTACGGTATTCTTGAAGTCTGGACGTTCAAGCATTATTGGGGATCATTTTTGTTTTGGGGAGGGTAACTCCTTTTACCCAGCGGGGGATAATGTGGGAAATTTGGTCACGCCTGGAGCATGCCTTGAGCCTGGAGTGTAAATCGGCCTCAACAGTGCGCGGTTGCTACGCGTAGGAGGAGACTGTTTACATTGGACTATTTAGGCCAGGTGTCCTTCTATTCTTGGTAGTCAGCTTGCTAAGGCCGAGGGCTACAGATCTACGTTGTGATATTGAATCTTGCTGTGTACCGTTCCTGTATTGAGATGTTTGTGGTACAATACAAGTTTTAAGGTAATTAAGAGTTATTTCACTGATTGTTCTTGGAGATCACCCGCTGATAGGCCTAGTCGGCACACAGCCACAGTTAATCCTCCTCCACGGCACCGCACCGCACGGGCCTTGCATTGCATACTCTACAATCTACACCGAGACCCGTGCATTGATTGTACAGGCCTACCTTTAATAGCAGATGTAAGGGCGTTCGTTACAAAACGGCCGTATTATCAGAGGTCCTTAATCAACTTTTTCAGAGAATCGCAAATACAATATGACCAAAGGCCTCCTCCAATTTGTTTTACAAAATAGGGTGTGGAGCTGGAACCGGAGGACCGAATCTGCATTTCGTTGTGCCTTCTTTCTCCTGAAAAGATTCTCCATCCATCGCTATGATCGAGTGAGTAGTTGTGGGCTGTGAGTAGTGGAAGCATGGTTGTGCGACTTTGGGGGGGGGCGGCATCCGGATATACACGTATGTCCATGCCAAATAACGTTAAAGGATCACTGTACTAATTTGACACCAAAAAATGCATATGGCATAGTTTTTGTGTAAGACATGACAAGACAAAACGTCGCTCGATTTCACGATCAATACTCACTCCTGCGTCGTTATTTTCAATTCACACAAATAAACACAGTATTGACTGACAACTGCATTACTTCGTCTGCGATTAGTCGATTCTCAGAAACGACACTCTTCCTCCATTTTCACAACGGGTTCACATCATGTGGTTACAACCGGCCGTTAATTATAATCATATATCACACACTGGACGACTGCCGTCTAGAGTTGCAAAGAGTTTTCATTTGGATGCATCTAGGCCTTGTTAAGTTTACGTTCCGGTTAGGTGACGTTTTTGACCTCCTTTTCATCATCACCACGGGGAACCAACGTACATTACGAGGCTATTTTTGTTCCTATTTTAGTTGTTTTTCGGGGTGATTTTCAACCCCTCAGACATGCCTGCATAAAAGGCTTACTGGATATAGCATAATCATAAAAAGCATAACATAATCGGGAGTACGGGCTTGTTGTACTTGACTCGATGACTCGATGGCGTGATGACTCGATGGCGCGAAGAAGGCCAATTAAACTTCCTGGCCCATATTTTCAAAGCTGTTTTAACGCTAAAATGCATTTTAGCGTTAAAACAGCTTTGAAAATACGGGCCCCTGTATATTGATGGGTGCATGCCTTATTTTAATTCGAGTTCCACTTCAAAACACTGGGTTACGATGCAACATTTTTAGGACGATGAAATAAGCCACCTCTGGCATATTTTTATAACCATCGTTAGACATGTTAAACCACATACCTACTCCCATTTTTAGTGTAAAGCTGTGACGTCATTGATGTTTAGAATGCATGATTGTGGTTGTGCGTGAAGCAGCAGAATTCATTTAGAACTTTTTTTTTCGTTCAAGTGTTTTGAAGAAGTACAGTCCAAAAATTTAATTTTCATTACATAATAAAAAATATCAAAGAATTGTAAAAATTTGTTCCAAGATCTGAAACTTTTCGTCCAAGATTGTCACGTGTGTCTTGCCAAGATGCAAGTGACCACAAAACTGATGACGTCATGAAGTACATGAACAACCCCGCTGCATTTCGTCATTTTCATGAATTTACTTTTGACACATTGGGAAACTTCCGGCATAGAACATGCAGTAGGATCATTGCTCAAAAGGGCTGAAAATTACCGCTATACCTCCTCCGGGGGGTGCAATAGGGAGACAAGAACAATTCCAACAACTTTTCAAAAGGGAACCATAGTAAATTCTCAAGGACAATAGGAGCTATAGGCCTAGTTCGAGGCTACCCTTCATTTCATGATTTATGCTGAATATCAACCTCACTACACTTCTCGGTAGCTGGGGACACTACGTTGGTCCACTTCCGCCGTTGATCCATACCACTTCTTAGAAATAACCAGTTGAATTTCATTGAATAATTTTGGCGGTCATCGAGTCATCGCGCCATCGAGTCTTCGCGTCATCGAGTCAAGTACAACAAGCCGGGAGTACGCATTATTTCCATGCCCACCATGACAGTGGCCCGGATTCCTAGTTCATGAGTTTCTTGTCGTTGGGGTGCGTGGTTGGTCATGTTAGTTGTCAGAGTGACGCCAGCACCTCTTTGAGTCTTACAATTCATCATGGCTGTGCCCATACTAGTAGTTTGCCGCTTCGATGATTGAAATCGAGGCAGAAGCCGAGAGTTTTTTAATTCATATGTGATAGCCTAAGAGATTCAGTGAAATGCAACATGCACATGCATCAGGTCGATGTCTAAATCAGTTAGCACTTATATCAGTTGATCGAATTTATGAACCAGGTCTGCATCATCTAGGCCAAACTCGTCCCCAGTGGGTTTACGTTCCTACAACACCACTGGAAAGGGCTGACGACTTCATACGACTTCAGGAATACTGCGCATGCGCAATATACTAATTTTGAGGCGAATCACGCCGAGGCTGGCACCCGCGGCATGATGTTTCCAACTAAACTATTCGTTTGAAATTGCTCTAATACTCAAACAACTTCGTGTTTTGGGTGTATTATATGGCTTTCTAGGCATATATGATGTTTTTCAGTCATCGAAGAACGAAATATGTGAAACAAACATTTTGGCACGCTGCCAGCGGTTGACCAGAAATTTTGGTCAGGTCGTAGCCCTTGCCAGAGATATCCTCGGATGAGGTAGATCTGGGTACGAGATTGCATCTAGGCCTACGCAGAAATTGAATGAGTCATGGGGCGGGGGGGGGGGGCTACAGGTGTTCCATCATATTATTGCTAACTCAGTAACTGACAGTAACATAGTCGAATATGATGCCTCGGGGTTTGACTGAGCACTTCTATAGGCTAAAGATATTTCCTTAACATTACCTACCTGATACAAATTGCAGTGAGCAAACACGACACCCATGTAGTCCTAAAACATGTAAAACGGTCGTCATCTTCGGGTTGGAGGGCCTGCAACCACCGCGCTCTTTTGACGGAAATTCGTATCTGGAATTCTGGAATTCTATGCCAGATTTCCCTTGGCAGCACGTGATTTTGCCCCCGCTGACAATGCAAGTTTGCACCATTTTATCAGGATTTTGGGGAATTTTATGCAATAAAATACGAGACGCTCAGTCAGGTGTCAAACATGTCAAAACCAATGTGCACTTCCGTGTTTACATTTTCCTATGAGTCGCTAAGCAACGCGGGGGACGTGACTTTTTCATGACGCAACGCCCACAGTTTTAAATGACGTCGCGACGGGTCGATCGATCGACCGCAGAGTCACTGCGTAGCAAACTCACCGGTGGCCCTTCACCTGGAAACGAGGTTCATCAAAATTTTGTTGAAATGAGTTGATGGCATATTCGAATTTAGTAGGTCACAATGTACATTTTGTGAAGTTCACATCGATTTCGAAGCGACAGGTGTTGAAGAATACGCCTTCGAAGTTTGACTGTGTAATGCATTCTCCATTAAACTAAAATCCTTCTTTTGCTTTTTTCTCGAAATGGCCTCTGATACTGAACACCAACTGTTATGGGGCCTTGCACAAGATGCGCTCCCTCTGCACGTGCCATCTGCACCTCGTTCCCGTGTAAAAAAACCATGATAATGCATGACACGTTTTGTACATCTCAACTGGGTGTAACTTTGGGTACTAGGTTTGAGATTATGTTATGCTTTTTATGATTATGCTATATCCAGTAAGCCTGCATAAAAACAATCTTCGCATACACATTCTTCATCATATGTTAAAACAACCCGAACGACCTGCGCAGAAGTTTCCAAATAGTATGGTATTCTAGAAAGTCTACGCACTTTGAAGAACGCCTATTTTCGCAAAAAAAAACACATGGTTGCCTTTCGATCGATAACTCGGTCAAAACTGCACCGACTTCCATGAAATATTCGACAACTTTCACAGAGAAACTTCCATCAACATGTTAACATCACGCCACCTTGAAACGACTGACTAATCGTGCGTAATTAGTGATTGTTTTACACACAGAAAAATATTCATCTCCACTTGAGATAAGTAGGGTCTTGAAGCGCTTTGAAACACAATTATCTTGTATTTGAGATTTTTGCCGTGGTTACACTACATTGAAATACCCGGGTTTTTTGACACCCGGGTCTAGCCCGGCTGTGAAATATCCCTCCTGAGGCCCGGTGCCTGTCAACACTACTCAAATTTTGTGACGGGGACCTAAATTAAACCCTCCAAAAACCGTTCGAGCTCGGAGGGGATTATTACACCGCGTTTTTAACAGGTGTGGACAGAAAAAACCCGGGTTCGACACGGGTTTTTTATGTAGTGTAACAAGGGCTAATAATATCTCGAGTCGAGAAAGCTTCTGTTTAATGACAAAACTTGATATATCTGTGACACAAGCTGAGACAAATGGCGTGTTAAGCCTTCCGATACACAACGTGTCTCACGCTTGAGATATTAATAATATGGAACTGAGATATTGGTCATCGCAAACAAACTGGATCAACACGGGCCACCAGTTCGACCTGACGAGACAACAATGTTGTAATTCGCAAAAATTACATACAGAAAGGCTGACTCACGATTAAGCAAACACATAAGAATGTTTATAAACTATGGTTTGAAATCTGATACACAAATTTTAGGTTGTGAATGTTTCCCTTTCAAAATTATTAAAAAACAATAATTGTACAGCATCGGTTTTCTCTCAACCATACAAGAGATTTTATGCTGTGCATTGGTATACCTACCCCATCCAACTGAACTCAAGTGGAGATGAATATTTTTCTGTGTGTACAGCATCTGCTACGCCTACGTCACTGCCTCGCTTTCGTTCAGTGATTTAGCAGTGATTCCGCAATCTGTGCCTAGGAACGAGTCCTATTTAGAAATCCCGTGGAATCTCGCGGTCTCGCGCCGCGGTACTTGTTGACTGTAGCTATTCATGACATTCTTCAGGCGGTCACGTGACCACGGGCGAGACAACCTCGAATCCAGGTGTCATACTACGATGCTGGGTGACGTTCGGCTACCGAAACTACACCCAGGGCATTGTTTTAGTGAAGATTGACATGCTGGGTAATCTTTGTATAAACCCAGGACGACATTTACCCTTTCAGCACTAGTATTGTTCGCTGCTCCCTTCGTGGCATCGAACAATGGGATTGGCGTTCGCGGTGGCGTTTCGGGGGCTTTGCGAAAACTCCCTATTGCTACCGCACTTTCCCGAAAGACTTGGGGTGGTTCCTGACAAAAACCTGGACAAAATATAACCTCGAACCAGGATTTGATTGTACAGTGTAGTGGATGATTCACTTCCCTTCTTTACATCGAGATTGTCGCTGTGACGTCCCAAATGGTCGCCCTAGTTTTAACGAATGTGGGCGAAGGGTTTCGGCCACCCATGCCAGTATTAAACCTCTTACAGAGCAGGGACCTTATTCACGAAGCTCCCGTAACTTACGGCAGTCCGCAAACTATTTTCCTTTTGCGGACAACTTATTTTTCACTATCGACTTGACAAAGGATTTGCGTACCCTTAAAGTTACCGGGGCTTTGTGAATAAGGTCCCAGGCCAACATCATTAAAGGGCCACGATATTGCCACGTTTTGTCGACAGCCGGCGCCACGGGCAGTGATTGCATCATTCTCCAATACCGAAGTCTTTCCTTTCGCCCCAGTATTGGAGAATATATGATTACACTACAATGCATACGTGGATACCCCAGGAAGGAGAGTTACTCTACATGGGGCTAGGTTGATAAGCAGTCGTTTAACAACGTTGTCAATAGAGGTCTCCCTTAACACAGGTATGTTTAGCGCAGGATAGGGAAGGAATACTAGTACTCTGCCAATTTAACCGGTACTTTTCGGCTCTCGAGATGAAGTGTACTATTTACCAAATCGTCGTGGCAGGTTGGAGTTTACGGTCACCGTCTTTGGATGATGGAGAAGAAAAGTCGCGTATTTCATGTGCTGTTGTCTGCCTCATAGTTATGAAATGTACGACCTTCGTAACGATTCCAAAACGCAGCAGTGGTGTCTGTCAGATGAGTGACCGGCGGGGGACATGCATGGAGAAACACGAAGCTGTGATGTATCCGCGAGCAAAGATGTTTCAAAAGAAGGTAATTCACTTTACAACTTGACTCTACGGCATTTCGGATTAATTGACCGCTTTATGGTCCGCTGTAGCTATGGATAGGCTCATGCTTTCTTGATCCAATGCATTGTGTACGTTTTATAGACCTTTAAAAGCTGCGCTTCCATTACAGAAAAAGCCGGTATTTGTCGGGGCTTATTTTGCTTCCATTACAGTATGTCCGTGTTTAATAGAGTTGTTCCCTATTCCTGACAGTTGTGGCCCTGAACTGTTGGGTAGAAATCTGATCTGGGCTACTATTGTATTATTAGGCATACCAGTTATGTAGGGATTTAGGGCGGTTAGAGCATACATCATAGCCCTGCTGGTTTGAACCAAACAACCTACACAATAGATTGTGCACTGGCACTTCTTTCCACAAGTGTCAATGAAATTCATTGTGACAATTGCTTGTGGTCAGAGCGGTCAACAAAATGGGTGATCTCCTCTGGGTATCATATATAGTAAACTTCACGGAGTTGTGTCATCTGCACCTGCAACTCTGCACAATTTTATCGGCTGAGGACAACTTTGGGGACATTTATAATGGTCTTTTTGGTCATTTTTATGAGCCGAGGCAAGGGCGTGATGTCCTCGCTGAGTTGATGGGAAGAAGACGACTATTTTGGACCCTAACCGGATTAACGTATGAGGACTTTCTTCTGATCTTTGAGGATGTTCGCCCTGCTCTTCTTCCGGAGAGACGGCCGGGATGTTTGTCCCCAATGAATCGGCTTCTTCTGTTCGTTGTTTGGGCCAGACAATATCCAACATACAGTATGTTGTCTTTCATCTTTGGCGTTAATGAACGTTACGTGTCCGACACCATTACTAAGCTTCTACCACGAATAGCTCTATCGGTATATCGAAGACACGTGAGGTGGCCGAACGCTAACGAGTGGCATCGAATGGCCAGGCTCCCAGGAAATGGATTGGGAATCATTGATGGGACACCGCATCTAATTCGCAGGCCTTATAGAGGGAACTTACAGAGACTGTATTTCTCCGGGCATCGCCATTCGCACATCATGAACACTCAATTGATTGTGGATGCAGAAAACTACGTGATTCGTTGTCGGCCTGGATTCATTGGATCTGTGACAGATTCCAGGGCATACAGGTAAAGCTGTGTTTTACCTGATAACCCGATATGCGATATACGTTGTCCGAAATCGATTAAAATATGTGTGTTCCATTTTGCCTGCGATACAGGTTGCGATATTCTAGCAGAAAACAAAAGTCCTGGCTGCTCTACCTCATGACCTCTATACCGCATCTGATATCCATCTCAATCGTTACATGGAGCGAATGCTTTATCGGATATCGTCGCAACGCATATCGCATACCGGTAACGGAAAACACGCGCAGGTAAACGAGTATTGGAAAATGACTTGGAACGATCAGACTGCGATTTCGCATGTCGTCACGTTGTATCCCATATCGGATAACGGATGTCAGCTAAACACATACTCTGGCCTCCTGTACCAAACTCTCAGTTGAAAAATCGCCCGGATGATATATTTTCTTAATCAAATTCAGCACCACGCTATAAATGTATATTTGTTTTTAGGTTGATGCCACAACTTGAAGTGCCACATGGACACAATTTGCTTGCTGATCAGGGTTATCCGGATGAACTTCCACTCCTCGTAACTGGCCATGGACGCGGACGGGAATTCAGGGCAGCGCGTGTGCGTATTGAACATGCCATTCATGACTTGAAAATCTTTCGTTGTGCGGGGATGCGATCACGTCACCGCAGACGAACGAGTCCCGCCATGTTTGGATGTGCTTCCGGATTGCGCAACATGAGACGGGCAACTCTTAGGAGAAGGAACTTGCTACTTGGATAGATATGGGGATATCAGAACCACCGTTACTGGACAGACGCCTGTATCATGCAAAATTATTAAATAAAAGAAAGAAGGTAGCTGATTATTGAAGTTGTTTATGGTCTTAACACCAAAAGTTACAAAATAATGTGGTATGCACTACCAGATGACGACAATAACTGATACAGGATGTTCTTACACCATCCATCAGGAGGTATATGACATCGTATAACGAGGGCTCTTCCAGTAGAGCATACTAATCATCATTTCCATCCCTTTCCCGCTCCCTGCGTTCCCGCCTATACTGAAGCTCCTCGATCATCAGGCCACTCAGTTGATCGTGTCTGTCGAGACGATGCTGGAATTCACCTAACACTTCACGCAGCAGAAGTTGATTTTCAATTTGTAATTGACGGAGGCCACCCCTGGAAAAAAACTATCTATGAATAAAAGGGTCAGATAGAGTTACATACATGACATAGGTAACCAATCCGATGATAAGAACACAAAGGCTTACCGTGGAAGTTCAACTGGTCCATCTGCAGCTGGTTGTTCCTCCCCCTGATTTGCAACAGGATCTTCAGCCTCCTGGTTTTCGGCTTGAATCATCTGGTCCTGCGAAAAATTTTAAGTTTCCGAGAAATCTGAGCAGAGTATGCAGGGGCAGATCCAGAGGGGGTTTGGCGGGGCGTAACCCCCTGCTCGCTCCCACCAAGATTGTTTTTTCCCCCAATAATTTGCGACAATATTAAGCAAAAAACCGCAAGAGTAAAGCTTCTGTTTTGATACTGAGATGCCAGGAAATCACGTCTACGGGCGTTTAGATTCCAAAACCTTCCAGGGAGGCCCCACTGAAGCACCCCGTCGGCGCGGTAATCTTCGGCGTCCACCTGCAACGACCGCCCTTGGCAGCCCTGACCTCCCACTGCCAATCCTGGATCCGCGCCAGAATGTCAATTAAGTCAAATTCTTCCTCATTTTTCCTTATCATATCTCATGTTTGTTCCTAGTTTCCCAATTTTGGGGTGATGCTGTTACCTGAAACGACAGTAGCGCCGTTATACTTACAGCAAGCTCTCTTGGCTCCTCCAGTTGATCAAGGTCGTACGCGAATCGGTCATCTCGTCGGTTGTCATCTGGCGGCAGGTGGCCAGCTACTACATTGTTGCGCTGGATCACCCTTCTTACGCTTGTAAGTCGGTTGGCGATGCGAAGATGTTGGCCAGCTGCATATATGTTTCTTGCATGTTCAGAAATGTCAGGCCTAAGAGCCATAAAGGCCCCGATTCTTCCATTGTCATTGCCGAAGAGATGATTGGCCTCTTGATAGGCGGCAACTTCCGCATCAGTAACTGCATCCCTGCGATCTCTGCGTCGTGCCATCGTGCTGGCTTGGTTGCTGTCTGACTGTTGAACCGAACAGTTGCTCAACTGTATTCACTACTGTTGGAATCAACTGTAAGCCTACAACTGTTGTATGCAAACCCAAGGCTGTGCGAAATCCAAGGAACAAGTGTGAATACAATTGACTAACGATCCGTGATAACAGGTCACTCTGCCTGATTGATTTTCTGTTACTCTGGTGTGACTATTGTACACCAAAGCGTTGGGGTTATGATGTAATCAACCGACATAACACGAACTCTATCTAATACAATAGTAGCCCAGGTAATATTTCCAGCCAACAGTTCAGGCCCACAACTGTCAGGAATAGGGAACAACTCTATTATACATGTTGGCTAACAGGCTGATACTCGGTTAATCATTTTGATTCTCATATTCTTTGTGACTGACAGTCACAACCATGGTTTCGTTCCGAGATATCTTTCATTAGATGACTTGAATGTATTTGGATAAGTGAGCCTGGGTGTTAAAATTCGACATGACCTGATAACTTCGTGTTTATTCCATGGCATTGCGGCCTGACGTGAAGATGAAAATGAAATGACACCAGAGCCAAAGCATTTTGTTCCATAATCAAGCTGTCAATATCAGCCATTTCGCTTTACAAATGATATCGCGATATTTAGTTCAATATGACCTGAGGCAGGCTTGGTCTACAATATTAATATAAAGTAATAAATAATTGTGAAAATAAAAATATGGATTCATCATTTGCAGTCGTCATTAACGTTAGATTACAATTATACAAAATTAAATATTGCGTCAAAGTAACCAAGGCATACGTCATGCATACAACGGTATTCCTTCATACACCTGAAGAGAGTAAAGGCTGTTCGACTTTTCAATAAAAATCATAAAGAGAGATAAACTTAGTCAATTAAAGAGTGAGGTAGATGACCAACAAAATGCCATAGATCTGTGACGACAATATTTAATCATCACTTCGATAGAGTTTCGGCCGAAGGGGGATTAGTAGGGACTTTTCGCAAAGCCCCCGAAACGCCAACGCGAACGCCAAACCCATTGTTCGATGCCAAGACGAGAGCACCGAACAAAAGGACAGACGTTCGCGTTGGCGTTTCGGGGGCTTTGCGAAAACTCCCTATTCATTCGCCTTCGACCCGTTAGAACGTATTAACAGAGGGTCCGAAGGCAGTATGTTGACGCGAAATTGGACGAGTGACGACCCCAGTCGGTGGGAACATAAATTAGCACAATATTCGACATTTCAATCAGCAAGATATTTCAACATACATGTAATTTGTCTCTCTGTTTCCGATAAGATGTTTGTACCCTAAAGTACTGACGACGCTTCAACAACGTCATCAACAGCAGTTGAGGAATGAGAGTTTTTGCTAGGCCTAAATGTAGCAACCCAAAAGTAGGCCTACTTGCTGCTGACAGCACAACAGTCATGACTGAAAATACTCAGCTCTAATGGTTACTGCAGCCCGCGAAAGAAGTAAGTCAAGAAGCACCCAGTGACGTCACTGCGGCTACAGAATCGGATTGGCCGAATTATGGGCATGAAAGGACAGTAATTGGTGATGGAGTTGCCGAAATTTTGTTTGTGTGCCAGAAATGATTGTGATATTATTCAATAAAGAACTTCTATCGGATAATAGACTGCCTTGATTCGATTTGCATAACACAATAATCCCAAGGATGCAGAAAATTGCCCTAGAAGCAATAAAATACCCGTCCAATGTCATGAGGAATGGAAATACTTGTATGTTCGAATCAGTGTGTATTCTACAGCCCCAAACGTTGTACATCGGCAGCGAACGGACCGAATGACGTCAGATCTGTCATGCCTGTCAGTTACGTTGTGTTTGCTCGCCCCTGCTTTTGTCCTGTCTCACCTTCGACAAGTTAGTGAAGTCTACTTGTTATTTAATGCTATTGCATGTAGAACCTGACACCATAATTATTGACTGACCAATGCTGGACAATACTCACAGGCGCGGATCCAAGGGGGGGGGGCGCACCCGGCGCACGCCCCCCTTCGGCCAACAAATCTGTAAAATCGACCGTGAAATTCAAAAATTTGGAGCAAATATTGAAATTCACTGCAGATTTCAATGTTTCTAGCAGAGTGCACCCCCTCTTTTCCGAAATCGTGGATCCGCCCCTGACTCGGCACACGGCTTGCGAAGTGCAGGCGGGCCATTGTAAACTGGCGCAATCAAGGTTACGTTCACCACCGCAGCGCCACTCTGGTGGAAAATGACGGCGTAACCAATCACATTCCAGGTTACAAGCTGAACGTAGCCGAACTTTTATTATAAGTAACCGTACCGTCCACTTTAGTCTTTTACCTATAAGTCCGAAGTACCATAAGTCCGACATCCCATAACTCCGACAAGAAGGGGTTGGGAGTTCGGATTTATGGTACTTCGCATTTGTGGGATGTCGGACTTGTGGTACTTCGGACTTGTGGGATGTCGGAGTTGCAGGACGTCGGACCTGTGAGCAAACTTGTCGCTAGGTGGCGATATCAGAGTATATCACCACTAGTATCGGCGCTAGGTTTCCATCTTGAAAAGTAGTGCGAGCGCGGAGCGAACAGTAGAAATTCTTCGCATTGTTAAGCGTTCACCCCATCACTCGTTTTCTACGCTTACAATATAGATCGTTGAAGATAGGTGTAAAAAGGTATATAGTGATACAAACGTCGGTGGGAGTACATATAAAGTAATAATAAAGTTATTCTGTTTCATTTTCGACAAGATAAATACTGTTTTCTGGAAATAATACCATTTTGAAAAAGAAGTTCGCGTCACGTGATGCACCAGCCCGCCGACGATGACGTCAAGGTTTTCAAGATGGCGATATAGCGTCGATGACAGGGTTAAAATTTTCGTCCAATGACGTCAAAAAATTTCAACGCTGTCGTGGAGTATGACCTGTGAGATGACGGACTTGTGGGACGTCGGATAAGTGGAAAGTCGGACTTGTGGAGGGGAATCAATTTTCATCGCAATGTAAAATGGTGGCAGTTACTGAGGTCTATTAACCATATCAATATCATACTGAAAGTTGCAACGTTTTGGACCGTTTGACGAAAACATCAAATTGACAAACTTCATCCCCTGCCCCTTGCTTTAGGCCGAAGTCTGCAAGAATAGCCGGCCGGTGTAGCGTTTTTGAATGTTCCCTATCTGTTATTGTTCCCCTACTATTGCCTGGCGGAATAAGCTGCGACTTGACAACAGGGGTCACGCGGAGAAACGTGCTGATCTTTCTGGCAGCCTTTCTCAAACAAATAAGGGGAAACACTGACGTACAGAAGCACTGGCAGATGTTACAACGGCACTGCCTACAAGCGCATTTGAGGGCTGCAACCATCAGCCGACCCAAAGAATACTTTATCTTAGAACCAGAAGAATATTGAATGCACAAAACGTATTTAAGTGAATGTATGTATTTGTTTATAAATCAGTGTATGCTATATGAAGGGGGAAGTGCTATTCAAAGAACTAGTTTGAAAATATAAACCGTTTTGTAAATACGGTGCCTCTTAGTGCTATCGACAAATCCAGGTATCACCGTCAGGGCCTTTTTCCCATCAACTGCTACGTTAGGATATGACAATTGACTCAGTATTGAAACGGGACCTCTTATCTTGAAAAGTGTTAATTTTAATGGAATATCATTCGGAACAATCGCTCCTCCTCTAAAGCATCCTAGATCAACAGTGGTAAGTTGATTTTTTAATAGTAAGTTCCTAAACTTATACAAAACAATTCCTTCGGTCGTGTTTCTAGCTAACTTTTCAGCCTTACTGGGAAGTGGTATGATAGTATCGTTTTCCCTCAACCACAAACCGCTTTTTGATCGGTGAAATAGAACCAGTTTAAACCTGCTGTGCGTTCTGAGGAATATCTGAAATCCAATGGTGACATCCAATCTGTGAAAGTTGATGGTCACATACTTGCACCCCCAAACCCTAAACCTGTCAGAAACATTCAATGATAGACGGTAAACCATTTCATGTCCTGTGTGCTGTGCGTGACAATTGTATATTGTCATAATATAATCGTGTTGAACCACTGGGCAGATCGAAACAACACTTTCCATGTCCTGGTGTATCTTCCACAAGGTGAAGACCCGTCCAGGATGACGGCCTCGCCATTTCAAACACCTCTCTCTCTTGTTTATTAATACATGACCGACGTAATTTCCAGTCCTGAAGTCGTACAGGGGCAAAACTGGTTTCAGTCGCAATTTTCTCGACCCCATCTTCTGCACATTGAACATCACAATGTATTTCACAGTAATGGTGATGGAATGTGAGATCGATCTGTCAGGTCTGTAGCGGTACGACACGTTGGGAAGCAGCTTGTAATTTGTGCCGTCTGCGTCGAGAGTGTACGAAAGACATCGATGACGTTGAGTGGCCACATCAAATTGATAGAAAAAAATCATGGGCAGAGTGGGATGAAAACGGATGCGATGATGATAACCTTTGTTTGCACTGTACATGTACTTTGGAATCAATAAAAACTTATCGGATATTCGATAATCTCCTCTTCGACTCTATGTTTATTGGTACAAATTGTACACTGTAGTTATCAACGATAATGTGTCACTGGTATTGTCTTAAGAGGACATGTAGTTCTCGTTGTTGGCATGCCCTTCAGAAATTGTTTTCATACTGAAGGTACTCAA
>NMRB01000083.1:231395-258709 GCA_002633025.1 Notospermus geniculatus
AACTGGTCCCCCCCCCCCCACTCCTGCCCCTACTGATGATGACGTCCAGAAAGAACCAGGGTCTGCTGAGCCCGACGGTGAGAAGAAGGATGATCTCAAGAGACCCGCCCAAGTGAAAGTAAAAGAGGAAATTTCGAAAATGGAGTCTGAACTAAACAAACTCTATAAATTACGTGATGCTGGGCTGCTCCCTGAGGGCGGGAAGAAAAAAATGGACAAAATGTCTCTTGATCTCTCTAAGGCGAAGACCAAACTTGGTCGCTTAGTGTATGAAATGAACAGAATGAGAAAAAGGCGTTTCGATATGAGGGATGTGATGGTTGATGTAAGTCGCAATTATCCTGAAGCAGGCAAAAAGTTGAAGCAGTTCAACCGTGGTGAAACTGGTAGGCCACGTGTAGAGGTTGATCAGCCTGGGTTGTTACAGGTCATCATTGACCTTGCGACCACAGGTGCTGCGGCTGATGAGCGGCGCCGCTCGGAAATCGTGAGGTCTTGTAAGACACTTGACGACTTGAAAGGTGAGCTGGACAAGATTGGCTATAACATATCTAGATCTGCAACATACTTACGTCTTCAACCGCGTCGAGCAAACACTACGGAGGGAAAGAGACATGTTCAAACTGTCCCAGTGAAACTTGCCAGGGCCCAAAATGATAAACGAAAGAGACATGGCGATGCAAACTTTACCTTTGCCACAGTGGGCCATGTCAAAGAGGTTTGCTCATTATTGGGCCCGAGTTGCTGTGTTTTCATTAGTATTGATGACAAAGCTCGTGTCCCCATAGGTATAACAGCAGCTAACAAACAAGCCCCCCTCCTTATGAATATGGAGTACCGCGTCAGGCTTCCTGACCATGATTTTGTTGTCGCACCTGGGCACAAGCTGATACCGTCCGTTTATGCGGCCTGCTGCATTACTCCTGATGTATTTAGCTCCGCTGTGTCATACAGTGGGCCCACGTATATCGCAGTTCGCAGTGGCCGCCATGATTCAAGCACTGCTTTCACTCATGGTCATGATTTTGAAAGATTATGTGAGGTAGATGAGTTCAGAGATGTTATGTTTACACCAGAGGGTCTAATGAAGCCAGTTGTTGTCACCAGTGTAGACGGCGGTCCCGACGAAAACCCACGCTTTCCCAAACCTCTCATGGTTGCAGTAGATAGGTTTAGAAATAATAACCTTGACGCATTGTTCGCATTCACACACGCACCGGGCATGTCTGCCTACAACCATGTGGAGAGACGGATGGCCCCCCTTTCAAAGGAATTGGCTGGCTTAGTCCTTCCACATGATTCTGTAGGTAGTCATCTGGATGCGTCTGGGAAAACTATTGACAAGGATCTTGAAAAACAAAATTTTGAGGAAGCTGGCCAGATCTTAGCTTCTGTGTGGTCCGAGATAGTTCTAGATAACCAGCCTGTCATTGCAGAATACATCCTGCCTGGTACTGGATCAAAAAATGATATAGTTGATCCTTCTCAGAAGTGGATATCTGAACATGTGCGACAGTCGCAATACTTACTGCAAATTCTACGTTGCGATGACAGGGGTTGCTGTGGTCCATGGAGGACAAATTGGAAGGATATAATGCAAGAGAGATTTCTCCCCCCACCATTTCCTTTGCAGCAGTCTCGCATTGGTATCATTGTACCTGAACCAGATGATTCTGCAAGGTCCAAAGTCCATTTTGCGTCCCTGCAACAACGTGTGTCCCTGAAGGTAACTCCAACGGCAGCCCAAAGGTATATTTCCAATGGTCGTGAAATTCCCTACGATCTGTATTGTCCAACTGTTATGGACAATGTGCCTGACAGAATATGTTCCCAGTGTGGCATTTATTTCCCATCGAAGGCTGCAGTCAAACGCCACAAATCTGTACATCGCCCTCAGGCTCACGAGGACCAGCATGAATCCGATGAGCCCGCCGATGAGACTGCTATTGAAACTGACACACCAGTTGACGAAGTGTCTCAACCTGGCCCCCCGCCAGCAGCTGTAGAGCCTGTCAGGGTATTCAGGAATATATTTGAGGCCCTAGAAAATCCTTGGGTTCCTGAGGTGTGATGTATTTTACTGAGAAATCTGACAGGAGCCAGTGCTACTTCTAGGAAGCAGCGCGCGCTTCTTTTCAAATGATATCTCCGTCATGCTGCCATCTAGTGGCACTGTTTCCAGCTCAAGTTGCTGGTATTTCGATGAAATCGTTTGACTTCTTCATCTCAAAAGGTATTAAGCCCATTTCTCGTTTACGTCTATTCTGGTTCCGGACTAGTCCATGTGAAGGTGATAGAAAGGCCTTGTTGCAGTGGCAGGATTTCTTCCAACTTTTCTCAGTATAAATGGTACCAGCAGCGCTGAATTTTTCAAAGTTTGAAGAAATCCAACCCACCGCATTTCAATGTGACCGATCAGGGCATTTTATGGGAGTTCAAATTAAAGACTCCTTCTAAAGGCCTGACGCGCCGTTTAAATTTCATGTTCAGTTTTGTACCGAATTGCTACTTTGAAATCTTATAGTTCATGTTCCGGTAATACCGGCCGTCGATGTTGTATTCAACACAAGTTATGGAAAAATTAAAAGAATACGTTGTTCCGTAATGGCCGTTTTATTGATTCTTCCATTCGCATGTATTTCAGGAGTTAGATACACTTAAGAAATTGTAAAAAATCGGTAATTCATCGAGTGATAAAGTAGTCCCTTGGCGTACGGCCGTACAGGGGGGGGGGGGTTGAGCCAATGCGTACAAGGTGCGTACAAGGGGGGAGGGGGTCTAAAAATCGGCGTTTTAGTGCGTACGTACTTAATGGATGCTCCCTTAATCAAACTTGCATGTGAGCAACCCTATCGGGTCATTGACGTAGAAACAGGAGATATTTTGGATTGTAAGATGTTGGCCCAAAACCTGGGCATTTTGCCCGTATACGTGTGCCCGAAGAAGGCACCCCTGTAAAATGCCCAGATAATAGCTGTGGTTACACTAAATAAATCCCCGTGCTTTCCCCGGGGTTTTTGCGGTTACACCTGTAAATCGCCGAGTCTAAATAGACCCGTGTCTGAAATCCCCGTGCTTTTTAGCCCCAGCAGGCAGACCGTACACCTTCTTCCGATACTTCATCTCCTGAGGTAACTAAACGTTCCTGTTTCGAAACGTCCGAGATTGATGATTTGAAGGATTGGTTTCGGTCGCAAGTGCAGGACTTAAGAGCTGCCATCAAATCCGAGAATGATGAGCTTAGACGTGAGATTTCCAACCTTCGTAGTTTGCTGGATGTGAAGGACAAAACCATTGCCGATCTGGAGAAGAATGTCACCTCTCTAACTACTGATATCCAGTCCTGCAGGGCTCTGGTTAACTCTCAAAATGACGTCATGGCTAACATGGATAAAGCGATAGATGAGCTCGAGCAATACTCACGGCGCTCCTCCCTTAGAATCTCAGGGCTTCATCCTTTCCCGAATAGCAATTACCGGCAACAAGTGGTCGACCTTGCTAATAGCATAGGTGTAAACCTCAGTCTTAGTGACGTTGACCGAGCTCACCCAACAGGGGTTGAAGGTAAACAACTCATCGCCAAGTTCACAAATTACCAGGCTCGGTTTCTCTTGTACTCGAATAAACGTAAGTTGAATCAGGCACATAGGAACACCTACATCAATGAGGACTTGACATCAAAAAGGTTCTCCCTGTTCAAGAGGCTTCTTGATCTCAAGAAATCGAAAGTCATTACCAACTGCTGGTCATTGGATGGATGGCTATTTGCTCACGTGAATGGTTCGAAAGTCTGGGTGAAGTGTGCTGCTGACATTGATAGACTTAACACCTAGGGTGGTTATCATCCAAGTCTCCCAATCCTATCTTGCTTCGGACTCTTTACGTCAAGATTACTGTACTCACACATGTGTTGTGTGCTTCTTTCCTGTACTCTTTGGTTGTTTTTGTTTCAAGGATGGGTAAGTAAGTCCTTTCTTTCTCAATCTTGATAAACCTTTAATTGTCTCATTCGTTTCTGTCACATCAGTCAATCTGTTCCCCTCTTTCGCAGAGGTGGTCTTAATGAATCAGCCTGGTACTCTAGTGCTCCTTAAATTCATTTTTCACTTAATCCGTTCATCTTCAATATATACCTGAGTTACGGTAACGGCGTTTAGCCACTTTATCTGAGTCGGTATTACTATCTGTATGTTTCTTCTTTGCCGTTCATATAGTATGTGTAGTTACTGCATTATCTCTAAATACATGATTTTCCACCGGTCTTTTATATTACTCCTTGGAAATATAGTAAATTAAGGTTCTTTATACCTTTATGAGTCACACTATTATCATTGTTCGAATATATTCGCTGAGTTGGTCCCCTGTATTAATTTTGTATGTTGTTTACATATGGTGCCCAGTTTTTCTCTGGTCTGATTAATCACCTGAGGGGTCCAAAAGATTGGGGCCGCCCACTATTGTCATCTCTCCTTTTACTGCGTTATGTACGCCAACACCTTTGTACTCCTTTTTCCTATTTATTATTTAAGTGTTCTTATCGCTTTTTGGTTTGTTTACTCTACCGTAGCATTGAGCAGCAGTCCTTGGTCGGAATTTACCCCTCATGGGGATTAGTCTTGCGTTATGGAGGGCTAGAATAGGTGCATTCAACCTGTCTCATTCTTGTTGTCTCCGTTCCGTAATTAATGGTAGTTCTCTTGTCTTTCTTAACTTAATACGTTATTTCTGGATATACTGTATTTTGTCTGAATGTGTTCTCTATTGGACCCTGCTGTGTCCCTTTTTGGTGTCGTACCTATGTGCTTTGTTACTGATTGTGCTTACGTTCTGGGTATTTGCCCTGACAGCAATTGGATGTACTAAGGTTACTTTAGAATTGTACCATTCCAGATCCTCTCCTGCTTGTTAACTTCACATTTGCTTCATTCCTTTAATGATTATCATGTTTATCCCCAGCCTCCCTGATTTATTGTGCCGTTTCTTCAGCCAGAGCTTTTGCCATAATTTGCTTTTATTGTGTGGTGATATCCACACCAATCCTGGTCCTGGGGGTAATGGGTTAAACATTTGGTTCACTAACGTTAATAGTTTAGGAGCTGAAGACGGTGCAAGGTTCTTAGATTTGAGTTTAAGGCTGAAGGCCAATGATATACAGGTAGCATGTCTCAGCGAGGTGGGTTGTAACCTGAACCTATCTAATTATGTAATTGATGGCTATCACACACTTGACAATACATTGTACAAACCGAAATGTCGAGGTTTACTAATTTATATAAAAGATTCACTGACTTATAAAAGGCGTTTTGATCTTGAAACTGATGACTGTTTATGGTGTGAGATTAGTTCTAGCCGCCATACCTCTCTTGTTGGTGTATTTTATCGTTCTCCATCTCAATCAGCTCAGGTCAGGGACCTTTTCTTTTCCAAGATGAATGATACTCTCATGAAAGTCCTTCAGCAGAAATCTGATTTAATTGTATTCGGTGGCGACTTCCAATGCCCGTAGTAAGTTTTCCTGGAATGATGATACTAACACACCTGAGGGTAACCTTTTGTACGAGTTATCTGTTAAACATTCTTTTTATCAAGGTATCGATCAGCCTACGAGAGTCACTGCCACTAGTCGGTCCTGTTTGGACCTAATTTTTTACAAAACCCCTGGTTATGTCATTAGTACAGATATTGATGCTCCTATTTCTCTTTCGGATCACAGTGTTACTTCTATCTGTAAATATCCACAATTCTATGCCGTCTGTTCCCTGCATTAAACGTCAAAATGTTTTACTTTATAAAAAGTTTTACTTTTTTACTTCGTCAAAAAGTTTTACTTTATTAAGCACTTTAATATAATATATTGATGAGTTGAACAGGTCGGTCTCTTCATTTGACTTGGATACGATTTTTAATTATGTTGAGCCTGAGCGTGCGTGCGTTAATTTTGTGAAGGTGTTGAGGGATATTTTTGAGACCCACATTCCGCATGTTGATAAATTTATCAAACCTAGAGATATGCCTTGGTTCAACTCAGCAATAAAAAGAGCCATTAATAAACGGTCAAAACTTTATAGAAAGATGGTAAAGACAAAGTCTGCTATTATTTCAGAAAGATTTTTAGATTCTTGTATGCGTGTGCGTGAACTAGTCTCCGCGGCTAAAGGTAAATACCATGAAAAACTATGTAATTCTTTGAATGAGTCCTCATCTGGGTCTAAGAATTATTGGCATATACTCAGGCAACATTTGGGTAAGAGAATCAATGGTGGTATTCCTACTCTTTATAGTGGCGATGTGGTTACTGACAATGATGATGGGAAAGCTGAGTTGTTTCAGTCTAAATTCTGTCAAAAGTTTCACCATGACCTTGATGAGTCACTGTNACTTTTCAAGGAAAAATGCTTAAATTTTAGCAAAAACCCTGTTGCCGATACAAAAAGTCGTCTATCTGGATCCCCTCATTTTACTTATACTTCTGTCTAATAGAATGTTGAAATTGGTGGCTTCATCCCTGGATGTTCCTCTTTGCAGACTATTTAATTTGCTTTTAAGTGCTGGTTACTTTCCTGAAGATTGGAAATTGGGAATTGTTGTCCCTATTTTTAAAAACAAGGGCACTAAATCTTCACCGGACAATTACAGGCCGGTCACTCTTCTCAATTCAATTTCCAAACTATTTGAACGTACTGTATATAATGAATTACTCCTGTATTTACAGACCAACAATCTTCTCTTCGAGCGTCAGTCTGGTTTTCTACCTGGGCACGATACTCAGAAACAACTAATTGATATCGTTCATGGTATTTTATCAAATTTTGAGTCTAGAAAGGCTACTCGTGGAGTTTTCTTAGATATCTCTGGGGCATTTGATGCTGTCCCCCACCATCTTCTAATTTTCAAGCTTCAACGGTACGGAATCAAGGGCATTGTCTTACAGCTACTTACTTCATATTTACATCGGCGTAGGATTATGACTAGAGTAAATAATTCTCTATCTGAGTCCTCTGTCGATGGGTTTATTAACTGTGGTGTGCCCCAAGGCTCGATCCTTGGGCCTTTTCTTTTTCTTTTTTATATTAATGATCTCAGCGACACCATACTTAATTGTCACCTCTATATTTATGCAGATGACTGTTCACTATTTCTCCCCGTTGACCGGGATGCTAATCCGTCTTTTTCTACTAATCTCGTCCAGGAAGATCTCAATCGTCTGTTTTCTTGGTCTCAACCATGGCATCTTGACTTTAAAGCTGTCAAAAGTAAAGAAGTTACATTCCATTCCGCTCGACTGAAAGTTCCCAGTTTCCCATCCTTGTTTGTTGGTAATGACAAGATACCTTTTGGCTATTCTCATAAACACCTTGGCCTTATCCTTGATGAGAAGTTGTTATTTGAGGAACACCTCACTGAAGTCATTAGGGACTTTCAGCAACGATAAATTCCCTGCCCGTATGACGTATCCGTATCGATTTTGTGCATGACGTCATCATTTTGTGACGTCGAAGCGATACGCGAGACGGCATACGGATAGGGAATCACGCATGAATTGCATTTCATACGTTAGGAAGTACGTATGAATACACCGGATTCAATTTGCCTTTTATGGATAAAGTGAGTCTTCTATCATCTTGTCATATCTCTGATGGACCTCTTTCACTAGTTTAAATGATGTTAAGCATGCTGCCGATTGTACAGGTATTCAGTTATTTGAGGGATAGGGGTGTTTTTCATAGTTCAAAAGGGGTTCGAAATGACAACTTAGTGTGGAGTCTGGAATTTAGCTTCCGTGAGATTTGAAAATCGAAATGGAGATATGGGTTGATACTGAATGTACTTTATTTCCTTTAGGCCCTTTTATCTTTGACCCCTTAAATAAAGTCGGAAAACTTGTTACTGTCCATTTTTTTAAATTCAACGAAAACTAGATTAAGAATCAACCCCTGTCTCCATTTTGACATAGGCCTAGTTCACCACACTAATTTCACAGTGTACCCCCCCCCCCATATTTGGCGCGGTACACTAATAGGGCCTAATCACATACGGATAAGTTGTCGATGCTGAAACTCATTTTACGTCAGACTTACGTATCACGTATCCGTATGGGCCATACATGTACGTATTTTCCACACGGATACGTGATACGTTTTGCCGGTGCTGAAAGTCTCTATTTTTGTATGATGTACGTACACTGATTGCTGTCATTCTAAATCACCTGTAATTTTCTTTCAAACTGATCTTCTTTAAGGAGGAATAAAGATATATATCTATATACCCAGGGTATAATTTTGTAGGACGACATTCAACCTGGTTATAAATTTCTGTTATACCCAGGACGACATTAACCGATTCGGCGTAACTGCCGACACCGGGGACCCTGAGCACATTCGGGCTACGATTCACCATTGCATGACCTATATGAAAACTTGCACACAGTAGGCCTAGGCCTATTGACTTCGCTTCAAAACTTGTGAATGTTCTTAGATACATTTTCCGTAGGCCTACCACTGCCTTTATGATTTCAATTCTTATTACATACAAGTACATGTAAACACGATCGATGACGCGCTTTTTTGGACAAAAGGAAGCACGGTGCCAGGCCTATATCTTCACCCAGCCGTGGTATGATATGAATAAGCGATTGAAATACTTTGAGAAGATGATTTTTTTCCACCATTATTGACCAATCCCACACTTTATTTGATAATATAAAGCAGACAATATTATTTCGTGACTAAATGCCTAAAAACCAACCAAGCTCGACGAATCAGGTTTACAACGAAGGTGGAACATTTTGTTGATAGCAACGATGTGCTGAGGACTGCTATATATTTACAAACTGACTGAGAACCAACGCATTACGGATTCAAACACCAGAAGGTAGAATACAGTGCCAGCCACAAAAGGTGAGTAGTCACGTTTGCCGATCCAGAAATAGGGAGTTTAAGAAACCAATCGATAAATGTTAACTTTTCGACAACGTTATTCGATGACGTGGAGTGTTGTCTGTATATCACAGCGAATTAGCCGCCATTTGTTCAATCAGAACGAAAAGGAAACTAAAAGATATGTAAAGCCCACCCAATCTCCAACGCAGAGGTCAGACGGTGTGTGAGGTCAAGGTCAAACGAGGCCGATACCGAACCCTTTTAGCCCTAGCGGTGGGTTCCGGAACCAAACTATATTCAATATCGGACTTTCAATCGAGACACATCAAGAGATAGTGTCAAGTGACAGAGCCTGATAGACTTAGTACCGATCCGTAGGAACCCGAGTATGATACTGGTCATGCTTGCGCCCTGTTGAAATATATATGGGTGATTTCAAAGTTGGTGTTGGTGTTGGGTGTCAGTGTTGGTGTTGGTGTCTACCCAGACCCCCAAACACCATGGCAGGTGTTGACACCGAGTGTAAACACTGGTGTTTGTTCTACGCCGGGTGTTGGCGGATGGTGTTGAACTGAGCCCAAAACACCAGGGGCGACCGCCACGAAACTCCGATGGCACTAACTGTGCCTAACAGACATGACAGAAAGGTATGCAATGGCTTTTACCATTACAGAATTTCTCTGTTAGGCCCTGTTAGTGCTATCGGAGTTTCGTGGCGGTCGCCCCTGGTCCCAGTCAACACCGTTGTTAACACCAGTGTTAACACCGGTGTTGGTGTTGACCTTGGGGAATCCCCAGATTTTCATCCACGTTGTATGGCTGGTTGTGGTTTGGTCACATTTCTTTGATATCGCAAGTTTTTATCAGGTAAGATGTCTTATTTGGTGACAATAAGCTTTATGCCTATGTTTTTTGTCAAATACAGGAAGTTGATTCAAATTCTGAGGTAAATGCATGCAGGCCTAACACTAACACCAACTTTGAAATCAAGCTGGTGTTAACCCCTAGGGGTTGGGTGTTAACACAACAAGAAACTCCTTTATATTTTATTGGAGTAAACACCAGCTGCGGTTTAGCTCAACACCCGGTGTTGAGGTTAACACCCAACACCAACATTGAAACAGAAGGCAAGCACAAAAATCGACACACAATATATGATATATAAAAAGTCAATTTCCGGAATGTTTTCGAATTTTCGACCCCAACCGGGGTCTTCTTCAGGCTGGAACTTTACAAAGTTCCAACATTGAAATGGGCTTACACCAACACCAGGTGTTAACACCAACACCACTGTTTGATTTCAAAGTTGTTGTTGAATTAATGGGTATTAGGTTTGGTGTTGGTGTTGATGTTAACACTCAACACCAACTTTGAAATTGGGTAACACCAACACTGCTTGACTTCAAAGTTGGTGTGGAGATGGGGGTTAGTGTTGGTGTCAGGGGTTAGTGTTGGTGTCAGTGTTGCATTGTGTAACTTTGAAATCACCCAATGGCGAAAACCTGGGCATCAACAAATAATACACCGCTCGTCTGACTTTCAACAACTCCATTTGCATGTTGCATAAATTTTATTTTATTTCATTTGGCAGAGTTTCGTTATTTGAATATACATGTATTTTCACAGAAGTACGCAATGTACTTGACGCAAAGGACCCGGAACGCCGCGCAGCGGCCAGATAGCGAAGCTGCTGACGTCACAGGCGGTCCGACTCCGAATTTCTCCTCATGTAAGAAATTCGGCTTCTGTCAAACAGCGTGCCAAAAACACACAATACGGCATTGTTAAGCGCTCAAACTTCGCATGAAAGTTAAGGAGGACTGGAAATGATGTATCGATGGCGCAATTGGTCACTTCGCCCAGCAGTTTGTTTGTAAATGTAGATTTAATTTCAAACTTATGATTTGACGACGTCACAATGACGTCACAGATTTACTCAAACCACATGACAGCAACGCCAGTGTGCGTCGCATCATAGCAACGCTACCGCGAGTTGCCGTTGAAGTGTAGCGCACGTCACTGCTGTTGCACGTCTTGGTGGCGTTGCACGTCTGGTTGGTTCATGGTGAAATGATCGTTGCTTCGCAATCCACCAGGGCCCCGGGTTCGAATCCCGTCCGCTGCTTTTTTCTTTTTTGACTTTTCTTATTCTTTAATTATCTTTTGTATTTTGTTCTTTTTTCTCCTCATTAAGTGATTTTTCGAGATGTTGCAATTGCTAATGCGAAATAAATCATTCAATTAAGGCACAGGAGGATAGCCAAGAATTACGGCTGTTCTTTAGGGGTACGGCAGTCAGTATTTCCACTCTGGGCCTGGCCCCAACCCTAATCCTGATGTCAAATGTATCACAAACTGCCGTAACAATAGCAGTACCTGGTTTTACCCATAAAAGCATAATGACCTAGACTAATAACTGTTTCCCTGGCTTCAGGGACATCAACGTGTCCGCTGAAGCCAGGGGAACAGCCCAGCGACCCCCAAAACACAGCCAACACACAACACAGCCCCTTGCCCAGTTCCCGCACTCTGGGTTTGAGCAATAATACACACATGAATCGTGTTTGTTAGTGTATTTGCAGAAAAATTATGGCCAATCAAATAAAAAAGGAATTGTCCTCAGCGTGTACGTAATGATATCTGATGACGTTGATGGACGTCAAATGAGTGTTGTATTGTTTTTGAATGCATTTGCAGCTGGTGCTAGCATACCATTAAAGCTGACCTATCCGCACAAAAAGGCCCCATACGACGAGCAAGAGAATTGCAAACGCCCTGCATACACCTCAAACAAAGGCTCAGAACATGATATACCCCACGACACCAGGAGGGCGCCACCTTATTTGCCTTCGAGCTTTAGAGGTGTCAACATACTCTGGCGAGCTCTTGCTGAACATTTTTCTGAAAGAATTTATTTTGACCCAGCTGGGAATCGAACCCGCGCCCTGTTTTCTTTGCTCCACCGTCTCACCCGTTCGGCCACAGAACTTGTTGGAAGACTTCTCTTGTTTTCTCTTATTCGTAGTATTATTACCCAAGTCGAAGGTCTACGTCTATGACAAACACAAATCATGTTTCTGTCAGCTGGCTCGTTGGCCGAGTGGATAGAGTGGTGGATTACAAATCAGAAGATCTACGGCTCGAACCCCGTCTATAAGTATAAATGAGTAAACCTTTTTTCTTTGAGTAGTGTGAGAGCTATGCGGAGATGTTGACAGCTCTGTTGCCTGAAGACAATAATAAGGTGGCGCCCTCCTGGCGTCGTGGGGTATATCATGTTCTGAGACTTTTTTGCGGTCTCTGCAGGGTGTTTGCAATTCTCTTGCTCGTCAGATGGGGGCTTTTTGTGCGGATAGGTCAGCTTTAATTTCAACAAGAAGTGAATACACGTACATGTACTACAGAATGGTGACCGACTTTACACTCTGGTTCGGAAAGAAAATAATGCCATCGACCTGCAGACGTCACTGCACACCATCTCTCGATGTACTCCATTGACCGACTCAGGGTGAACACAGTGGCGCCACCAATTGGGCTGGTAGTCTATCATGTTCTGGAGGTGCTTTGAAAGTGCCTTATCGTCGTTTATGTTTCCCTTGACCACCACCGTGGCGTGGTGGTCTTTTTTAAAGCTAGAATCTCCAGTCCTTGTTTATGCAGTACAGCTTTAAGCACTCCGTTTGGCAGGTTGCTTTAATCAACTCGAGAAAATGTAACTTTGATGGCAACTGATTTCTTTCCCGGTGTTATTTACAGATAATATGTCGTCTGCTGACAGCAATCTCCTCAAAGAACTGGAATGTCCCATATGTCACGAGACCTACGAGGAACCGAAAGTAGTTGGAAGCTGCAACCACTCGTTTTGTAAAAACTGCCTGAGGACTTATATACAAACGGCAGCAAGAGGTGGTGAGTTCCCGTGTCCTGTTTGTAGAGAGAAATGTCGGGTCCCGTCTGGTGGAGTGGACGGATTCACAACAAACTTTACTCTTACTAATATCATTGAAAAATACAACGACGTAAGGAAAGGGTTGAATCAGATGAAATGGAACAAATGTTCCCACTGCACCGACAATGGTAAGAATGTTGAGGCCTCCGTGTGCTGTCCGCAGTGTGACGGCATCAGTTTATGTGATGATTGCGGCGAAAAACACAAGGACCATCCCATGGGCGAAAGTCACGATGTATATTCGTTGTGTGGACTTCATGGTAAACCACTCAGTCATCTCTGTACAAGCTGTGATCGTCCAATATGTGTCGTCTGCTTTGGTCAACACGCCGGCAAACAACATCATGCTGTAACTGACTACAAATCCGGGCTGCAAAAGAAGAAAAACAAGTTGGAAGAAGGATTTAAAAAGGTTCAAGCGGCGTCCCGTCCAATGAAGGCGCACGAAACTAAGCTGAGGGAAGTGCTAACAGAGATGACGTCGACATGTGAAGAAAGGAAGAAAAATGCTGCCGTGAACTTCAGTGACGGTAAAAAAAAGGTTGCAGACACCATCATCAAATGTTCAGAGAAGGCCGAGTACTACCGATCCCAATTGGCGCTGATGGATCGAATAAAGGTGGAACACGAGGGCCGGGAGAAGAAGCTACATGTGATAGAGCAGCCCTTCCTTCAGAGTCTTGACCAGGAAGGACAACAAAAACAACTTCATGATGTAACTGACTACAAAGATAGGCTCAAAATAAGCAAAGACAAGTTACAAGAAGGATTTGACGAAAAGGTCAAAGCGGCCTCCAATCGACTGAACAAGCAGGACACTGAGCTCAGTAAAGAGCTAACGGAGACGAACAAGATATGGGAGGAAAGGGAGAAAAACGCTCCTCAAAAATTAAGTATTGGTGGAAAAAAATTCGAAAAAAACATCCGCGAATGTCGAGAGATGGCCGAACAACTCCTTTCGGTTTTAGGACGCATGGAAGACGAACATGAAGCCTCGAAGAAGTTACGAGAAATAGAGCAGCCATTCCTTCAGAGTCTCGACCAGGAATGTCAACAACAAACGGGAATGATCCAGGAGACGATCAAAGATGTCACAGTCATACAGGAAGAAATTCAAGCTACAGCCACCAAACGCGATGAATTGTTATCCGAGAAATTACTCAAAGCAGACCTCAGTGAAAATATGAGGCGTACTTACACCAGGATGATGGAGCTTTCAGATGCTTCCAAAAAAGACTGGGTGGCGCCGTTTAGGGAGAGGATGAAAACAAATGATGACTTGTGTGAAGAATATGTCGCTTCTGCGGGACGATTCTCATCCGCTTCACTATCGTCCAACCTAGAGGTTCCTGATGGGAGTGTAGTGTTCAGTGTCGCATTCATGTCAAAAGATCGCATAGCTGCATCTGTCTGGGTAGGTGGAGATTGCAAGGTGTTACTCTGGAACTTACCCTCTCTGGCCGCCAAGGTTATAATGCACTACGAAGCCCACATACCTCACATTGCTTCATTAGGACAAGATCATCTAGTTGTCCTGAGATGGCGATCACCGATCCTTACCGTCATGGATGTCGTCAGAGATACGAAGAGGGAAATCGATGTGAAGCTCTCAGATGAGGTGATAAAACAGTTGTGGTCGGTTGAGGGTGTTAGTCATGGAAACTTCTTGGTTTCATACGGAGAGACATCCCCCTTTCATGTCGTTTTGATCGACAGTGAAGGTAAGGTACTCGAGGATATCGAGACCGGTGAAGGATGTCTATTAGCATTCTGTAGAATCACAGGTATGGTTGTCATATGTACCAATACAGCCGACACAATCTCATGCTACCAGGTGGGTGAGAACAGCCTGACTAAGATCATGTCAGTACCTCATGGGGTGAAGGGGTTCGATTGTATTGATATCTCTTCAGGTACATTTGGGGAGGTATTCATCGTTGGGTGGATGAAAGGTGATAAACCCCGAGAGGTCAAGGTGTATCAACCTGACATTGATGCTGACAAGAAAACAGTGTCGATGAAACAAATAGAAATCAATGGTGAACAGATGAGGGCCAATTGGGGTCAAAACTTGTCTGTGAAAGGAAACAAACTCGTGATTGGGTATGATGACAAAGTCCACGTACTTGACCTCTTGGTTTAAGACAAATGAAACATCTCTTCCACATTAGATATGACTACAAACCGACGCCATGAGTTTATTATAAGACATAACTTACAGATTGATCACGTGACACTCGAGTGATGAAACTTACAACATGTTGTTAAAATAGAAAGGTTGAAATGTAATTTCAAGTGACAGTATTTCAACTCTTACTTTAAGAGAAACCAATGTATGATAATGTCATTGTAATGATATGTGTGTTTATATTATTTGATTCATGTAAAATGTGAAATATTTCAATGACGTCTGTTTGGCAGAAAGTAAACTGTCTGATTGATGAGATATTGTCATTTTATAGATGAATTGTTTTGTATAATTTTGTCCAATGTGTGTTTCGAAGTTTCACCTACAACTCATCTTGAATCATCAAGGGTTCATATCCGTCAGCTTTCATACTACACTCTGTCGTGAGTGGAGGGTAGTCCGAAGGTCACCTGACCCCAGGCCTTGATATTTCATGATGCTACAATGAGGAACCTGCTGAACTACGGCCACTAGGAGGCGCTGTGAGCGGTTGGACCTTTTCTGACGTCTCGTCCGTGTTGCACTGCGTCAAGGACGTCATGACGCGACGTCATTACGTTGCTTTGCTCTGTTTTTGACGTCTTCGGTACCAACCGCTCACAGCGCCGCCCTGTCGGGATAAATTGTGTTCGAAGAGAATTATTTGTGGCTTTAAATGGATTATCAGTTTGATATTCATTAAAAATAGAAAATCTTTGTGCATACTTGACATTCATCGATCAGATATCATCCATGACCACTTTGATTGGTTGATTAAAACATACACAATATTATCATAGACAAGAACATGATTTTTAGCTGATGTATTCTCCTGTATTTTCCGCTTATGAATAAAAACAAATGCTTCAAGCAAAATGATTTTCGTTGAATCAGTTCTTAAAGTCCATGTTTGGGAAACCCACGTTTTACCTGCCGGTTACCTGACACACTACAGGGTGTTACAAAAGAGAATTCCACGACAATAGCTCTTCCACTGTTCTCCAGTGGTGAGATAATGTATTTTGTCATCCCCCAGTCCCCTTGTTGGTCGGTGTTTTCTGGCATCGTAAACTGTCCATACACTGAGAGATCTGGCGGAGAGAAGGGGCATGTAGAGAGTGTTGACCTCCAATAACCACCTCTATGATTCCGACACGATGATTGAACGTCAGTTTTGGTCAACAACCAAATGACTCGAACCTCGACTCTGGTGACAAGTTGGTGTTGCGTTAGTGTTGTGTTTTTGTGTTACAGATTCAGAACCTCTCCCTTTTGACGTCGGAACACCCGATTCGACCAATCATAATTCAGTTTTATCGGCGGAAGTGAAGAGGTGCGTATTAATGGGTCCAGCTGAATCCTGATTGGTGGAATCCGACATTTACCGGCGGAAGTTGTGTGGTATTAAATGAGTCCATATATTCGAATTAATGAGTACATATGTGTGGCGGTCTAGGAAAACCCGTCGGATGTCGCGTTTGAGGAAAGTGTGAACCCGCACATTTCAACAGCCGAAACGCACCACGTAATAGCAGTTCAATGCACAGGCAATCTAACAACCCTTGTTGATCACTCAGCGACTTCCGACGGGTTATCCCAGACCGTCACACATATATTCGAATTAATGAGTCCATATAGGCCTAAAAACAAGACGCTATTGGCTGAAATAATGGACCCATTAATTGCCCGAATATATGTATCCATAAAATAGCATTTAATGGGTCCATTAAATAAGAATTAAGTCCACTCCGGCCTACCATATCCGTTACTTACCGTTGCTCATGTTCGTTGACCAAGACCAAAAGTTGTGTTTCAGTTTTCACTGCTGGGAGGGTTCAGGGTAATGTAAAGATTCAATCCCTGCAGGAATGCGCTTCCACTACTGGATTTGATGTTAGTAAGTTCGGCTACAGATGGCGGTACGTGGAGTGTGAACTGCGTATGTTGTTCTGGTGCTTTTGAGCATGCGCAATGTCGCAAGCGATCTTAAGCCGACTGTAGCTGAACATAATACTACAAATAGACCCGCACTTATTGCCATTCCACTAGAGAAAACCCTGGTGTTGACCCGCATCTAATTTAGATTCGTAGTATACTCCGCTATGCTATCCGAGCTTAATAGATCCGGACTTATTGAAAACTGGACTTATTAAACAAGAACATCTTGTAATAGAAGAAGAATAAGCCTGGACAAATACCGGCTTCTTCTGTAATGAAGCGGAACTATAAAGCTGGTCAAGCGGGCCATCGGCACAAACGTTTAGGTAAAATAATTGTCTGAGAGGATGTGTTTGGTAGTGTTATATCATGGGTAATTCTTCGGTAACGGAATTACAATCAAAGCAAAATTTCGTCATAATTTTAGCTCTAGGCCGTTCACAGTATATAATACTAGGATGAAACCAGTCGTATGGGTTGCACATCAGTCCAAACTATTTTTGGATGGGCTTAAACCTGGTATACTATACAAGGTGGAATTACGGGAGAAAACTGCTTCAAAAAGTGCCCAATTTAAAAAAAATTCTCCCACATACCCTCAAGAATATATTTATTGTTGCCCTAATAGTTAGATATTACAGCTAAGGCCCTTAGCTGTAATTTAAGATATCAATAAATGTGAAAGCCTCATACACATTAGAGAAATTGACATTCTCCTGAGGTAGTGTGCGGTAACGGAATTACTGAACGGTAACGGAATTACATCTTCTGAAACGAAGGCTACACACAGGCTAAAAAATGGGCCATTGCGTATGGTGTTACACCTGTCCATTATTCATCAATCAGGTCTTGTAGATTCCAAATAAACTAAGATGGCATAGTTGTATGCATTCGTGGGCGTGCACTGAGGCTTGGAAAATAGGTATAAAATCAAGGTCAGTGAGAAGCATTCAGTGCAAAAATGATGATTTTTAATTTTCTTTATTTCATGTCGCTATTTAACTAGAAATGCTTTGCATTATAATTTCAAGTGTAGTTTCCTGCATATCCAGGATTTTTTGCATGGCAGTCTGAACCACAGTGTGGAAGATGTAACTACAAATGTGATTTCTCATTAGCCAGTTTCTGCTGAAGAACTGCCCTCATGCTTGAACAATGAATGCCACCATCTTTGTTGGAAAAGTTATGATTTCTTTAATGGCCGTGCGGTTGGCGCATTGGCCTCGCAGCTAGAAGTTGAGCAACGTGGAGCGCGGTCACTACGTGGATGGCTGACTGGCGTGCGTATGACAAACAGCGTTCTATAAAAGTTTAAAAAAAATATTAACCAGCAATATTCTGGTCGTAAGGTGACACGTTATTATGTCTTGTCTAAATGATTCTTTAAGGAGCCAGCAAGGATGAAGTATAAACTAGGAAGGGTGATTCCATTCCGGCCACAGTTGAGTTTGACCAAAGGTGATCTTTGGTTCCCGGACGGTGCGTCAGGGAAAATAGTCCAGATTACAGAGCAGAAGGAAACACCCTATCGTAATGTAGTTGTGTATGCTTTCAAGGGGGGCTACTTTGGAATCCAGTACAAGACTTCGTTTTATAAAAAAGGCACATATTGGGTTCAACCAGTTATTTGCGAGGGTTACATCGTGTTTACTTTCCTTATCCGGCGGAAAAAAATCCGCCAGCTCTATGACGCCAACCGGGGAGTATTTGAAGGAAATATCATCGTACCTAGCAAGAATAAATGCAATTCTGAAGGGGTAGGGTTTGAAATAAGTTTTGGATATCAGGCAAAAGTCGTCGTGCATTGTCTTCGAAATTTCATCGGCGCCACAATTTATGACATACATTTGTCTAACGAAACTGGTCGAGTTCATTTTGTCCTTACAAATGGAATAGTCTTCCCTTTAAAAAAGGTACCAGAGGTTGTCATTAGGGACGTTTACAGTCATGAGAGATCAATATACTTCCTGGCGTATGTTCTGATGAATAATTACCAGGAAACAACGTTTTCGCCCAGCCAATTCATTAGGCACTGTCCCCGAGGACGTTTCATGTTAGGTTTCAGTACATTTTCCAATATGTTGTTCTTGTTTTGTTTTCCGAGGCTTATCGCGAGCGGAATTACAATTATTTTTTGCCCTAAGGACGCATTCATAAAAAAAGGCCCTGGGAAAAAAACGTTTACAGAGAAAATTGCGACCTTTTACCCGGGTATCAACGATGGGGTTTCGGCTCATTTCGTATTCAACCCAACCGATGGTGCATTATTGCATTTTAAACGCTCTTCAAGGATGGCGCCTGGCGTGCAAGAGCATCTCGTTTCTGTTGAAGTTTACGATCGTGTGATATGAGACTTGAACGACACATCCCTATGATACGCCTCGGCCGGAGACGAGCGGGTCCCGAATGAAGTAGTCTCCACCGGCGACAGCCGTCTGGAGTGTCACAGAGGGCAATTGGACTGGATGTATCTAGGCCTTGTTTCTAAAATATTACGTTCCGGTGATTTTACGTTACGTTTTTTACCTCATTTTCATCATGTTCATAGGTAAACAAAGTTTACAACTACAGATTACGTCATCGAATGCCGTTTATTCCACCAATCAGATCAACGGAAAGACATCTCTCTGTTTCATTTCACCTGATTCAGCCATTTATAACGGTACGTTACATAGAACAGCCAGTGCCTTGGTCGAGGGTCCTGGTGTACAGCCCGCGTCAAAATAACCACCGGGTATTATATAATTTTTCCTACTATCGCCGCTTACCTGAAGGTAGCGTGGTCTCTTCCACGAACCTTCCTGACTATCTTTTGGACGTTATTGTCAGGAAATCCGGCAGAAAATTTGTCATTATTACAGAAATATGGGTTTACCGGTTGTCACGCGGGAAATTTGTTGTAAACCTTCCTGTTCCAGCTGAAGAAAAATGCAAGGAAGTTTATTTTACCGGTGCAGTCAAACTCCTTATTCACACCGTGGATATGTTAAGATTTGTTTTCTATTGTTTTGTTTCTGCGCGATCAGCAATGTCCTTGTCCTTTTACGACCTACACCGGAAACATGAGAATGGAAAAATGGCGTATGCTTTCTTCCACAATTCAACTCTTCAGTTTCAACTGCCGATCAAAATTCCACGGGATAACCCTGATCGGCCCTTGTTGTGGTTGTTCCACGTGGCGAAATATCCCGTTCTCGTCTTTATGAACGAGGTCAAATATCGCTTGCAGGTTCTTCTTCTTGTTCGAAACTTTCACACGCGTCCTACAATACGGCAACAAGAGGTTCCTATGCCAAAGACCTCGGCACACTTCATCATCTCTAACGAAGCGTTGGGGGTGTTCGGTGTACGTTTTTTGCGTACATTGAAAGAAAAATATGCTAAATACTGGGGGTATTTGGGCTTTAAAATGCACGAGATTTGTTCACCGATTTTGAATGAAAACAAAGACGTCATCAGTCCGCTACGGCTGGAAATGCGTGGAGTGAGTGACGATGGTAGTAGACTCACTGGTTCGGAGCAGGCAACTTTTGACCAAAACAGGAACGTCCGCATGATACGTCTGAAACATAAGAGATACGATGTAGTAAATGTTTTTTCACCTATAAAATAAGCCAGTGTCTATGTTTCCTTTCAAATTCGGGGAAAACGGACCTGTATGGATGTGAGCGTTAAGAGTCGCAATCTGAGAAAAGTGGCAATATTTCCAAAAGTTGCGGAGTTTATCCCCCTGAAATTGATGAAATTTGGTACAGAGGTTGATATGGATCACCGTGGAGGATCGCGATACCATACAGCCGCGTCATTCTACATGAAATTCATCCGTGAATGCAGTACTTTTGTGAGGGGAATTGCAGAAAAACGACACATGATATGCCATATATGAAACATCCAAAAGAAAGTTTACATTCACAGTCACCAGATGAAATGAATAAAAACAAGTTTTTTTTGTCCACAACCTGTCTATTTGGACGAGAATCTGCCGAATGTCACCAGCAGTGACCGCCTTCTGCAAGATGCCATCGATGACGTAGCTACGTCACAGCGTCACAATGGAGGGCACTGCTTCTTCCATGTCTTCCGCGGACTCGCATTTTCAGCATAGATTTTTACAATGATGCCGAATAGTTTGTCCACCCTTTTGCATTTCATCTGGTGACTGTAAATGTAAACTTTCTTCTGGATATTTCATATATGGCATATCGTGTGTCGTTTTTCTGCAATTCCACTCACAAAAGTACTGCATTCACGGATGAATTTCATGCAGAATGACGCGGCGAGATGGCGAACCTCCGCGGCTGTATGGTATCGCGGTTCCCCAGGGTGTGGATGTCTAATGGAAAAACCCCAAATTTTAGGTTCATAATCCTATTTTTCNGAAGAGTAGCGACAGTTTTAAGAGGAAGTAACATTTTTATCCAACAGAGTTCCATTGAAATTTGATATGGAGTTGATAGAAGGATGTCCAGTGAGTAAACAAAGAAGAGTTCGCCTTGGCATAATGCTGGATTTCCAAGATATTAAACCCCAAAGAAGCTAATAACTGTCTTTTCACCCAACTTGTCAAAAATATTCTGCTTTAATCCAAGATGATATTGGGCAAGCAAAGGTGTTTTTCTCTGCTCCTATCCTTGCACTTTATAGCTCACCAAAAATATCTTTGGCACAGTGCAGGAATTTAGCGTGGCCAGCATCTGAATTTCATGGGGTCACCACTTCGGCCCATTCTGTAGCACTTTTCGGTGTGCTTTAAAATTTTAATCCAGACTCCTAAATCAATGGTATTGCACGAGTGTAGAGCCTTTGTCCGATAGATTCATAATCACCCTGAAGTTCTATGGCACCCCTAATATTTAACCCGTAATCTGGGGGAGGAAACATTGAAATTCTGCCACCAGAGGGCTCTGTACGCCTCATGTCAATTCTCCCTTAATACAGATTGATGGCAAAGGGAAACCTTCAGGAATATCATCAGAATGATCATGGCAGACAATATAGGAAGTTACACAATGGCACTTTGGTGCATTACAACAATAGGTGGCGCTTCAATACCACAAGTCCATTTCCTCTGAATCCGGAAACATGCCAAAGGGAAACCTTTACAAATATCGTTAAAGATAATGTATCACGGGTATTTTCGCGGGCCACGAAAATCATTCGTTTATTTACATTTTGTTTGTTTATATCTAGTCTTTCGTTATCCTTTGAGTAATTTGTTGCTGGCATGCCCCTCTAGAAATTCTTTTGATAGCGAAAGTATTCGATTTGGTCGGTTTGTATGTCACAAAAGTCCCAAATAACATAATGTAAACATCCATGTTTACAAACATTGAATGTAAACAATGAAGTCGTGATATATTATCTTTAAGATGATTATGACAATGAGTACAACATAGAGTTGCTTTAGCAATAGGTGGCGCTGTATGATAAATATACCATACAGGACAAATACAACAAAGAATAAGCTCTACAAATCACGTGACAATGATTATGACAATAGATACAATTATGTTCCATCCTGTATTTGTTCTATTTTCGTTGAATTTAGATTTTAATGGCATATTAATCATACAATGCCACCTAAGATCAAAGCAGTTCAATCAAGCCAAGAGCCACGGCAAAACAATTTTTTATGTACTTTCACTGAATCGCTTTGGCCACAGGTAGCGTTGTATGATTGATTTACCAATAAAAAACCTAAATTCAACACGAAGTCCTAATTCTTCTTTAGTACAGTATTTGTAAAGGTTTCCGTTTGCATGATCCCAGATTGAGGTGAAATGGACATGTGGTATTGAGGCACCCCCTTTTGCTGTGATACAGAAAAGTGCGATTGCGCAACTTCCTAAATTGTGTGCCATGATCATGCTGATGATATTTCTGAAGGTTTCCCTTTGGCATGTTTCCGGATTTAGGGGAAATGAATGTGCGGTAATGAAGCGCCACCTATTGTTGTAATCAACAAAAGTGCCATTGCGTAACTTCCTATATTGTCTGCCGTGATCATCCTCATGGTATTTCTGAAAGTTTCCGTTTGGTATGAGTCTGTATTTAGCGGGAAATGACTAGGGTCTTACAGAGCCCTCTGGTGGCAGAATATCTATGTTTCCACCCCCAGATTACGGGTCAAATATTAGGAGTGCCATATAACTTCAGGGTTATTATGAATCTATAGGACAAAGGCCCTAAACTCATGCACCATTGATTCAGGAGTCTGGATTAAAATTTTAAAGCATCCCGAAAAGTGCTACAGAATGGGCCGAAGTGGTGACTCCATGAAATTCAGAAGCTGGCCACGCTAAAACTCTGCATAGTGCCAAAGAGATTTTTGGTGAGCTACAAAGTGCAAGGATAGGAGCAGAGAAAAACACCTTTGCTTGCCCAATATCATCTTGGATTAAAACAGAATATTTTTGGCAATTTGGGTGAAAATGCAGTTATTAGCTTCTTTGGGGTTGTTGTCTGGGAAATGCCACCACGTTGATGAAAAAGTCGAAAAGTTATGGCCATTTGACTGCGTCAGCGCCAGTCATGATATGAGCTGGTGCAGACATCTTGTTGGAGGATAAAAATGCTATTTATTATAGTGCAAAGGCCCGGTTACGTTCAGCGATGATTCCTTCCATTGTTAAGAAGTATTCGAACAGTAAAAGAGTCATCCCCAAACGCGAACAATAAAAAAGTCATCGCTAAACGCGAACAATAAAAAAAGTCTTTTCTAAACAGTGAAAAGCCTCCAAGAATAATTGATTTATTTGACGCCAAGAATAAACTGAATGAAATGGTCCATGGACCATGTGCTCACCCGTTTCGACAGAATACTGTAATGACAGAGAGAGGTACATGTCAGTTATGAGCAATCTGGGTCAAGTCATTCCCAAGTTGCAGGACTTCAATGAGCTTTTGGGTTATGCGACGTGGCGGCCATATTGGATGTCCGATCGGGCCAAAACTTCACACGCACATAAAGGTCATCTAGAGGGAGCCACATAGCACATTTGAGCACTCTGGGTTAAGTCGTTCCTGAGTTATGACACATTTGATGATTTTCGGGTTACGCAACCTGGCGGCCATATTGGAAGTTTAATCAGGCCGAAATTTGACGTGCTTGTAAAGGTCATCAAGAGGGAGGTAAATATCAAGTTTGAGCACTCTGGGTAAAGCCGTTCCTGAGTTTTAGCACTTGGACGATTTTCAGGTTGCGCCACCTGGCGGCCATATTGGATGTCCGATCGGGCCGAAACTCAGTATTTTCGAAGGTACCCCTCTAATACACGTTTATGCAAGATATGAAGACTCTCGGTGAAATACTTTTGTCGAACGTTGACCACCGTGACCTTGAAAAGCAGGTCAAATCAAAAACCCATTACATATGTTATGTATCCTAATTAGGTACACCTATGATAAAAATTTGGAGATGATCCAGTCATTAGTTCAGGAGTCATTGCACTTTTTCTGTTTTTGGTTTTGGCCGCCTGGAGGCCAAGCCAAGAATTGAATCGGACCGAAACTTGGTGTCATAGGTCATCTGACCGAGGGGTATATATTACCAAGTTTCAGATCAATAGCTCCAGCTGTTACGAAACGTGCCGTGCTAACGGACAACGACGACGACAACGGACGACGGACGCTGACTGACGACTAAAGCTCACGGGTGAGCTAAAAAGGGATTATAGAGGGGCAATTAGCTCGCTGTTTCTCCTGTCAGTATAATTCCTCCAAGCGTGTACAGTTATTTGCAAAAGTTTGATACGACCCATCGATTTTATGCGATTGCACATGATTGCTTCGTGTTCATCTGTAATAATATACAGTTCTGGAAAACATTATTAGACCACCTCTTGTTGACTCACAATATGGGGCCCAAATAGGGTCATGTGCTTCTCGCACGATGGGGGTAGAAGAAAGATTGGCAATAATATTGCCCATTTTTATCCCCATATTGTGCAATAGTATTGGACGTGTATGAGCCGCTTTGTACCAGCACTTCTCTGTGCTGTACACAATGCCATTTTGTTCCATTCCTGTATAAAGCCCGTGACAGACAGGCGCGTACGCGATGCGTCTTGCAGGCGTTCCGCCAACCAGATTATTCGGTCGGTATTTCGATTCGTGTAACCGCTTCCCTGACTGGTTGAACGCTTTCCCGACGTGTTGCTTACGCGCGAGTCTGTCACCGCTTTAAGACTATTATAATCAGTTAAACGAATCATGTTGGTGCCTGTATTGTATGTGTACGTTGCAGCGGGACCTAAAGGCCGCCGTACACCTGGTGGGCCTAAAGCTGGTGACAGACTAGCGCGACGCCGCGCGGAGCTAAGCGTTTTCTTTTGTGTTTTCAGGCACCACTGAGCACCATGTGCTGTGGAGCGCAAAAACACAAAAGAAAACGCGTCGCTCCGCGTCGCGTACGCACTAGTCTGTCACCGCCTTAAGTTAGTTTGGCAACCGACATGTGTCACTGCACTGATTTCGCCTGTGACCAAAGTAATACACTCATGCTGGGCTCAAGTGAAATGATTACTCCCGAGGTCAACACTTACCTTTCGTTATTTCGTTGTCATTTCGTTATTTCGTTAAGCGCGCAACACTAAACTTGGGGTCCCAAACAACCGTATAAATGGATAAAGAATCTTTCCAGGAGAAAAATAACACCAAGATACCTTGATTCAGTCTAGTAGTTTTAGCTCCAGAGCCATTTTTGTGAGGCAAAAGGACCGTTTAGACGACAGGGAAAAAAAACACACATTTGGATTAGATCCGATGCGATCCGATCGACCCACATTCTGGACGGGATGTGTTCCAGGTTTTTGGATAGCGTTTGCACAGTCACGCATGTTAAACTGGTCACGTTCCGACGTCAAATTAACCTCGTGGAACTCACCACAGCAAGAGCGGTCAGTGGAGGTAGAAAACCCACATCAATGCGCATACGCGCAGGTACGGTGAATCCGGATTCGGGTCTCATTTGCGTTTAGAGGAGCAATTTTAATCTGGTCGTATGTGGTCCAATGCGGTCGAATCCAGATTCGGGACCAGCAAAATCGGTGGTCCACTTTAAAGTCCCACAGTACGCATAAGGTGACTCTTTCTCCCTCATTGTTTCTCTCTCATTGTTTTATGTGTACCAACACTCTCCATGCCTAATTGGTAACTTAGACCATTCAAATTGATAGATTTTAACAGTCTTTCGAGCATGAATATACGACGTTGCCTAACGGTCAAAGGTTACGTCGGCCATCGCGAGATATAAAACCTAACGCATACTGTCGGGCTTTAAATCCGGGTTCGACCACATTGAACCACATTGGGTAGCGTTTACAGCAAGAGTTTTCAACCACATTCGGCTAAAGCCTAGTTTATACTTCGACGCACGACCATCGGCGTCCGACGCGCGATCAAAATCTGGACGCCGACCTAATGAAGTAGGCTTATGTTGGCGTACAGATTTTGATCGTGCGTCGGACGCCGATGGTCTTGCGTCGAAGTATAAACTAGGCTTTATTCGATCGGATCGCATGTGGTTTTTTGCCGGTCGTCTGAACGGCAATTACTATCAGAGGTCCTTAATCAACTTTACCAGCGAATCGCGAATTCAATATGACGAAAGGCCTCCTCGAATTTGTTTTACAAAATAGGGTGTGGAGCTGGAACCACAGGACCGTATCTACATTTCGTTGTGTCTTTTTTCTTCTGAAAAATTCTCCATCCATCGATATGATCGAGTGAGTAGTTGTGGGCTGTGGGTAATGGAAACATGGTTGTGCGAATTTCTTTTGGGGGGGGGGGGCGGGCGGCGTCCGGGCATGCATGTTTGTCCATTCCAAAAGACGTTAACGGACCACTCTACTAATTTGACACCAAACAATGCATATGACATACTTTTTGTGTAAGGCATGACAAGACAAAACGTCGCTCGATTTGACGATCAATACTCCTACCTCATCACTTTCAATTCACAAAAATAAACACAGTACTGACTGACTACTGCATTACTTCGTCTGCGATTTGTCGATTCTCAGAAACGACACTCTTTCTCAATTTTCACCACGGGTTCACATCATGTGGTCACAAACGGCCGTTAATTATAATCATATATCACACACCGGACGACTGCCGTCTAGAGTTAAAGAGTTTTCATTTGGATGCATCCAGAGGAATTGGAACCAGTGTTGGTTTAGGTTTAGGGGGCTTAAGCTACATGTAGCAGCACACTGACCGCCAAATGTGGCGTCAGAAGCTTGCGAATGAACGCCTGTGGACGCCAGCGTTGGCTGCCAGTTGACCCTAGTGAAAGCACACCTGTCCAGACTTGGCGTTCAGTAACATATTTTCGGGCCACTTCAGGCTTCCAATTTGAAATCATTGGACGTCAAGACGC
>NMRB01000083.1:259134-315303 GCA_002633025.1 Notospermus geniculatus
TGGTTTCATAAAATACAATGCATGTCATGTTGGTGATGCTTATCAGGGCTCGGTTTTTCGAAAGTCCCACTATCGCTATCATGGCGTTAGGTCTTCTTGACATTATCTCCTTCAAGCACTAATCCAAAATCATCGCCACGTTAGGTTTATAGTAGTTTTGAACAACCACGCCAATGGTTGCAATTATTTCAGTAATTTGGAGTCAGCAGCCCTTCAACAGAATAGAATTTGATGATGCACACTCAGTGCTTCATTCTGCATTACTCTACTCCTTAAACATACCCCTTGGTAGGTTTATGTTACACCAGCAAATCTGGCATATTAACACCACAGAATACGCTATTCCATCTTTATGCATTCGGCCGCCTATTCCATGAATAGCGTTATACCACAGTTTTGCTTAAACCACTGTTATGCATAGCGATGGTGGTACAACCGTGAAGTTATACCTGGAATAAGCTATACCTCCTCTAATCCACCTTTATGCATACGGGCCCAGTAGTTTTATGAATACGTCTCCTGGGGCTGTATGCATAAAACATCTTAAGTGTAAAATTGCCCATATGTTTTGTTTGGAACAATAGTTTAAGGGAAATTTTACACTTAAGATGTTTTATGCATACGGCCCCAGGACTCGTATTCAAAAAACGACTGAAGTCTAAGTGTGGCACTTATCCTTTGTTGAACACAAATGTTAAGTATCACACTTTGACTTAAGTATGTTTATGAATATCGACCCAGGATCCCCTCTACACANGAATTTTGGCCTGCTAAGATATCCAACCTTATTTCCTGGATAAGTTGAGGCATATTATATATAAACTTACCGATATGTCACCCAATCTGCCAATTATTGATCAATAATGCAACGTTTTTGTGTGATATATTTCGTTCATGCGCAGGGTGTGATGAGGCGACCGCATCCAAACCTCCAGAGACGCATTGAAATCGTTGCGCATTCAAGGTGGCTGCCTTGGAATTGTGTCCGAGGGGAAATGCGAGTGTCTACGGAAATTGCCGAGCAGTTGCCTTCGGGAGTTCCGAATGCTCTTTTTCATCATCACCATGGGGAATCAACTTACATTTCGAGGCTATTTTTGTTCCTATTTTAGTATCAACCGATTCACATGATCATTTCCTCTGTGACGATTGTCCATGAAAAGAATTCAGTAATCCACGTGTGTTGAAGTGTTTGTACACCTAGGTCCATATTCGTAAACATACTTAAGTCAAAGTGTGATACTTATCTTTTGTGTTGAACGAAGTCTAAGTGTCACACTTAGACTTCAGTAGTTTTATGAATACGTCACCTGGGGCTGTATGCATAAAACATCTTAAGTGTAAAATTGCCCATATGTTTTGTTTGGAACAATAGTTTAAGGGAAATTTTACACTTAAGATGTTTTATGCATACAGCCCCAGGACTCGTATTCAAAAAACGACTGAGGTCTAAGTGTGGCACTTATCCTTTGTTGAACACAAATGTTAAGTATCACACTTTGACTTAAGTATGTTTATGAATATCGACCCAGGATCCCCACTCTACACAATTCAGTCTTATTTTTATGTCGATTTTAACAGGATTTGTGCGCCGATGTCAGGTTTGAACGAGAAAACCACAGCAAGTGAATAAAGGGCCGTATGCACCAACGAAGATTATCTTGAACTCAGGTTGAGCCACAAATTTTCCATTGTCACATCATGCCCTGGCAAACCTGAATAATTGAAAAGTTGTGGCTCAACCTGAGTTCAAGATAATCTTCTTTGGTGCATACGGCCGAAAGGGTCAATCCAGACATATCAGTCATGTCAGTCGACCCGCAAAGGTCTTTTTCTCCGCTCGATTTATTTTGCGCGCGAGAAAAAAAAAGGCGACCGGGGCCCTCGACGAGGCTTCTCGCGAACTTCATTCGAGAAATCGGGACACCACGCACAAAGGTGCGTTTGTCGAGGAGACCGTTCAAATTCAACCACATAAACCATACGGGAGAATCCCACTTATCTGGCCGTCGGATCACAGCCGAAATTTTCTAAGTCCACCCAAAGGTAGAGGGAGTGTTAAGGGCGAGCCATCATTGTGAATTTTCATAGTGCTTCAATCCAGGCCCCTCTGAGAAAAGCAATAAAGACACCCCCAGTTGACTGTTTTTATAGTCCTATGTGATCACTGTGCTTTATAGACACAGAAAATGAGGAAAGTCCCAAGGATTACAGCTTAATTACATTACATAATCGTAAACAAAGAAATTCAATCATCATTCATCATCGTCATGATCGTCATGATCGTCGTCGTTTCATCAAAAAATAAAGGCGCTAGAGTGCTAACAAACCAGAAGTTTACGGACGTACAGCAGGACAGCCGTACGGACTAACGCACGACAGACCACCACTCAGTGACCACAACCACAGCATAAGCGGGCTAAAAATGAAATGCAGTGTGTGTTATAACCGCCTAAGATGCAAGTCGTTGTAATTTGACTGAAGATTCTATACATTGCAATGACTGCATCCTCGGCGAGCCTGCAACTTGGTTTTGAGCTCAATAGCCGTATGTTTTACCTACTTCGAACTGGTTCCAGAATGTTCGTCTGCACTGAGATATTTAAAGAAACATTCACCACCACTGGGCTACCGAGAAAAAAGCTTTGGATCTTTTATCACATGCCATGCCAGTTTCATTCGCAGCCGCGCATACAGGATATTTTTTACCGAGATAATGGAAACCGTTGCTGTACGAGACAGAATCACCAGAGTGCGTGATGGTACTTGTGTTTGATTAACCGGCATCTTGTCAAGAAAATATAGGGCCGTATTCAAAAAGGGTGATCATCGGGCGATTAAGACTTAGACGCGTGTAACTTCACTATAATGCACACACTTCCACCATGCATTTGACGAAGTTACACGCGTCTAAGTCTTAAACACCCTTTTTGAATACGGCCCATTATTTGTTAAGTTTCAGGCCAGGACCCGTATTCATTAAGCTACTTAAGTCTAAGTGTGACACGTATCCTTTGTTCAACACAAAAGATAAGTATCCCACTTTGACTTAAGTAGGTTTATGAATATGGACCCTGGGGCCTTATTCAAGAAGCTATCGTTACTTTACGGAGCGCGTACACAAGTGTCCATTTGCGGGAAACCTGGCAAAGGATTTGCCTATCCTTAAAGGTGTAATGTTTATTACTGCCCCCTATATGCCAATGCCCGGGATCTTAGTGGTTGCGAACTATAATAACCAAGGGGGGGGGGCATTTTCAACAAAAAGTTTCATAACACGCATTCGTTTTCTATTGCCCCGGGGGGGGGGGGCAATTAAAAACATGACTTAGCAATTTGCGAATGCCCGAGGAGGCACTGCAGAAATCCGGTTTAGCCTACCAATGCCCGGTCGGGCAGCAGGAATGGGAGACACTCGGGTCGGAGATATTACACCGGTATTCCACTTTTTCTCGACAGCCGGCCCCAGCATCGCAATGCGCGCCATTCTCCAACCCCAGGAAATAACTACGTTCTCGGCCCGATGTAATACTCTAAGTATATTTTGTTTTTTCTGTAGGTCGTGTTGCTGCCGATAGGTGGCTCTCTCTACGTCGGTAGTCAAAACACTAATATGAGATCGCATACTGTGCTTTGTGAATGAGGCCCCGGACTACTCTCCGATTCTCCATATCGTTTGGAAAATAATATTCTTCGTTCACTCGTCACATGTTGGTGCAAAATGAAAGACCCGTGGGATTTCAGGTATGAGATTTGCCGAACTACGGGAGAATCCCATTTACCTGGCCGTCGGATCACAGCCGAAATTTTCTAAGTCCACCCAAAGGTAGAGGGAGTGTTAACAATAGGGGAACGGCAATGTCAAATTGAGATCGGCGGAACGTGTCCAATGTGTGCTATGGTTTTTGGCCTGGGCGTCACACCAGTACACCTTCTTCAGACGAGTTTTTTTTGCGGTTTTTCAAACGCAATACTAAATGAATTGTAGCAATATTGTTGAACGCCTCAATGATCTGCCGACACTGCGTGTTAAACAAGGAATTTCTGATGCGAATAATGCCGGCTGTACACGATCAAACTTTTCATACAATTTACTGAATGCGTTCAATAAGGTGCTTTTGAGCCAAGTGACCTATCCAGAGAACCATTTAGGGCCAATTCATACTTGCTCGCGTACCTCAAGCGCATGAAACTGATTGCAGGTTTCCAAGGCATGAATGTGCAGACACAATGAAATTGATCATAGTTGGCGTAAAATCCTGACCGAGTATGAATGAGCCCTTGTTGAACTTGTAATGTGGAAATGGTAGCTTAATAAATTTTCATCGTCATTTTCCTCTGGCTCCGGAAATTCTACCTCAACTTCGTCGTCCTCCTCTTCGGCGTGATCGAGTTAACCACTTGTGGATGGTTATCAGCGAGATGACTAACTCGCCAAGCCGTTCTTACGGCCTCTGAGTCAATTCTCGCCCATGCCAACAAAGTAATTTCCAGGGTCTAGCACGAGCAGGCCTAGCAGTGCAGCGGACGTCTTAGCGGAGGGTCTACCGGTCTTCTCGTTATCCATCACAGAAATAGGCCCTCTATAACGCCTTAAGTCACCGCAAAGATTAAGGCCCGTAATTTAGAATGCTCCTCAACGTAAAGGAGTTCCTCAAGGCTATTGTTCTCAACAGAAGAGCAATAGCCTTGAGGAACTCCTTTACGTTGAGCATTCTAAAATACGGGCCAAAAAATAGGAACTTCACCAATTTTCAGTGGTGACCAGAACCAAACACTTTGACAGACGTACTGTGGTGTGGCGAAGTTCACATTCCAAAGTCACCACGTTCCCGCCAGCAATAAACCAGATTACGAAACAGGAGAGATACCGATGTTCACTTTAAAGGCGGTGACAGACTAGTGCGTACGCGACGCGGAGCGACGCGTTTTCTTTTGTGTTTTTGCGCTCCACTGCACATGGTGCTCAGCGGTGCCTGAAAACACAAAAGAAAACGCTTAGTTCCGCGCGGCGTCGCGCTAGTCTGTCACCGCCTTAATAACGCAAGAAGGTCTACTGGATCTTTTTGCAAGATCAACAAGAAATCGTTCTCTGGATTTAGGTTACTTGGCTCAAAAGCGCCACAGAACACAGTGCGTTATGCCCGTTGTACACGGTAGGATTTTTTTTGTATTATAAATGAGGCTCATGAAGGGTGATTTCGGTCATAGGCTACCGATTGCCTAGCTGAATGGCATTACCCCTTTTATAATTTTTAGTACAAGAAAAATCCTACGTGTACAACGGGCATTAGTATCAGATTTCAGTACCCGCTGTACGAAATTTTTCATCCATTTCTTTGGAAAATTTCGCGTCGGGTTCTATTGGGGGTTCAATGCATAAACCCGCATGTAGGCCTTTATTGAGCGCATTCAGAAAATTGTATGAAAAGTTTGATGGTGTACAGCGGGTATTATTCGCATCAGAGATTTCTTGGACAGGTCGTGTTGGCAGATCATGGAGATCTGAAATAAAATCTCGTAATAAACATTTTCTTAGTTCAACAATATTGCTGGAATTCAGTCAGTATTGTGTTTCAAAACCGCAAACTCGCCTGAAGAAGGTCTAGGCCTACTGGTGTGACGCCCAGGCCAAAAACCATACCGGTAGCACACATTGGACACGTTCCGCTGATCTCCATTTGACATTGCCGTTCCCCCTATTGTTAACACTCCCTCTACCTTTGGGTGGACTTAGAAAATTTCGGCTGTGATCCGACGGCCAGGTAAGTGGGATTTTCCCGTATCTAGATTGATAGGGAATGGCTTCCTCTACACGGTTAGAAACTGCTGCAGGCACTTTATGTAAATTTAAGAGTAACATTTCAGCACGAAATTGCTCCCTGTAAAAACACAGAGGTGTTCGGGAATCAGCTTCAGGCACTTTCTGTAAATTTACATGCTATTTTTTCTGTTAAACATAGAAAGGTGGGTGAGTGCTGCACTTCCTGTAAATTACCAGATGGATTTTTGACATAAAATAAACTAACCAACCAGTCCATAGGCCTATACTCTAATTACTAGGCGCTCATAAGAAGCAGACATCTAGCCTACAAAGCAACTCCAAATGTGTTGTTCGGGACAAAAATGAGTGTTTTTGAAATTGGTTCGTTCAACTTGTGATTTTTCACACCCATTTTATTACCTACTGGCAGAAACAATGACAAGTACAATGACAAAATTACTCATTCAGAAATCATGATAGGCTACATGTAAGATAGAATCTAAGGGATCGTCCATAAAAATCAATGTGCATCACAATAACTAGTAACGAATAAACAACAAACTGCATGCTAGCAGACCTAAATACCATTAAATTTCACTTCTGTTTCCGTTTATTAATTTTTCAAGGATTTGATAAGATAAACTTACGATAAAACTTCGAAATATCAACTCACAGATACGGAAGCCAAAAATCGGAAGTCCAAACTGCGCATGCGCAAAATGATTCTTACTTCGGCGAGGTTGTAAAATTACAACTCATTGCGTAAATATACCAGTTAAAACACAGATAATAATCCTTTTTCTTTAAATTTACAATGTAGAACAGTCTCCGTAGCGGCCCGTGTGTGCGATGTTGTAAAAATACAGAAATTCCCTAATAGAGTTGTTCCTGAATCCTGACAGTTCATGCCACCAAAAGTACGGTCAAACCTCTTCATAACTTCTATTGTATGAGATCACATGCCCAGGACAATACCCCTGCTTTCCTTCTGAAATAGGCCTAAATGTCCTCAAGGGAGGTCAGCTGGCAGCACTACACAATTAGGGGAACATTTTTGTGTCACTGTAATGATAACAGGAATAATCTCGGCCTAGGTGATGTCGATTACACAGGCATTTATTTTCATTGTAGACCCACTCCTGCAATGCATGGTGTGGTGTTTCTTTGCCTACCACAGTAGGCCTAGTATGCCTACATGTACTCTCTACAATCTCCGCGATGGATAATGAAAATCTTCTGTATATGGCCTACCTTATTAACGAGGCTCAGTTGGAAGAACAAACTTTAGCACTAGCATCCATTGTTCTATGTGACGACAAAATTGGAGATATATACAATGCCTTGTTCGGCAAGTTTTACGAGCAACAGAATGGAAGAGATGTATTGAACGACTTGGGCGGTCGTCCACGCCTGTTTTTTACTCTGACAGGAATAACACGTGATAACTTCAATGAAATGTTTGAGACATTTAGGGCTATTCTCACCCTAGTGCATCGCCCTGGACCTATCTCTCATGCAAACAAATTGCTTCTGTTTTTAATTTGGGCACGGCAGTACCCTTCGTACGCAATACTTTCATTCATGTTTGGAGTAAGTGAGAAGTACATTTCGGAGATAATTTCGAAAGTGTTGCCAAGCATCGCATTTTCCACCTACCGACGGTATGTAAGGTGGCCTAATCACCAGGAATGGGCCAGGATGCGACCCTGTCTGCCAGGTAACAGTTTGGGAATTATCGATGGGACGCCACACTTGATCCGTCGGCCATTTCGAGGCAATCTACAAAGACTTTTCTATTCTGGTCATAGGCATTCACACGTGATGAATGCCCAGGTTATTGTGGATGCAGACAATTATACGATAATGTGCAGGCCTGGGTTTCAGGGTTCGACCCCAGATGCCTTTGCTTACAGGTAACACCTTCGACAATACACCCCTTTGCAATGTGATTTAGGATACTACAGGATGGTCCCCAAAAATGTCCCTGCTGGATCAAAATCTAGGGTTTGGGCGTGCTCCTCGTCCCCATCCGGAAATTGGGGCTGGGAGAGGACTATTATTTCGACTATCCTGTGGTAATATTAACCATTATTTTTCATTTGAACAGGATGATTCGCCAACTTGATGTCCCACATGGTCATCCTATCCTAGCTGATCAACGATTTCCGGACGAGGCGCCTTTACTCGTCACTGGGCGTGGACATGGACGTGAATATCGTGCAGCTCGGGTACGGGTTGAACATAGTTTGCACGATATTAAGATATTCAGATCGTGTGGAGTTCGATCACGTCACCGCAGGAAAACAGTGCCGTTAATATTTTCATGTGCAACTGGACTGCGAAACATGCGTCGGATGTACTTCCACAGAAACAACGTTCTACTGGGCTAGATGATGGACTACTTGCTGCATGTTTGTGACGGCACAAAGCCAAGTTCAGAGAAAAACCATACAGAACTCAGAGAAAACCCATACAGAACTGGATAAGTCAGGAAAACAATTCTATTTTTGAGCGAAATATAGAAGTACACGTCAAAAGAGTTTTCCCGAGTGTTTTTATAAAATCATATAAACATGTACATGTAACACAATCTACGGGTAGGGTCGAAGGTGGCCCAAATAGTGCCAGAGACTCCAGCTAAGACACCCCGGAATTATGCCACCATGGAAATGAATGCTGTTTCCCTAGTGGCATAATGCGGGGGTGTCTTAGCTAGAGGTTGGCACAATTTGAGGTACTTCAACCCCCCCCCCGCCGGCTTGCACATACAGTTTCAAAGAAATACGCGGGAAGTCCTCATGAAGTGATATTACTTGGCATTACTCATGATGTTGCCCCTCCAAGCGATTGATTAGTAAAGCTGTCAGCTGATCCTGTTGATCCTGTCTTGCCTCCACTCGGTTTAGAATCCTACGCAGCACTAGGTTGTTCTGATTTGAAGCTGCCTTAACCCACCTCTGAAATTAAAAACATATATTTTAATATTGCAGGACATAGCTATAGTGATTTGGTTCACACTTTCAAACATATTCGCTTGTTTTTGTGTGCATCCCGATGGTCGATTTAAGAACTCGTGACGAGTTAATTCTCGAGTCTTCTGTTCATCACGTTAATGACATTAACTTGAAGTCTAGCGATGCTGAGTCTGTTACCTTGGAAGTTGATCATCCCCGACGCCAGCCTCATCTTGTCCTGCCTCATCCGCATGTTGATCATCAACTTCTTGCCCTACCGGTTCATCTTCAGCTGGATTTGCCAGTGGATCTGCTGCCTCCTGTTCGGCTGCGTTGTTCATTCGCTCCTGAAAAGAAAATGTACGAGTCAAGAACCGAATGACGTCTGGTGAAAACAAATGGTAGCATGACGTGTGCGATCAAAATACGGGAAATCCGCAATTAATTTCAGCTTGCCAAATATTTCAGTTTTCAAGTATATGCAGAGATAGCCAACATTCCTGTACCGGTACCATACCTCTAGGTTGTAGGCAAATCTGTCATCCCTACGATTTGGATCAGGTGGACGTCGACCATCTCTGGTTGATGTGACGGCGGACAACTCGCAAGCGGTTGACGTAGGCATGGTAGGCCCCAGCAAAGATTCATCTGGCATTATCAGAGAGGTCTTCCCTTCCGGCAAGGAATGCAGCAATTCTAGGGTTGTCGTTTCCAAACTGGTGCTGGGCCTCACGGAAGGCCGCAATTTCCTCGTCTGTGACAGCATCCCTTCTTCCTCGTCTCCTGTGCATTGCCATCTTGAGGTGAACTGTGCAGGGTACTGTCTCATTCACTGTACACCTCAGAACTGTCACAGCAAAAATCAGACAACTTTTTATACTCCAGTCCCTCGGACAGTTCGCCGATTACATAACTTTAGCCCAGGTGTGGGAAGCAACGGTAGGCAGACCGGTCAAATCTCTGTCTTCAGTGAATGGGATTGTCTCTGCCATGGCAGTTTGGTGGCAATACAACCTAATCAATAGCTCAGACACTATGAAATGTATTATTCGGTTGATTGCAAGCCACCAGCATGACCAGTGATGTAATATTCCAGACTGATAACACCGCCATTCATGGTTCGTTGCCATAGATAAACCTCATATACAATAGACTTCATAAGTGGGTATCTCCCGGACTATTCAGTGCACTGACAGTCAGGAATAAGGAACAACTCTATTAAGAATTCTAAGCAGATCTATATTTATTTTAACAAAGTTCGGTACTTTTACGATATGTTTCTTTTTAAGAATACGAACTCCAGAAATTTTCGTAAATTTACAGGAAAAGGAATGTACCCTATATTTTAACATGTGAATTCTGTAAATGACAGGGAAAATACGCTTTAAGAAGGACTTTACAAAAAATTCATTATTATCATTTACGAACAGTTTCTGTAAAAAGGACTTTACCAAAAAAATCCATTATTTACGAACAGTTTCAGTAAAAAACGTTCTGTAAATTCTACTGTTTCCTCTAACAGTGCAGTTGAAACACAGAGTTTCTGTAAATTTAGAACAGTCTCTGTAGAAGAATAGCGGCCCTATATTAAAAGACAGATGTTGTAAAAATACAGAAATTCCCTATTAAGAATTCTAAGGAGACCTATATTTATTTTAATAAAGTTCTGTACTTTTACAATATGTTTCTTTTTAAGAACGCGAACTACAGAAATTGTCGTAAATTTACAGGAAAAAAGAATGTATCCTGTATTTTAACATGTGAATTCTGTAAATGACAGGGAAATATGTGTAAAGAAGCTCTTTGCTGTAAAATTACCAAAAAAATCCATTATTATCATTTACGAACTGATTCTGTAAAAAAAGTTCTGTAAAATCTACTGTTTTTTCTAACAGTGTATGTTCCTGACTATATTGGTTGTCCCATCGAAGGTTTTATCTGACAAACCCACGATAGCTACCAATATACAAGAAGTAGGCTGGTCTTAGATCTTACCACTTGAGCGGTAAGGCACACCGACCGAGCAATAGGATCGGTAACCAGGCTACTGAGCAGGCAGGTATAGGTAATAGTATCAAGGAAGAATTCCATCACGAATTTCTACTCTTGGGACCGGAATTTCATCGTTCCACAATCAAGACAAGAAAACCTCTCAAACTTAAGATAAAGAGCGTCGCAAGATTCGGGCCGTCCGTTATTACAAATTGCTCGATGGCATGCATTCGGAACACCTCGGGTCTTTGTTCATTGTTCGGGAAAGCCCCTCGGATGTCATACAGTCATTCGCGGAGCGATTCTGGACGTGATCGCGTCCCAAATTGTTAGGCTACCGCATCACTCATGACAAGTAGCCACCTCCGCGAACAAATATAACACCTGCAAACCCTGGCTGTCTGAAGGCGTGTTTATCGCTCAAATATCAATAAATTGGTATATATTTGATAAGCTGTATGNTGTAGCCATCAGCCAAACGGCAGATTACAATCGTCAATCAGGAAAAAAATATGAGAAAATCATTTGGTTTCTTTTCTCATTCTACACAGAAGAACCTTCAAATCCGCTCTGAATTTAGAACTACTCGCTAAATATAAGAAGAAATTCAAGGCGTTGTTTATGATGGATATTTCAAGTACGATTTCGAAAGAAAACTCCCGAAGTCCGGGGTGCGATTTTCTTATTTGATCAAGACAACATTGCCACGCGATGTACTCAACTGTATAAGGGAGGACTAGAATAAGTACTGCAATTGCAACGACTAGTAACATTACTGTCATGGAATTTTCCTGTTTTTGACGGCGAAACATTGATCCTCCGAAATTCGAATTGCGTCTCCTCATGCTGATTATAATTCATCCAGTGAGAAGGAATAGGAGGGTAAGTGGGGTAAAGACGTCCACTGCGGTGTCGATGATGTCTACCCATAGATCGTACAACGCAAAGTCATTTGGCATAAGGCAGAAAATGAACAAGCCGTCCCCATCTTGTTCAGCGAATCGGAAGACGTTCGGTAAATATATCAACACGTGCAAAATAACATTAACAGCCAATAGGATCCTCGCTTTCGACATAGTGCACCACACTGCCGCCTTCAGGGGGAATCTCACAACTATCAATCTATCAACTGCTATTATCAAAATCTGCCAAATAGAAACATTGTATGCCATGTATCTCCAAAAACTGTACAGCTGGCAATTTATTTGACCAAATAGGCGCGACTCGAGAATGCTGGGTTTTAGGATCAGAATGAAGCCACGTAGAGGGTAGATGATCAAGGACAGCGTATCAAAAACTGCCAGAGTCCGGATGTAGAAACACATGACGTTTCGATTGGAAGGGAGGCTCATCACAAGAAAGCTTAGGATGTTTCCGACGGCTCCAATCGTTAGCAAGATCGGATGGACGTAACGATACAGCATGGAGATGTAAAAGGAATAGGGGGCAGACGGAGTTTCGAAATATTTATTCACAGTTACCATTCTCTACTGCCAAATTGACCAATTGGGCTGCTGCTGTGAAATCGCCAGTTCCACTGGTGAGGACAAATCGCGGTATAGATGCTTTGATGGACCAGTCGTAATTGTCCGAGCCTGCGTAAAAAAGAAATATACCGCTTCACGCGTGAGCTAAATCGATGTTCCATAACACACTGCCCATTTATTTTTCCGCTCGATCAAGATGGACATGTCAGAACTCAACCATATTCTATCATATGAAATTGAAAAGGTACCAATTTGAACCCTGAAGCTAAGTTCGACAAGACCCGTATAGAGAGTGCTGAAGGGAACTGCACGAACAGAGACTGCATGCGATTAGAACGACAACGAAATAATGGCCTATCCGAAGAAATACCAGTGATTCACGATACTGCGTTTTGTACTCATGAAATAACATCATGGGGTTATCATGGATCCTTTTTATAGGGTTCGCTCTTTGCAGGCAATTTTGGATGATCATATGAAAATGCAATGCACGTGCAACTGAAATTGACTTAATTATGTCGGTATTATATTTTATGTGTAAATGTATCTAAAAAGTGCAGGTACACGACTGTTTGATTTTTGTGTCGAAGCCAACAGTATTGAGTGACGAGGACAATATTTCTGTTTTTCTGAGGCAGAATAAGAATCACTTAATGCATCAATATATTTTATATAGTGGATCACGATTAAATGAAGCTGTGCCCATGAATCATCTGCACAGTTGGGTTTAGACCCATCGTTCCTTCCGAAAACACTTCATGAGAATCATCAGGTCAATTTCCACTTACTCAATCTGCTTCCATTATCTATCAATAATTAATGTCAGCTTTATGGCATAACTTATGGACGGTGGTCACGACAAATTCATACGTGTATTTATTTATTTAATAGTAAGGGTGCCGCCGTGTACAAAACAAATTATGGCTACCTTAAAAATACAAAGAGAGGATGGTGCATGTGTAAGTGCAAATGCTACGTATTACAATAATCGTTATCGCTTTGAGTACCGTAAACCGGGTAAGTTGGCCGCCGGGGTAAAGTTGGCCACTAATTGCATACTTCGTTCCAACCACGCTAATGTCCCCATTCCACATTTTACACCTATCATTTGGTTTTTACTATAGATGGCAGCACTGTGGGAGCCATTGCCTCAAGTTTCACACTCTCGTATATTTTATCGCGGTTAGTGGACAAATCTTTCGTTTCTTGAAAAAAAAATGGTGAAAAATGTGACCTCCAAACAATCAAGCATGCAGACAACACTTCTCATGGTCATCATGTGGCACATTAATGCTGAAATAGGACCTGCCTTCTCTGCAGGAAGGAGCTAACAAGGGTCAGTCATGCCTGACCCTTGTTAGCTCCTTCCTGCAGGTTTCTTTTTGTGTCCGAGTGGTCAGCGAGAAGGTGAGAGGTCAAGGGTCAAGGTCGTCTTGGTTTCATTGGAATATGTTAATAAACAACGGAGATATTCGAGAAAAACCGAAGATTGCCGAAGATTCCCGAGTGATTCCGAACATTGCCGAGTACTCCCGAGTGATCATCCGCGACTTTGCACCCCTAGCGGAGGAATTTGGAACTAAGATAAGCGAGATACGCCCCCTATTGAGTTTATGACGCCCTCTATTGCCTTCATTTCAGGTCAAGGTCACTTCCGGGGTTAAAGGTCAAGGTCATTTGCAGTGTTGCCGCCTGGGTCTTAGTTTTGTACTGTGGGGGGTCTTACTTTTATAACAAGGTCTAGGTTTTGTACTGTGGGGGTCTTACTTTTATAACAGGGTCTTAGTTTTGTACTGTGGGGTCTTACTTTTGTAGGTCTTAGGTCTTAGTTTTGTACACACCCTGGGGAGATAAGACCAATCCCTACAACTTTTCAAAAGGGACCCATAGTAAATTCTTAAGGACTTAGGAGCTGTAGGTATCGGTGGTTTTCCCGCCAGTACATGTGCGGACAAGAGGTAATTTTGAACGCTGTAATGCGTGATTGATCATGTTTAATATCGTAGGCCTGTGCAGTTCATGTTGATTCATGTTGATGCTGGGAGGTATGTCGGAAATGAGACAATTATCATCCAGGCGGTGGAGATCAATGATGCTGAAAGGAGCCGTCCATCGTCCATCATCCACCCTCCAGGTTTTTCGAATACCCTGTGAAAGGTTACCTGGATAGAGTGAATCGACATGAAAAAAGATTCAAAGCAAACAAGCCTGGAGATGATTGGGTGCGCTCATTTCTCAACAGGCACAACGATAGACTTGGTAACAGAGTGTGTCAAAATATTTCCAGAAGAAGGGCTGAAGTCTCAGAAGAGGATATCACTAACTTTTTTAATAATCTTGAGAAAACGCTAGAAGGTGTTCCAGAGGAGAACATTCTTAACTACGACGAAACAAATCTTAGTGATGATCCGGGCCGAAAACGCTGCATTTTCCGACAAGGAGTCAAGTACTCAGAAAGGGTACTTAACACAACCAAGGCATCCACGTCCATTATGTTTGCTGGATCTGCTGATGGCACAATGCTTCCTCCCTACGTAGTCTACAAGGCAATCCACCTGATGAATACTTGGACTGAGTGTTGACCTCCAAATACCAGGAACAATCGCTCAAAGTCTGGGTGGTTCGATACCACGTGTTTTGTGGACTGGTTCCAGACAATCGTGTTACCATGGGCAAAATCATTGAATGGGCGTAAGGTCATCATCGGGGACAATCTATCCTCGCATATTACCGCAGATGTCGTTGAGGAGTGCACCGCAAATAACATTTCCTTTGTGTGCCTACCGCCAAATAGCACTCACCTGACACAACCGCTGGATGTCGGAGTGTATTCTTCGTTGAAGAGGAACTGGCGCTCTATTATTACTGGTTGGAAAGTTGGCCGAAAAAATAACACCATTTCAAGGGACGTGTCCCCAAGTCTAATAAAAAAGCTAGTGGACAAATGCCCCTTTAAGGAAAACCTCACTGGGGGTTTCAGAAAATCCGGAATATGTCCATTGAACAAAGAGAAGATGTTGCAAAGATTGCCTGTGTCTGTGGATAGCAACAACGACACGAGCATTGTTTCACAAGTATTCCTTGAGACCTTGAGAGCTCACCGCTTTACAGAACCTGATGGAGTTCAAAAAAAAGGAGGAAACGTGTTCAGGTGGAGCCTGGAAAAAGTGTCTCCATTGAGGACTTTGCCTCATGCACTTTGCAGAGACAAGACGGAGGTAGTGTTGATCCAGAAGCAGAAAACGAACGCCTGGCAGCTGAACCATCCACGTCATGGGCACAGGATGGAACTCGTGATGACAGTGGTGACTCTGAGGCTGATGACGAACCTTTCGAGGCAGTTGGTGGGATCATTGACGTTGGACAGTGGGTAATCGTGGAGTATGAAATCTCATATGGTCAGAAGGGGACAGGTAAAAATGTTGCACTACGTTGGAGAGGTCACTGCAGAAATAGAGGATGATGAGGATATTGGTCAATGGTCAGTTAGTCTTCTGAGACGGTCCAAGAAAGCCTCCGGTGTTTTCGTCAGATCAGACATAGTGGACCCTGATAGCATCAGTTCTGATCAGATAATTAGATGTCTGCCAAAACCAGATGTCAGGCGCGGACGCTACACCTTTGGACGAACAAAGTTTACAGGTCTGAACCTTCCTTAGATTGTTCAATGGTTGAATCGATTGTCAGAGTGGTTGAACCAACTGTCAGAGTTGAGGTGAAATCTGGTTCTCAGTGTTGTATTTTGCATTTTTAACACAATGTGTCCGTCCATGAAGTCACTTGTGATGAATAAATTCTACTTATATTCTGAAAATATGGGTTTTTGACTGTTTTTTGTTATATTTCTGAAGTTCATTGTTGTATGTTAAAAGTCATTTTAATAAAGAGTATTTGGTAAATCTGTTCTTATATTAACTTATAGTAAGAAAAAAACTGTTCTATGGGGGCCCTGCAAACATTTTTGGTGTAGTTTACAGAGGCGCCATAGAATAGGTCTTTTTTCATTAGATTTGAGGGGGGGGGGGCAACTTCACCCCACTTTCAGGGTAAAGTTGGCCACCAAGTAAATCATTGACCCAGCCTATATTTACTGAACAAAACAAGCAGAAGCCATTTAATTATAAAGCTAACATATAGGTCACAAAATAGGTACAATATGATAGCATTGCATCATTGGTGGAAAAAGTTCTCAGATGAAAACTTTGAAAAGTGGCCAACTTTACCCCGGTTTACGGTAGTGTTTATGTTGCCAGCGTTTACACAAATTAAACCAGATTGTGACAAGTTATTTGACATGAGAAAGAAGTCTCCTGTGACATTAGGCCTAATGTACTTTTCAATGTCGTACATCTAGTCGCCAGAGCAATCCCCGTCTAAAAATATGATATCATGTAGTTTTGTTCTCACGTTGTATTTGATATCGATCAGCGTATTCATTTGCCTCATTAAAATTTCTGCAAAAACAAACGTGTGAAATTCAAAACAACGGGTCATATGAATAAAGATTAGTAAATGCTTTTACTTGAATTTTGCAATATAAATAATGCAGGCAATGCTATAAATATCTGAAGCATTTGCTCGTCTTTTTTCATATGGCCCAATGGCTGTTTTGTTGGCGAAGTGCGGCATAAAATCAAGGTGTTCACTGCAGCAAAAACGCATTTGTTGAATCTTGAAGTAGAATAGATTTAGAAATATTGAATCTAGTGCTGAGCACAAATTATGGCAGTACCACTCTATTATAGACAATATCTGGCGAATTGAATGTACGGTACTGCTGGAAGAAAACCGGAGTGCCCTGAGGAAACAACGCCGTCAGAAAGAGTTGCCATCTGTATCACTTAGTACCGAGTCAGAATGGGAATCGAATCTGGAACCGCCGGGGTGACAGGCGCCGATGATTCCACTGCGTCACTCTGAATAGACCATCAATACAACAGCCATATTCATCAACTGGATATACATTGTATTTTGTTTTGTAACCTTTTTGGCATCGTGGATTATCTCATCTTTTTTCATAGTTTACATGTATTCTAGCTTCGACTTAGGAAATGATTAACCAATGGTATTTATACTTGGCACATCCATTAATGCTGGAGCTAAGCATCCAAGAAGGCTGCATACAGGATCCCAGTGATTCCAGACTCAACGGGTCGAGCATAAGTCAATGCTTGATTGTAAGTTTTTTTTTCCTGGGAAAGTCTAAACCGACCTTGGTGTTCGGCAATAGGCCTAATACATGCATAATTGGATGTATAGTCCTGGGGTGGTATTAACAGCAATTTTGCGATTCTGATCAGTGTTGTCATGCACCTGTTAAGGCCTGGATCCACCTCGCCAGTTTACAATGCGTGTTCACAGAGCGGATTACGCTGCGTGAATCCGCTTACAAATGTTCAATGGATAATCACAGCACTGTCTCCACCTGTGCATGTCCGGCATCCGTCAACGCTCCGCGGACCGCATGGTGTTACAAAAACGGTAATCTAATTTTACGGGGTTAATACGACCAACTTCATTCCCTTCCGCAAGGATCATGGTATCACCTCAAAGGTAGAGATTGTGAGCGTTAATATGACACCAAGGATTCTTGTCCAGCGCTATGCATGATTGAGCACCATTATCCAGAAGTTAGGGTGCAAAAATGTGTTCGGGTCACTTTCATGTGAAACTAAATCAACAGTATCATTCAATGAAAGATATTCTTTTTTTTGAAGACATTCGCCAACATGTTAACAGGTTAATATCAGGATCGGGATAAGGATAAGTAGGCGGTTCTCAACCACTATTTAATCCTGACCAGTTGTTTTGTTTCGTTTTAGCTGGTCCAGTAACACGAGTTTGGTCCGTCTACCTAGCACGTTACACAAAAAATTCCCAGTTTGAATTCCCCCGAAAGGAAAGCTAACACCGTCTATTGGTTATCTTCTGGGACTCACATGAACCGAGGGCAGTTTTTGAAGCGGGAATAACGTAGTGGGCAAAGGTTCGAAACAGCGCGTGAGTTTAAAGCGAATTGATATCGAAAAAAAATTGATTTAGAAATAGAATTTGAAAGGGGAGGAATTTTTGGGAAAAAAATGTAAACAAAGTTCCCCAGAATGTCAACAAAGAAATGTTCGTGCATTCTGATTGGCTGAAATTCTGTGTTTACAAACACCAGCCAATTGTAAATAAAATCCTCTATCAATTCGCTTTAACTGCACCAAAAATAGGTATACGCCGATTACACGCCGAAAACTGCAGACTACACTCTAACAGAAAACCGCAGAATCCAACTCCAACTCAGGCGTCATTCCGCGCCACTTGACGCTCGAGTTGCTGCAGGCTTATTAGGCAGGAGGGAAGAGACACTGTAGCTGTAGAAAACGTTCTGAAAAGTTGGACTTCTCATCACGCACCAGTGGATACCGTTTGATATGATGTTGTAATTTCGTGTAGATGCTGATAAATCATCGTATCGGATTCAGTTGGTTTTATTTAGATTTCTTGGTAAATTACAAAAGACAATCTCACAAGTTTGGACTATCGAAAGGTATTCGAATTTTATAGCTTTATTGTTCTTTTCATTGAGGCTGTAAATGTGCATCTAATACAGTTCAGGCTGGGGCAGTGGTGTGAAAGAAATGGTAGTCTCAGTAATGGAAGTCCGCGTTACAATAATCTCCGGCTGTGATGTTGTATTCGTGGTTTATGAACTCGTATATCCTAATCCCTCATTAGGGAGGTTTCGCATACTTACGAACTACGAAAACCGAACACGAAAATCAAATTCGTGTTCGTATTTCGTACTTTGCCAAATTTCGAGTTTCGCATAAAATACGAAATACGAAATACGAATGCCCGTGACATGCGTAGTAGCTTTCGTAGAGGGCACTACTAACATTGGCGACCGCAGTTGAAGTGGAGCATTATATGCTGTGAACTAAAGCCCGCTGTACGCGATCAAATTTTTCATCCTACTTTCTGCGGGTTTATACAGTAAAGCCAAAGTAGGCCCGGAATCTGAATTTCTCAAAAAAAATGGATGAAAAATTTGATCGTGTACAGCAGGCGTTACACACTTCAGGATGTACCCGCATTTCGTATTTATGGGTATTCTGAATGTGTGCTGCCGTCTGCAAAATGATAATGCCATCTCTCCCAGCAGATAGCAGTGGGCATTATATATGTACAGTGTATTACTTTAAAGGCTGTTGACGTGAACCCGACCAAAAAGCCCCCGTAGGCCTACAGTGGGCAAGAGAATTGCAAACGCCCAGCAAACACCTCAAACGAAGGCTCATAACATGATGGACCCTCATTTGTCTGCGAGCGGTGAGGTGTCAACATCCTCTGGTGAGCACCAAGTGAACACTTTTTTGAAAGGAGAAAAAATTGGACCCAGCTGGGAATCGAACCCACGCTCTGTTATCTTTGTTTCGCCGCGTCTCCCATTCAGGCACCGAACTTGTTGGTTGGCTGCCCATGTTTTCTAAGTCGAAGGAGTACGCCTATGACGAACACAAAGCATGGCTGTGTCAGCTGGCTCGTTGGCTGAGTGGATAGAGTGGTGGATTGCAAATCAGAAGGTCGGCGGTTCGAATCCCGTCCAGAGCTGTATTTTTTTTTCTATGACATGGGCTTACACTGCGCAAAATTGAAGTTGTGAGAGATATGGTTCGGACTTCGCCTCTGCGACGCAAAACCGCCGAAGAATTCACAAAATCCTCGTGAGGAATTTATACCAAGAGCGAAAAACGAAATCTGTTCACACATAAATTGATGACGTCATCTACAAATCGTAGGTGGCAGTGCGCTTTTCGTCTCACCCGCTAGAACTGACCAATTTCCCAAATAGGACTAACCATTGCATTTTCGAAGTGACGAACTGCGAACTTTCCCCGACGAACTTTGAAAAATTGATGACATATCACGCAATTCGTGCTCGTTTTTCGTAGTTCGTGAGGGAGCGAAACCTCCCTATTAGCGAGGTTTCGCAAATCCGACGAAACACGAAGTACGAAATACGAAATTCAACTTCATTTCCAGGACCTAATGTATTTGTGGAGATGGTTGCCACCACAAATGTCCTTAGTGCCGGTGCGTCGTTTAGCATATTATCATGTAAGACAGAGAGAGTTATGGTGCATCTTGATTTTTTAAATTTCCATTTCGTATCTACGAAGTCGATACGAAAGATAAATTTCAAAGTTAAAGGTCTAACGTCACAGCTAAAAGACGCTCTTGCAGCAGGCGATATTTGTGGTACCAACCATGTCCTGAAATACATTACATCATGGAAGTGAAGTCCAATTTCGTATTTCGTAGTTCGTGTTTTGTGAGATTTGCGAAACCTCCCTCTTGACGGGGCTTGAAACAACAACTTGCGCTAGCATGGCTGTGAAAATGCCTTGTAATCGCCGTTACACGTCCCCCATCAGCACCCACGCCAGGCCCCATCAAAGAGTCGACAAATTACTACGAGAAAAAAACATCTTGTGACTCGTCAAATACAAGTCAAAAAAATATCGTTTGCCAGCAGGTGTAGTGACAGTTATTAGTGATGATGACCCTGCGTAATGAATGTTTTAAAAAGGTTGCAGACGATTGGGTTGTTTACTCACAGGACTCTTCCATTCAGTATGTCAAATCCATCGTCGCCTGTGCCATTCTTTGCTGGACACAGGAGACGTGTTCTACTTTTCATGTTCTACCCGATGCTGGTCTTTTTGAATGTCAGACTATTAGGAAGAAAGGGACATGTCTTGAAAAGAAGGAGGCGGTTAGATATCCTGCAGCCAAGATGTACGAGACGAAGGTAACCGAATATAGTGTAGTTTCCACATAGATGACGCAGTCACCTATATACAGGCCTTGCCAACTCGTGATTTACATGTATGACAATGGAGTCACGAATCGCTACAACGTTTAGGCCGTGTTCACATAGTACGACTGTTAGGAAGGGAATTTGCTATAGAGGCGTCACCTTTCGGAGAACGGCCACAACATGGGGAAAGCCCTCCTAAAAATAGTACGGTGACGCAGCCAAATCGGCGTGGTCGACGCCTACCTCCACAGCAAAGCCAATAGAATATTATTGACGACCGGAAGAAATCAATCTGGGCATGCGCAGGAGGCATCTACTGTAAATTTATCACACTTCAAATGCATTTTTTGAAGTCATCAGATCGAACTTCAGATTACCAATAGGTTCAAATTGTTCTAAACATGTTTATCTATTGCAAGACGTTGACATTATCTTGATTTTATAATACTCAACTGAGAAAAATGCAACCTTCGGCACTAAAATTCCGGCAGTTTAGCTCGGAAGCATGAGAGTTGATGCAATTTACTGAATTTACTGAATCTTGGAATAAGATCGCCGAACAATATTAACGTTATCATGGAGAAGGGAATTCCCGCTGNCTCGCTGAACAATAAGACCGGACTTTGATTTCAGGGGACTTTGATCCCTGTCACACCTGTGCATTATCTTCCACGTACTATGTTCTTCCACCCTCTGCTGACAATGTGCACAGGTTGTGTAAAATCTCTCGTCATTCTTTTGTTGAGCAACATCAATCATCGAGCGACAATAGCAACACGCGATCACCGATAAGAGATACATGGACTTCGTCATGTTGGGACCAAGTCTTTTATATTTTAGAATCATCCAACTATATAGAAGTGCAACATGTGCTTGGACCATCTGTGGCAGGACAAGATATCATACCGAGGATTTTACTAATGAACAATCTATAACTATAATACGACAGTATGAATGTCACCCCCTCGCTTTTATGCACCTTTAATGGAAGCGGTATGCTGTCAAAAGGACGGGTGACACAGGTTGCATCACTTTCACCAGCACCGGATGCAGTTGGCATCGGCTTTTTATAAAAGACTACCTCCGCAAGTGGAGAACTGCGCAGGTTGCAACCTCGTCCCTCAATGTAACTTCTGCATCATCGAAGTTGTAACCCGGCCACCTTCCACGAACCGACACTGGGATTTACGACCAGCGGTTAATTAAAGGATTCTGCAGAGGATATCACCGCGATCATTGCGAAAGTCGACCAGTGTCCACTCAAACACAAATCATAGACACAATCTCGTGGGATATGCATCATATTCTCAACAATAAAAGACCACCGTTCATTTACAGCCGCAAGCAGATAATCCGTATTTATCCCAGTAATTAACTGCCGACTCTACTTCGATATTCTCTGACGTCACGACGGGTATCCATTCACGAGATCTGATATGATTACTGCGCCGATTACCTCGGGAACTTCGCGGGGTCTTATCGGAAAATCAGACAGTTTTACTGGTGGGAGAAAGTATGGGACATTCTCTGATCATATCGGGACGCACCACTCGGCTCTGGTGCCTAGAATGGCATAATGGCCGGACACCAATTTGTCAACTCTCATAACTTCTCCGTCATTTTGTCATTAAAACTGAGTTGGGGTAAATCGCACATAATCGACCATAAGGGATTTTCGCCGGAGTTAGACAGGCCATACCTCTCTCATAACAGCACAAGTTCATCTCGTCAGAGTAAAAAAAGTGTCACAATAGAGTACATATCCCGAAATTGAGATTGAAGTTTCCAATTTTTCCATCATTATGATATTCTATCCCGATCCCACATTTGTTTTTTCTCTAGTGTTTTCTCCCGGTGTAACGTTTTTCAGTGTGGCCATTTTCTGTGTGACTCCCATTGTTTGGAACACACTGGGAAACAGACTCACTGTTTCTCTGTGTGTTGCTCATTGTCAAGTCATGCAAGTCGCGCCTGATTCCGTCAATCTATTGTAATGTCACACTGGCACACGGAGTGTGTCACACTGGCACACGGAGTGTGTCACACTGGCACACGGGCCACACTGAAAAACGTTATACACCGGCTGTGTAATGTCGTTTTCAATTCGTTCCAATGACATTTCGCAATTTTTGGACGTTTTGATCTGTGGTAGCAAAATATTCATTCGCCTTATAAATTTTTGGTGATAGGCTATATTAAATTTTATTATTTTGGCAGGTAAAGGTACATGTAGAAAAACATTTTTCACTCGGAGATACTCCGAGTCGAATTTGATCAGGATGATCGCAGAGATCAATGAATACGCTCCATGCATGCGGTAGAAATGGAGTGTCTGGAGAGTGGTGTGCGAGACGAGCGGGGAAGCGCCAAAATGGCAGCGGCACTTCCTTCACCTGTGAAGCCTCCTCAACCTGTCACAGTCACCACTTCCTTCCGCCTCTGCTCCGGAGACAAGTGCCAGTAAATAATGGCCGCCGGTCCTAGGGGCAATTTTCGCAAATCACCTAATTCACCCTGATATTAACGTGGTTATTCTATGTGGCATCGCATGTAATAACCGGCAAACACAATTTACAACGCCGGCTTAAGACATACTTGATAGATAGGAGTCCGATAGGGTTTGCGAGAAATTCTTTTATGTTCAATACACGCTGATGAGTACTGCTCCAGGACGAATTATGGAAATTTAAGAAATGGGGATTTCGTGTAACGTTATCCAATTTGTATGCAACGAGGGTGGTTTTGATCAACCAGGACTGATAGAGTCGTTGGATAGTGATGGCTGCGTCGGAGATTGGGTTAGCCGGTGCAACACACAGAACCGACGAAAAATGATGCGCATTCGATTGGGCGGCGCGTCACCGAAGGATTTCACTTTCAGATTCTGGTCCGCGACTTAGGTCGGGTCACTGGCGGGCCTGAGGTTGGTGTCACAGTTACCAGGGGATTAAGGATTTAGCTTCCGATCGGTGATTTATCATGTCTTGCTGTTTCCACAAGCATGATTTCAATGGCATTTGAGGTTCTTAGCGCGCAGCAAGCATATGTCTTATGGGCCCGAGAAATGCCCGAGTAAAGCCCAGGTCACAAATCCACCGGGCCCCGTACGATTTTCCCCACCCAGCGGCTTGCCGTGGATTTTAGAGACTGAAACACGGATCTAAGATGAATTATGCCAAATATCGCCTCAATAGTTAAGCGGAAATTAGACTAGATCAAACTGGGCACTGTAGAAATTGGCCAAAATGTCTGTTTTTACTCGCCGTACGGGCCCCGGAGTGGATATGTGACTGGGCTTAAAGCCCCCGTCACATATCCACTCCGGGGCCCGTACGGCGAGTAAAAATAGACAGATTGCCCCTGATCCCCGGGGAATGAAAATCGTAGAAATGAAAATGAAAATGAACATGAAAATGAAAATGAAAATCGTAATGGACCCGTACTGTCTCTAAAACCCACGGCAAGCCGCTGGGTGGGGAAAATCGTACGGGGCCCGGTGGATATGTGACGGGGGCTTAAGGAAGGATATTACAGACTTTGGTGCCCGACTGGACGAGTTTCAGGACTCGCTGAATCACTTGATTCCTGTGCAACATCTTTTATCTGTGACTTATTATACATTATGTATATGTGCAACTTCTGTTGCCCGAAGAAAACATTCGATAAGTGTTTCTAAGACAATGGGACAGGCTGCACGTGCCTTGAAATTATCACGATTTAAAATCTCCCAAATCGATATCACGTATTGTCCCAAAATGCAATCTGTTACAATATTATATTCATCATAGACTGTTCACCTATCATTAAGTCGCAATCTGGTCACGTGGTCAGTGGAAACAGGTTCAAGCCCAACAATGCCTTTGTTGTAAGCAAGAATAGCGGGATGACAAGAATTGATGAACCTGACTTTCAGTTCTTCATTCAATGGCGAGCAGACGACAGATGGTCATGTGATTGTTTGGCGAGATTTCGGAGCGGCATATCGACACATCGCGTTCGTTTCATGCTAAGTGTACCCCAGTGTCCCAATGCAATGCAATACAACTTGTACCATGTTTTCACTGATAATCAGTCTATTTCATACACGTTTTTCGAAACTATCATAGAATGTACACGGTGGAGAACGAGTGGTTTCACTAAAGACAGGTTGGAACAGAATCAGACCACGTGGAATGACGTCAATGCATGTATCTTTTTGAAAGGCGAAGAATTGATTATTGCAAAGTAATGAGACAGTGTCTCGTAACTGGTTTTGTGGCTTCAGAAAAAAGCCAGAGCATGCATGTGCTTGAGACAATGGATATTACAACTTAAACTCTGGGTTATCCGGCCAAGGGATCATTCAAGTATACATACGCAGCTAGGGGGGAGGGGGGTTGTCAGCNAGGGAGATAGAATACGGATTAGTGAACCGACAGGATGACAAATGACGAAAGAATATCTCGAGTTGGGATCGGGTCAGGAGTTGATGGAAAGATAGAAACTGAAATAGAACATACATGTACATGTACATGTACGTATGTATGCACAGTACATGTAAATGTATGTAGGTAAGCCCACTGGCATGTACCGTACATTACATACGAACACAGCGCAGCTCATCAGTTCATTTTTTGGACATCCTAATGCATGGATGGCGAGAGTTCAACGACATAACAAGAGGCTTATGGGCCTGGCGCTCAGCTGATATTCTGCACGATATTCTGTACATGCAGGTAAAATGTATGGGAATAATTTGTATGGCGACTACTAGAGGCGCATGGGCCTGGCGCTCAACTGATAGTGCACGAAATAGGCCTACATGTAGGTAAAATGGGAATAATTTTCATGGCGAAAGTTCAACTAGAGGCTCATGGGCCTGGCGCTCAGCTGTTCTGCACTAAGTAGGCCTAGATAGGAAAAATGTATGGGAATAACTTTCATAGCGAAAGTTCAACTACATGTATACAACAAGAGGCTCATGGGCCTGCTGGCGCTCAGCTGATATTCTGCACGAAATAGGCCTTACATGTGCGTGTAGGTAAAATGTATGGGAATAATTTTTATCTTGACATTCACGACTCTTCAAGGGAACTCTAAAATCGCGACATTTTTCGAAAGATTCTTTTTTTGCGATGCGAACATACAAGCGGTTGATTTTTCTTCAGAAATACTACGTAATGGCCGATTCCAAATACATGTAATTTTTTTATATCAAATATTATTTCAGGAGAGTTGGACTTTAACCAAAAGTAAGATCATGCTCATCACTCCTCAGCTAGTGATAGACAGTATACGGCGTGTAAATAACGCCGAGCCTGGGGCGGGTTCAGCGGGCAATCGAATCAGGATTCCCCGCTCGTTTAGTGATTGTAGCTTGATTTGACATGATTCGATTTGAGACCTCGCGCACTTTGCAAATAAAATCAAGCCGATTCTCTCCTGATCCGATTGTGCACTTCCAGTTATAAATGACACTATTAACATGGCTCCGCACGACAGGTTCTGTACAAACCAAGCAAATTAAATTTTCCCGCCCCGAGATTGAAACTTGGTTAGATCAAATTTTCATGAAAACCTTTTTCTTTTGATGACGGTCTACCAAATGATCGGGTCACTTTTGTGATCAAGACTGTGATTTAATTTGGGCCGAGGTGAATTTAGTCAGGGTTGGCTCCTATTAGATTATCTCCCGTAATTTTCTCGTATGCACATGACTGGTGTGTGTACACTTGCCGATCAATTGCTCGGAAACATTAGGCGCAAGATCAGAGAATCGACGTCTGCTCAAGTTGTCAACTCGTCCCATGAATCTCCAGCAATGCTAAGCGCCCACATTCGTGCTGGAGTTTTTTTTATAGGCTGTAGAAGATCATTTAGTCAGGTGTATTTTTTAGGAGCCAAAATTTCACGGCATCGTGTGATTTACTTAAAGCGAACTGGTCGTGCCAGTCAAAATGTCTGAATAGAGAATCAAATGCCGCCACCTTGAAACAATTACTTTCCTCACATCGGAAATATATTGCCTGATAACATCATATTTGCACAACTGGTTGGCTTTGCTGCCTTCGAATAGCATTTAGAATACGGTCAACTGCAAATCTAGGCCCATACCTAGGGCTGTAATCCGCTATAATACGAAATTCGTAATTATGAAATTGTGAATTTCGTGGGCCACGAAATTATTCTTATTGTCATTTCTGACTGCCGCGACTAATTCCCTTTAAGAGACAGGAACACTCCTTACATAAGGAAACCGCTGTTTGGGGTTTTACCTCATCATCTGAACTCACCATCTGTAACCCCAGGTAAACAAAGAGCGACCTTGAGTCCCGTTGCTCTTTTCACTACGGAAACAGTGAAACCCAATGGAGGTCAAAGTCTGTGAGAGACACGTTCTGTGACACAAAATGGCGGCTGTCTTTTATGTCGCACCTGACAACAACCAGAACTCGAGTTCGAGACCTCGCTGAGTTACAGCGTCAACAAGGAATTCAATAAATCCAAAAGGCATTAGTATTATTTATAATTACCCCGCAACAATTGATATCGGAATTCATATCATGCTAATAAAGTTCATAAAGACCCCAATGCGCATTAAAACTTCTGTCACTTGATGGTAACAATCATGTAACGCGACAGGAGTCAGTTGCTTCATCCGCGGGGTAAGGTCACCGTTTCTTTCAACACCGTGAACTTCCCTTGCCGCAGAAATCATAACTATCTGTAATGTGAGATATTAATCTTGGTAATTATACCCGTCGTGATTTCAACAGGTTTGAGCTTTGCTCTTTTTGTCTTGTCTTCTTAGACTTGACTTGGCAATGAGGTTATATCACTATAGATTTGAGACCTCTCTTTGGCAAATGAATTACCTTTCGAACTTAGTTCCAAAAGGAAAGGCTTGGTAACTCGTGAGATTTCCCTGGTACGAATTGAAAATGTCGTAGAAGCGCGGCCTGCACATGAATTTCAAACAACAAAACAAAATTTCAAACAACTTCGTTTTCGCTGCTTTTAGGAGACACCAACGTCCCGTGTAATATTTGCCAGTGTTCACCGATTTCAGTGTTACTTTCTTTCGGAAAGTAGTGACAACAGACAACTAGAGAGACAATGACTCTCCAATAGAGCAGTACAATGAGGAGGAACATTCACAAACAGAAACGCTGATATTACACCGTCTCCTGAAAAGCTTATGAAATAGAATCGGGTTTCTAAGGTGAAAGACATTGCTTCCTACCAGATTCGAACCCACGGACCCTCGCATGAGGCATCAATCGCCAGCACTCAGGGGCAGCACGCCTTAACCACGCCTTAATCCCCATCTTCAAAAAAGATGGTTCAATGGCCTACATGTACATGTATGTTAAACGAGGCGTCCATCAGTACCCTGCGAGTAGTCCAAACAATCTCCGAACCCAAACAGTTTTATGTTGTTTTACAAGGGGTCACATAAAGGAGATACAAGTAAAGAATATGAAATAGAATCGGGTTTCTAAGGTGAAAGACATTGCTTCCTACCAGAAACCTGAAAAGCTATGATGTTCAAACAAGAAACCACGATGGAACACGAATTGGTGTCGGAATCACCTCCGTGTGGTGTTACTCAGTTCACCCTCTTCAGGAGGTGGTTTTGGTTTCCGTTTTTCGGCTTATCTAATGAACCTAAAAATGACATCGCTATAACACATCCTCTTCTTTATACTGCGGGGTTTTCGACGGGCGACCAAGTCGGGAACAAACAGGGTGTCACTGGCCAACGGGGAGAAAAAGGATAAGGGAAGTTTGCAGAGTAAAAGGGAGTCGGACAAAAACTAGTCAGGTTCTTTGTAACCTGCGGTGACAATGTTGGACACCGCACGCCAAGTGGAGCGAAATACAAGACCGTGTCCCAGATTATAGAAAAAAACTGGTTTACAAGGAAAATACGACCACGGAGGACAATTGTCAAAAATTCTAATTTTATCCGAAGTTGACACCTCGAGTCGGTGAAGCGTCTTATTCATTGTTGTTCTTGCCCCCGAAACCACCTTAAGACGTTTATCAGGAAGTGAGGTAGTTCATCCGTATCTTTTTTGCTTCTGATGCAGGACGTATCGGATGCTCTTTAACAAAAGGATGCAGCGACAACAATGAGGCTAAAAATAGGTATTTGTCTAAGAAGACGGGACGCACCAGCAAGACGTGTTCTAAAAATTCTCAATGTTTTGTTTGTTGTAGAATTATGAATGGTTTTGACGGGCTCTCATGCATGCGCTCATGCCCGGACACTTTGGATGTTTGCCCGGCGTCAACGGAATACAACCGCCGCCAAGACCCCACGTGTCCTGGACAAAACCCCGGCCCGTGGCCGACATGTGACCCAGGCGAATTCAAACACTCTTAAAATGCTCTTGCATAATGTCCAATGTCCTCACGTCTAATTCTGGACACCTGAATAAAAGTGCGATTTCTCAATCCACATTTAATCACCCCTGATTGAGAATATTATTTTTGATATCAAGATTAGCACTCTGTAAACATTCCACCGCCCAAATTCGATGACGTACAAGTGCAGCGCAGATGAGAGTGTCCGAGCCGGCGTTCCGCTGTGTGGGATGTTGTGCCATCAGTGAAAGAGCCACACCATCCCGTATCACCTGCTTCATCCCCAAAGACACTATTAATAATCCAACCTTTGTTGATTCGATTGCTGAGGCAATTTACATAACCCATGGTGGAACTCCTTAGGGACTTCTGACAGCTGCTTCATGGACCCTCGACCTGGTGTAGGGTGCAGGTCCTTTACAAACCTGCGGTGTGTGGGCGAGGAGAAGACACTTGCAACGGAATTTCATGCAGGGTGGGGACGTTGTTCTCCTTTTCTACAGCATATTGTCGAAAATTGTCAAATATTTGGGCAAATATTGTAGGGAGTGCAGGTCCTTTAGAAATATTTCGTACGGGGGTGGACAAAAAACGAAGGGGGCCTCTTACAGAGTGCCTCGATATGATTTTTTTTGTTGCTGAGCACAGAGGAAAGAGGCGTATTTCTCCTTCCACAAAGCAAATCATCCCGAGACCATATGTTTGTGCGTTGGCTCTTGGTCGACACCTGGTTCGACAAACCCCCTTTTTTATCCTTAGAAAGCCGACCCTCGAAAAATTCATCATCAGCATGACCAAAAATTTATGTCGCTCACTTAAGGTACTGTCACACTGAGCTAGTTCTCAAAACGTTCTGTCCCGTCCTAAAAAAATCGTAAAACGGGCTAGAACGTGTAATGTTGGCCAACTAATGTCTCGAAGTGCTGGAGCACCCTTCTCGTCCGAGCCCGTCCATGAAGATCGTAAAAAGACTGTAAAAAGTTGCCACAACGTCCACTCCGTTCGCACACAGTTTGAGCCCGTTCGGCAACATTTTCAAACGTACTGAGAACTAGCTCAGTGTGATGGTAGTATTAGGAGATCTTGGTATAACCATCCCTCAGACAGGACAGAGGCAAGTAGAATTTTTGTGGGATCTAAGTACACGAACAAACGATAGCAGTGAAAATCGAAAAGGCCACGGCTGTGTCGTGGGCAGACAGGACTCTATTCTATCCAACCCAACAAGCGGCTTTTTTCTTTTTTTACAAAATTTGTGCAGGTGACTATTGTCCCTTGTTGACATCACAAAATGGTCTACGCAGACACACATTTTTATTTGTTACATAAAAACGAAATTAGAAGAGGGAAAGTAAACAAGAGTTAAATGAACACTGGAAGGACAGGCTGCGTCGTTGAATTTACACATCCAACGTCTGATGCGTGGGAGGACACTTGTCGCTGGCCCAACTGCGCAACAGATAGTTTGCCATAGAATTTCGCTGTCATTTTTTTATGTGGACATAGGTAATGTACATATAATAGTGATGTTCACAGTATATATTAAAGTGGTATTTGAGGACTTAGATGCTTCTTTGTCCTATTTCAACTGAAAACTCTGTTCTTTAGGATCTTTTGTGTAAAATGCAAGTAAGGTGGTAGGTGGGCGTTAAAAAAATACATAAAAGATTTTTGGTATTAACCAATACTGTTAACGTACCAATTTAAGCAATGTTCTGCCACTCAGTGTCTCTGATGAAAAATGAGCGACGCACAGGCTGAACGCAAATTCCTGACGCTATCTTAGTGCCATCCCATGCTAAGGCAGGAATTTCCCACCTTGCCTCAAAAATAAACGCAGTAATGAACATTAACTGTGAAAAACACCATCAAACGACACAAGTGCCCATCTAGATTGAATTTGTGACACGAGGAATTTTGCACCTCTGACGAAAATAGAGTGAACTTGGTCCAGGAACCATGGTGGTCCATCCTCCCCCGTGTCTTACGCAACGGTCTGAACATCTTCTAAAAGACCACATACCGGAATTATCAAAATAATACACTTTTGTGGTGAGCTAGCTAAACATAGCATATCCACCGTCATCGTTGGCCAAACTTGTGTCCCGTGAAGAATTTTCAGGAATGAAAAAAGCCTTACATGGTGAAGTTCTGAATCGAAACTCCTTCAGTTGGTCAAGTGGCTTGGGAAGCTCCGAAGGAAGTGGTCTTGTTGAATGGCGAAAACATGGAAGTCAGGTTTGGTATGCTTGAGTGTTACCCTCTTTGGCTGCGGAGGAGGGATCAAAGAAACCACCAGTGGTAGACGTGAGAATCATTCAGAAGAACTGGAAACGTTGTCAGAATATAATACTGAAAGAACATCAGATTCTTCTGAGAAGCTTTAATAAGATCCATAAAATGGTAATCTAGGAAGGAAGAATGTTCCGAAGATCCAAAAGAATTTCTAAACAGGCTCCAAGAAGAATTGTCGAACGATCTGGAGGAAGAAATCGAAAATCATGTGAGAGCGACGGTAATAAATGAAAATTCTCTAAGTGAGCAACATTTTCATATTTAAGAAGAAGAACCTAAGTCAAGATTCGCCAAGAAGCTTAAGGAAATCTATCTAAGAAGTGAGGATCTTCCAACGATCAAAAAAGAATTCCTTAACAGACTCCAAGAAGAATTGTCGAATGATCTAGAAGAAGAATCAGAAAAGCATGTGGAAGAGACGATAATAGGGTGGTTTAGAAATCAAACGATCAACGTAAACTTTACGACAACGTTTTTTTCATACTACACATTAATCAGATTTTATACTGCATTTTCGGAACAAAAATAACGTCGTTAATGTTTACGTTTATCGTTTGATTTCTAAACCTCCCTATTAGAGGAAACTCTCAGTGAGCAACTTTTCACTACCTCGAATACAGGCACCTCCACAATGAAAATTAGGTTTGGGTTTTCTTTGTTGAGGCTTTTCTCACCTGCTGAATGCAGAGCACCAGCCACAACTGAGAGAAAACAGAATTTTTCAACACAAAGAGCCGATAACTAAGTAATTGTCTGAGTTTTGATGCCGGACAAATAAATTTCTGTGAAAATCACTAGTTCAATTAAAGTCTAGAGCAGGTTTTTACAGGTTGAATTATCTAGCAAAAGAAAGATTTCGAACGAGGTCAGAATTTTCATTAAAAGTGATGCATGGATGACTCCTGAAATTGAAAGTTCACATTCGATATTAAAATTGGGTGCTTCATATTCTGGAGCAAGTGTTTGATTAAATCACGATTTCATTTCTTGGGTCACTTGTTATGTAATGATTGACAGGCCAACATTTAGGTTGTTTACAAGAGTGTGCCTTATTTTGAATTAACCGTTTAGAAACTGATTGCGCATCTATCATTTAGCTGAGCCTGCTGAGACCGAAGTTCTATACTGCATGAGACAACTTCAGATCAACATCGGGCTTTAGAAATACGAAGTATCAGTAAGTTACTGTTAAGTGAAAGTTTATCTAATACACTTCCTTTGTCTCCGGGNTTTTCTCACCTGCTGAATGCAGAGCACCAGCCACAACTGAGAGAAAACAGCAGTTTTCAACACAAAGAGCCGATAACTAAGTAATTGTCTGAGTTTTGATGTCAGGACAAATACATTTTGGCGAAAATCACAAGTTCAATTAAAGTCTAGAGCAGGTTTTTACAGGTTGAATTATCAAGCAAAGAAAGATTTCGAACGAGGTCAGAATTTTCATTAAAAGTGATGCATGGATGACTTTTGAAATTGAAAGTTCACATTCGATATTAAAATTAGGTGATTCATATTCTTGAACAAGTGTTTGGTTAAATCATGATTTCATTTCTTGGGTCACTTGTTATGTAATGATTGACAGGCCAACATTTAGGTTATTTACAAGAGCAGTGTGCCTTATTTTAAATTAACCGTTTAGAAACTGAGTGTGCATCTATCGCAAGATTTAGCTGAGCCTGCTGAGGCCGAAGCTCTATACTGCAAGAGACAACTTCAGATCAACACCGGGCTTTAGAAATACAAAGTATCAGTAAGTTACTGTTAAGTGAAAGTTTATCTAATACACTTCCTTTGCCTCCGGGGCGGAGGGGGGGGGGTATCTTTACGACAAACGTCAAATTTGGTCACCCGCAGTAAGAAAAGCCGTTTTTAAATATTTTCTCATGACTTTCACCTATCACTTCCCACCCCCCTGCAGGTTGACTCCAGCATTTCACACTGAAATTGTATTTTTATCATCCTATAGAAAGTTTACGAAGTGCTCTAATTTGACGATAAACCCTGCAATTTATAAATCACTGTTTAATTTTCGGACATCATGCTGCTTATGTAGTCAAAAATAACCCCCACTAAATCCGACCACGGCTATCATCCTAACTGACAAATTCCTTTTCGGACTAAATAACCAAATGAACAAACAAAATGGCTGAAGAGGGGCAGATAAAGCCACAAAGGCAAGGTGTCCAAATGTTGCATGGGACGTCACCCCAATCCATCTCCATAAATCCCTGCGGCCACGACAGAATCCACTGAAGCATTCCTGTGATGTAACCCAGCATCACGGCTTCACCACACCTCCATTCCGCATCCCAAACAATCCCTTATCAAATTTCTGATAGCCACGATCCCAATTTTACCCCCTTTCACCTGCGATATATCATGCCAAGTTACATAACTCTCAAGACCCCTGTCCAGAATCTTCGGGGTATGCACTATTTTGGACATTTTGGTGGCAGCTGGGGAAATTATGATTTCTTGGTCATGGTAGACGATCTGGCACACGCAATAGTTTAGTGAGGAGCCAATCAGCCAAGAAATCAATTGGGAGACAGTAATTCTTATTAACCCATCCGGTTCTTCTACAGAGTTGAACAGTGAGTGTTGAGTAATAGTAATTCTTATTAACCCATCAGGTTCTTCTACAGAGTTGAACAGTGAATATTGAGTAATAGTAGCCTAAACAAAGTCGTCTCCGAATTTCCCAAATTTTCGACCCCAACCAGGGTCTTCCTCATGCACTTTCTAGTAGAGATCCCAGAAGTGATCTCTAATAGAAAGGGATCTCTACTAGGATCTTTTACTGGGATCTCTACTAGAAAGTGCCTGAGGAAGACCCCGGTTGGGGTCGAAAATTTGCGAAATTCGGAGACGAGTTTACATTTACTATCATTTTGTGTGTCCTTTTTGTGCTCTGTGTTGGATATCTGAATATTGAGTAAGATATCAATTAAAGCCCTCTTTATTAAAAGTTAAAGTTAAAGTTTGGGTTTATAGTCTGATATCAACAACGGTAGAGGTGTCATCCGACTTCACACTTTAACCCCAGTCTATCCTGAAACCTTTCAGTAGAACTCAGATGAGCTGCTCATTCAGCGCTACAATCTGAGCATTTCCGACCGGTACCCATTTATACACCTGGGTGGAGAGAGGCCAGTAAGGCAAAGAGACCTGCCCAAAGTCTCACGCCAGCAGCGGGATTCGAACCCGGGATCCTCTGACCGCTAGTCGGAGGCCCGAACCACTACACCACCGTGGCTCCCTTATTGAATTTTGCGGTATTTTCAAAGTGTTAAGAGAATGCAGGTCGAGGTCTCATAGCCTCATGAAGGTCCCTAAAATGCTTGTCTGATAGGTATTTGAAAGAATCAAGGCCTAGTTTTCAGCACACGAAAAAAAGTGCAGTCAGAGTTGTCTAATGTATTCAGAGAGCAAAGTACATTTTTCACAAGTGAACACTAACGTCGGCGAACGTAAACACTTTTTGAATTGAATACAGTGTGGCTTTAAAGGCTGATGAATGTTCTAAAGGGAAAATCCAAACAGACATTCGGATGGCATCAGAAATTAAAGATGCGGCAGTTCTCCCTCTAAACTTATGGGTTTCAATCAGCCCAAATCGTTCACATTCAAGAAGTGTCGTTCGAAATTGAGACAGAAGTGAAATTCAAAATTCTATTTTCTGGTACAGACACAATATCAGGCAGAGGAAAAAAGATATGGGCCATATGCTAAAATATTGAAATGAAAGCAAAGAATTGGACTTAGGAGAGGGTATAACGGTCAACCACCAAACAAGAAAGACCGAGTTTAACATGGTAACCATTATGAATTCAATCATGAATTCCAACTTGGAGGCAAAATCAACAAAATCTAGGGTCATAACTTATCATTTAGATTTTTTCTTCTGTTTCTATGAACTATTTTCAAATTTCAGGTTGACCATGTTTGTCCACTCCATTGAGGAAGTTATACCCCCAGGATCATAACATCACTTATCCCATCAAATATTCAAATTTGGTCCATCAAACGTGCAGTCAAGAACCCATCCCTAACTTTCCATGGTGTTTGGCAACAAACAGCAAAAGTTCACGGTGGTACTTTTGTTAATCTTTTCTGGCTATGATTTTTAGCGGACGAGGGTTGATGTTCAGGTAAATAAACCAGAAGGTATAACGGTCACTCGATTTAAATTTTAAGTTTTGTCAAAAGAATGAAAGTTAGGGGGCATAATTTCAACATCAATAATGTTAGTACCACATCACTAATTCTTCGAGTATCTTTCAAAAATTGACTATGTAATTGAGTATGTACAGTCATTGACAAAAGTTTATCTCCACCTGACATCTTGAATATTTCAAATACTACTGGACCAATTTTAACACTGTTTGTTGCACATGATTTCGCCCAAAATACCTATGTTAACTTCTTTGTCTTCAAACCATTGTTTGCCATATTTGGTAGGAACCAAATAGTTGTATTGTACGAACGTCCCGTATACTGTGGTTTCCTTTTGTAGGTCTCGACCATGTCGATGTGCATGGCTTAATGTGTCAGGGAATTCCTATTATATTCCAAATAGGGCACCAACCAATCAAATTTCGTTCCGGACCTTTTCCACTACATTCATTGACTTCTAACAGTCGTGATAGAGCTACACGGTACACGGATATGCTGGCGAACAATGGCTTCACAAGGGGTTCATGACCATGAAACCTTTGTTTGCAAGCCGCGTCCGTGTAGGTGCAGCTTTATGTGAACCCGGCCTAAGGCTTCCCTTACATAGAAGTATTCGGTATACGAAAACGCCGGTTAACAAAGGCATTCCGAGGATTCACCACCGTGAAGCCATTGTAAACCGGCGTTTTCGTATACCGTATACTTCGATGTAAAGGAAGCCTTAGGCCTCCGCCCACCTGTGCGTTTCATCCAGCGTGTTCTATACGATTTTCACCAGGAAATATAAGACTACCACACATTCAATGTGACTAATCAACTAAAAATGCCCATTTCCCTATGATAAACGATTAAACACGCTAAAGGCCGCCGTACACGATACATTTTATTCCTACGAAATATTTCGTACTATTTCTCATCCAATTTTTTGGGAAGGAAATATTTCGCATCCCGCTGTAGATGATCCCATTTATTTCCTAGGAAGTATTACGTTGCAGCGTAAATGTTATTGTGTGTGATGAAAAATATGACCCCGTGACGGGATCATATTTTTTTCTGTTACATGCGGACAAAAGGGGCACAAAGCATAAGTTGTAGAATAATCTGCTGCCACGGCGTACACGATAGAAATTATTCCCTATAGGCCCCCTAGCATTTTATTGCACAAGAAAAATAGGACAGGACCTATTTGTGGATTTTTTCCTATACTACAAAAATGGGACGATGTTTCCCGTCACACACGGTAAAATTATTTCCTACAAAATATTTCGTAGGAAAAAAATGTACCGTGTACGGCGGCCTTTAGTGACACGAGCAGATGAAACAAGCCCTTTATTCCCACTAAACTCGGATAGATATTCGAACTTTGTGACGCGGAAAAGTAGGTTGCGTGTCAGAGCCATTGTTACAACAGAAGGCGCTCCTGCCTCGCACCAATCTGTAATGCCTGGCTTTCACTATCGCTACGAATGTCCCGAATCGCCCCGAATCTGAAATTGTCCAAATTCGTGGCTATCGGCTTGAAAAATATGCCGAATGTCAAGAATGGGTTAAGAAACAAGTACGAATTCAAAGAGTCGTGTAAGACTTGTACGAATAAGGTACCGACTCACTTACGAATAGTCGTGCCCGATTCGTACTTGATTCGTAAATACATTCGAGACATTCCTGCCTGTTTTCGGCGTGGGTCCATGATGCCCCACTTTCACTGACGCTACGAATGTCCCGAATCAGAAAGTTGTCCGCTTCGTAGATAATTCTCAAACGTTTCTTGCAGTTCTTAAATGATTCTTGGTTAATTCCTAAAACATTCGTACAGTTCGTGTGAGTTCGTCGAGCCGCCACGAAAGTTTTTGTTTGTCAAAAACTTTCGTGGGACGGTTCACGAATTTCACGAATTTCAAATTCGTATATAGATCGTAAACACTTCGTAACCCTTTCTTATCGTCCGTAACAGCCTCGTAGTCGATTCTTTTGCATTCTGGACTATTCTTGGCCATTCGTGTCTCACTCAAATTTGTGGACCCACGCCAAAAACATCCCGGAACAGGCACGAATGTCCCAAATGTATTTATAAATCAAGTACGGATCTATCACGAATCGGCCACGAATATTCGTAAGTGAGTCGTGCCTTATTCGTACAATTCTTACATGATTCTTTGAATTTGTACTTCGTTGTTGAATTTGTGTCGTGAAATTCGTGAACGCTCCCACGAAAGTTTTTGACAAACAAAAACTCACCCGAACAGTACGAATGTTCAGGAATCAACTAATACTAGTGTCCCACTGGCGAATTTTGGCCTGCGACAAGGGACGAATGAAAAAATCGTAGCATTTCGTAACTGTTCGTAGACTGTCGTCTATGTTCGCAGTGATTCGCTGGCTCGCAGAAAAATTTTCAAAATGTTCAAAATTTGCCTGCGACAAAATTTCATTCGCAGTCAGTCGAAGTTATCTCGTATATAGTCGCACCCATGTCGTACATAGTCGTACAGAATCGTAGGTCTTGAAGAGTAACCTCGACTATCTACGACAGTCTGCGACTAGCTACGAGTAATGTGCGAAGAAACCACGAGCATCTACGTTTATCTACGACCAAGCACGACTAAACTTCGTCTGGGCCTGCGAGTGTTTGACGAATCAGCGACAAATTGACAACTCGCCAAAAACTACGTATAATGCTAAATATCGCAGCTTGTCGAGGGTATATCGCAGTCTTCAGATTCGCCCCTTGTCGTGGGCAAAAGTCGCCAGTGGGACACTACCATAAGAATCATTTAGGAACTACAAGAAACGTTTGAGAATAATCTACGAAGCGGACAACTTTCAGATTCGGGGCGATTCGGGACATTCGTAGCGTCAGTGAAAGCCAGGCATGCCGTGCTCAAAGGATTGTGGGAAATCAAGATGGCGCCGGGTGATTGACAGCGAACTACTTGGCTTGGCTGATCATGTGATCCCGCGATCCCCGTAGTTACCATAGGATCAAAATACCTACAAACCTCGCTTATTATGATAGTTGTTACTTGCCATACAATTATTCACAAAAAATCTGTAAATATTTTTGCATTAAACAAAGAATGCTAAGCCAGTCACTTGGCACTTATTTTATTCCTACGCTGTGATGAGGTCGCGGACGTACACGTCGGCCAAATCTGGCCGATGTGATGCGTTCCACGGCTACACAGGTCTGTGCAAAAGCAGTCTCACGCAAGCAGTCTCGCGCAGCCTGTGTGTACACAATGTGATACGAGGAGATACGAGTTCAGATGACGTCACTGGTCAGGTTACAACCGCCTCTATTTCCCGTATGGCGTCAGCACTACAGTTTATGAATGGAATTCCAAGTAGGTCATCTCATTATAATACTACGGAATTTACTATGACCAATCAGCGGTTCATTCCCATTTCGCCAAATTGCATTTCGCCAAATTCCCAGTGCGCCAAAAAAGTTCCATTTTGCCAAATCCCATTTTGCCAAATTCCCATTTTGCCAAATTCCCAATTCGCCAAATTCCCATTTTGCCAAATTCCCAATTTGCCAAATTCCCATTTTGCCAAATTCCCATTTGGCCAAATTCCCATTTTGCCAAATTCCCGTTTTGCCAAATTCCCATTTCGCCAAATTTGTTGCTCAGGCTATAACCCCTAATCTAATGGACCGATCCAATGCAAAGTACTTCAAAATATAGAGGGTTACAAGGTTACACAACTCTAGCAGTGTTTGTTCCCTTGAATATATCTGCGCTTATGTCAGTGCAGATATATGAAGGGAGCAAACACTGCTAGAGGAGTGTAACCCAAGACATGTCAGAAGAACAATAAGAAAATTGAAATTAAAAGCAATCGTTATCGTTGAAGAATTTACCTAGAAAATAACATCAGTATTCTTTGGAATGAATACCATTCGCTTACATGTAATTTGTTACACTTCTAACCCTGCTTCAAAAATTGTTAATATTTCGAACGATTCATTTTGAAAGAACACAGGGGGTGTCAAGTAAATTTTTGGCGAAACGGGAATTTGGCGAAATGGGAATTTGGCCAATTGGGAATTTGGCGAAACGGGAATTTGGCCAAATGGGAATTTGGCAAATTGGGAATTTGGCAAAATGGGATTTTGGCAAAATGGGAATTTGGCGATTTGGGAATTTGGCCAAATGGGAATTTGGCGAAATGGGATTTGGCAAAATGGGATTTGGCGAAATGGGAAGTCACCCCAATGAGCAGCGAGGAGAGTGACATGAGTGACAGGGATGCCGACGGCGACGATTCGAGGAATCATCCGCAAAAACATGCGAAGGATGGTGTTGGCCGTGGGTCAACGACGTTCAGGAAGTAGCCTACACTGCTAAGTCCTCATTAGTGCTACAACAAATTTCTGTCTTCACACGCCGCCATCTGGCTACACTTGCAGCATTTGTTGTCAGTCCGTCGATCTCGTTCTGGGAAATCCCCGTGAGATTTTGAAATTCTCCCGGCAGTAAACATTTATGTCGCCCAAATTCATTGAAATAATATTAATAAAGGATTTTTCATGAACGTTTTATTGTATAAAACGTCAACGATACCGTACTTTGATGGCTCAAAGATGCCAGAAATCACACGAGATCAGTTTCAAGAATCCCGCCAGTTATGAATGAAATTGGGGAGCTATCGCGGGTCGCGATAGTTGAACGAGATTTCATTTTCAACCTCGCGAGTACATCGCTTTAAGCTTGTTGGAACACTCGTTCACGATAAATTGGGATCGGCTTGATACATCAGTCAACGCCGTCATAATGATTAAAAAAGCAGGTAATAAAAACGCACACGGCTACGTATCTGCCAACTCGTTTTGACGATGGTGTTCACCGAACAGGACGGGAAACCCTACGCAAACTGTTGGCGTAATACGGGGAACGGGAATCACCTCATACTGGGAGAGACAGTCGAGATGATCAGCAAACCTCACTAAAAATCACTGTAGGCCTACTCGACCAGTGTCGTCATCGACAATAGTCGGCAACGTTTGGCGATGGTTCAACTATTGTTCAGTAGGCTTTAACACTGGAAGGACCCTTTGCTAACCGTTGTCGTAGGGCTAATCGGTTACAGGATAACTCGCCCCTGGGTCGTTCCGAGAACTCAGTATAATACTGCTGGGTCACATCCCATAGCCAGTCATCTAACCCGAAAACCAGGAAGAACGTTTTCACGGGACGCGGTTTTGCTGTTTTATGGAGCGGGAGCGGGTATACAAGGCCTAGGCCCTACTTATTGCACTGGCGGCAGATTGCGGTAAACGGTGGCGAGTTGATCATTTAGCCACCACCGTTCCCATCTGCGTACATTTCGGATCGATGAGAGTTGGCGGATACATCCTCTGCCTGTTGTGAGCCATCATCGCTCTGGGGCCCTCACTCATCAGCAGGGTTCCTAACTGCTGTGAGTCTTCATTGCTGAGGGCCCCTCACTGCTGACGGTCATCTCTACCACGGTCACTGCTCACCAGGTCTATCGTGTATGCTGAGGCTCCTTAGTGTTGTTTCCATCAAGGCCATTAAGGGGGATGTAAAGAGGGCACTGAGTTAAAGGAGCACGGTATTGGATCTCAAATGCGGTATTTGACTGCCGACGTAGAGGGAGCCACCTATCGGCAGTGAGACGAACTACAAAAATGCATTACAAAATGTACGCAGTAAATCGGGTCAATTCGCCGACAACGTAGTTAGTCCCTGGGTTGGAGAGTGGCGCGGTGGCGCCGGCTGTCGAGAAAAAGTGGCAATACCGTGGTCCTTTAAGTACCACAAGTGGGACCCATCCAAAAAGTTCAATATCCGTGAGGTTGACAGCCAGTAGGGCATGGCCATCGGTGTCTATACATGCATGGCTCACTGTACACTGCACACACACACTAATTACACAATCCCGATTGTCTTTACGAGACATTACATCACCTGAGCTTCGGGGCAATCAAACTCCAAGCCAGCACCCTTTCCGGCTAATCAAGTAATGTAAAACGCAAAAGAATAAATATAGCTAGAGACAACGAGCCACGAAAATGTTGATTTTATCGCGGATCGTCCAGAATCACCGGTGAGACTTGCACTGCATTGCCAACTTCACAAAACATGGGAGCTGCCATAATGAGTTGCTCGAACTACTTTCGAGGTTCAACTCGGCCCAGTCGGATCGCAACCCCATCTCCATAAATTCCTCGGAATCTACTCTTTTGACGTCATAAAATGTGACCGACATCGTTACTCGGGTTGAATACAGTCCGAACTCGACCACTCACGTGACAACATGGCGACCAACAGCAAAAAGTCGTCGAATTCACTGGAAAATGTGTAGTGGGATGCGCAACACAAAATGTGTAGCTGAGCGAGACTAGGTGGAAAATGGCAGCTTCCGTGTTTTGTGGAATTAGAAATGCAGTGCAAGTTTCATCGGTGATTCTGGACGATCCGCGATAAAATCAACATTTTCGTGGCTCGTTGTCTCTAGCTATATTTATTCTGTTGCGTTTTACGTTACTTGATTAGTCGGAAAGGGTGGTGGCTTGGAGTTTGATAGCCCCGAAGCTCAGGTGATGTAATGTCTCGTAAAGACAATGGGGCTTGTGTAATTAGTGTGGGTGTGCAGTGTACAGTGAGCCATGCATGTATAGACACCGATGGCCATGCCCTTCTGGCTGTCAACCTCACGGATATTGAACTTTTTGGATGGGTCCCACTTGTGGTACTTCACTCAGTGGCCTCTTTACATCCCCCTTAAGGCGGGGGGCTACCTATAGCTGAGCTCATTCCCTAGTGGCAATCCACGGAACGACCAGTCATTCACATTCACCCTGATATACTGTTTTCGAAAACCAATCTTCAGTGTACGTGCCGACCCTAAATCTTTTGTGTCCGCTGCGGGTATTGTTCAGCTCTGTCACTGGTGCTTTGGACACAAATTGCCGAACAGAGTTTACTCAAAGAGCGCGAACAGTGCAAATCTACATAACAAAGAAGTAACTTGCCAGCGGTATGGAAATTTTCAAATTTCCAAAACACGTTTTCTCTTTTTTGGACACATATATTTGAAAAATTTCTTTTGGATGTTATTGCCATATGTGCATTCTAGGGCAACACGATCGCCTTTTTTGGATAGTTGGTCGGGAATATGAAATATTTCAAAAACTGTAAATCGAGCCTTTTTTGGCATTAAATAAGTTATACCAATTTAATGGAAAATACTTTCGTAAAAAACGGAAATTGTTTGCGAACTCAAATTTTGACAACTAACTTAATTAACTCCATCGTAATTGGTCAAAATGAACAATTCTTTCACAGAACGGGAGCATAAAGGTTGTAGCTAAAACATTTTGGTGACATCAATTAGTTACTTTTTGTCATGAATATGTTAGGGCGCTTGTTTTCAAAGAGCGTCAATAAAGTCGGCATAGGTAGCCCCCCGCCTTAACGCTGGCTCTAGTAAGTATGGAAGAGGCCACATCAAGCTACTCATGTCAAGCTACTCACTTCCGGTTATCAGGCGAGTGAATGATGACGTAGTTGGTATGCGCAGGGTGTAATGGGTGTTTCAAGGTAGGAAGCTTAGTCATTAGGGACACACACCGCATGAGCTACTGCAAAATCTTGTCCGCAGTCAGGTGTACTTCACTGCGGACAGAAATTAGGTCATCCAGGTGTGCTGTGTGTGTTTATATATCGTGGTATGCAGGGCTGGCCTAATACATTAGTTTCGCAGTAGCTCACGCGGACTGTGCCCCTTATGTGTACATTACGAACATTACCGAACGCTCGACTTCGGCAATCTCGTGGTCTGCCGAAGTTGAGCGTAAAAATTTTTGCATACAAGTCGGAGAGTATATCTGACCTGTCAGCTTTAAGCAATTCCTTTATCGAGGAATTCCTTTAGTGAAAGGTCGACTTTAGGAGAGCTTTCCAAAGGAGTTCCTTATGAAAGGCCAACCTTAAACCAATTATCTCCTCAGAATACAATGGCGAATGATGTAACAGACTTTTATTGCCATAAAAGTATGAATGGATTCGTTTGCAGAGTTTTGCACAAGGCCCTTCTCGCCCTCTCAGCAAAAGGGGGTATAAAAATACCAGAAATTTACAATTTTGATTTTTTTACACAAAAATTTCTGCCGTCGACTCTTTACTAACATTTAACCCTTTGGATCCTAGAACCCCCTCGAGGAGATCATTTTTGGCTCTCATGTACCAGCTGCATGTACAGCACTGGCCGGAATAGTCATCCGCGCGCGCACTCTCCCTGTACTCTGAGCGCACACTCCGCGTACTGTGCACGCATCCCAAGGGGAGGCTCCCCGTAGCCTACTGTGCACGCAGTCTCCCCATACTGTGCGCACACTCCCCGACGACTGCGTATTTTGTGCGCACATTCCGTGTACTGTGGGCACACAGTACGCGGGTTACTGTGCGTGCACAGTACGCAGAACATGCACGCACAGTACATGGGCTGATATTCATAAAAACTAGCAAGTGCTTAGAAGCATCTGCTTCCTAGCATCTGCTATCTCACCAAGAATTAAGCAGAAGCATGTGCTTATACTTAGTATCATATTCATAAAAAATAGCATTTGCTTGAGGTGCTTGACTTGGAAGTCTCAAGCAAATGCTTGACTCCTTCAGGACAATCAGGTTTTAAAGTGTTGCATAAGTTTGGTTATAAGTGATGGTAGGCCTGTAACAAGTTATTTGGTAAGAGATATCCTTTTGTTATTGAGAATACGGGCTGTCTCAGGCCCTTAGCTAGCATAGGGACAGGGGGCAAATGCCCCCCCCCCGCCGACAAATTTTGCCAAAATCTTTTTTCCAGCAAAATCAAATGGGATAAAAGATCATTATTATGTGTCATCATGTCATGTCATGTCATGTCATGTCATTATGTCATGTGAAGTCATGCATGTCATGTCATGTCATGTCATGTCATGTCATGTCATGTCACGTCATTATGTCATGTCATGTCATGTCGTGTCATTATGTCAGGTCATGTGTCATTGCGTGTTATTATTGGGCCTATTCTCAGATTGCAGGAAATGGACTAAATCGCATCTCACACTTCTAATTTTCAAAGTTTTTCGGGAGGGGGGGTCATCGGGGAGGGGGCCAGACACCCCCACTTCCGCAAAACCGCCTGACGACATGATTTTCTACGCATATAAATCTTTCTCTTCCTTTCAACAAGCTGAATAAACGCTGCCAGGGCAAAGAGTTCTGCTCCTTGCAACTTTAAGCTTGGTCTGGAGCAACCTTGAAAATTCTAAGTGTATGCTTGTAAGCAGATGCTTTTTACGACACTTTATGAATATGAACTTTAGCAAATGCTTTCCAGTATAGCATTGACTAAATGCTCAAAAAGCAGATGCTTTACCTAGTACCAGAAGCTGATAAGTATAAGCATTAGCTCAGGTTTTATGAATATCGGGCCCAGTATATGCTTAAAAATCTAAGTAAAAGCACATGCTTAACTTTTATGAATATCAGCCATGATTTCGGGGATGAACTTTCTAGTCAGTACTTTACACTTTTACCAACCCTAGGCATCACTTTGCTCAGTTGCCAAATATTTCGAAAATCAATAGCACCATCCGATATTGGACTAAAATCGACTCGATACCTATCTCAGCGTTTTCTTTTAAAAGGCCCGCGAGGCCCAGAGAGGGGGGGGGGCATCTTAAAAGTTACTAAACTTGTCAATTTCTTTCAAAGTTTCTCAATGTGTGACTCATGCGTCCGTAACTGTTCAGTAGAGATTTTTCAAAATGTAACCAAAACACCTCATTACCAGAGGCAGCAGCTTCAAAATCCCAAGGCGATGCTTTAGCAAAGGTCGACTAAAAGTTGGCTCAGACCAACCTTAGCAAAGGTCGACTAAAAGTTGGCTCAGACCAACCTTAGAAATAAAGGAATTCCTAAGCAAAAACAAAAAGGTTAACTTTTAGATAAGGAACGTTCTAAAAACGATGTCGACCTTACGAAAGGAAAAGAGATAAGTTCGGCCTTTTCCTGCAAATAAAGGTTGATTCTAAAATCACGAAAAGCTGACCTAACATGAGAACAATAGGCGTAAGGCCAACCTTTAGGCTAAAGGAGCGTTCTAAAATACCAGCCTTAATGTCCCATGTAACAGACGTGAACCATTAGGCTACCTGAATTCCTCAGTACAGTAGAAGGCCATCGTGTGAGATAGTTGCGCCGAGACTGAAGGGCCGCAACTGCCTCGTGCGACAATGGCCTTTTGCGATGTGAAATCTAGCGCCTAGCAATCCGCGGCACAACGGTAGCGCAAAGCAATCCGCGGCACGACGGTAGCAAAATCAGGATCCTCTATCGTCAAATGCCGTCATTAGTATATTTCAACAGCCTATCACAATGTTGACTCATCGATACCGACGGAGGCTCCCTATCATACCACGGCTGCGGAGAAAAAAGAAGGCGGAAAATTATGCTGCTCATTTCCACCCTACAAATGCATGGATTATTGTAACGTACGAAGATTACCCAGTTCCCTATTCCTGGATACTGGTTTTTACTGCCAAAAATATTGCTTTCCATCTGAAATATAACTCCTCATCTTATATCAGAAAGGCAAAAGGAAGCCGTGTCCTTCATTGGATTGTCTCAAAGTACCAATTACGAATGGAAATTAGAAAGGGGTCATTTGGACATTCTGTTGTTAATAAAAAAATGCAAATGTTTGATATCACGGCTGGAAAAATTACGGCGTGTTTACTTCTTCCCGAAGATTACTTAATTAATGTGGCGAAGAGATGTGCCCTGCCAATTGAGACCGAGGACATGAATATATTTTATTTTTTCAATTTTGTAGACAGCATATTAAATGTATACAATGCCGTGAAAGCGCATAATGAAAACACTTTAATGTACAGATTGAAACACAACAAAACTTTCAAATCCAAAATGCTGCCACGTCAGTTGTTTGTTATTCGCAAATATAAACATTTCGGTCATGGCCACGTCTGGTTTATCAGTGTTGGTTATTTAACAAGAACGAAATTTATTCAAATAGTGATATTAAATGTAAATTCAGGTTCGACTAATGAACAAGAAATAATCATTAGGCATCCCTTCACTCCAGTTCATCAGGCTACGTACAGGAGAGTTAGTTTGAGTGTCTTGTATGGTGGAACTGAACCGATGTGGATTCTTGTAGAAAACTGTTGTCCTAAAGAAAGGACCACTTTTTCTAAAAACAACCCGATTGTCCATGTAATGCGGACAACTGTCAGTCACTCAGGAAAAGAAAGTTCACTAACAATAGATAAAGACATGAACCTATTTAAATTACATTGTACGAGAGAGCAGAGTGGTTACGTAATCAACTTTGTTGAAGTTTACAGTACAGAAAAATACGTCTGAGATGGATCTGAGAGCGGACGGGGAGGGCAGGGGGCTTGCCCCTCCAACATTGCTTGGCTCGTGACAGAAATTCAAAGTGCAGTAAGTACAGAAAAAGCAAATAAATCTATTTTTGGCCTTCAGATGCCAGGAAATTGCATCTTAGATTTCCAAATGAGTACTTTCCTTGAGGAGGCCTGGACCCCCTCCATCCACGCTAGGGATTGCCGCCTTCGACGTTTGCAGGTGTGCTTTATTGCTGTACATTTTGGTCAGGAATAGTTCTGAAATTGTATCTGGATTCCATTTTCTTCTGGGTGAGGCACCCATAACCCCGTCATAGTGCTTCCAGAACGTTCTTGCTGAGAGTAAAGCCGGCAACACAAGAGGGATTTTTCCTGCGTTTGCTTGCAATTTTATTAGTGAAAAGCAACGAAGTTGTCCCAAGTGCGGACGCGTTCAAGACGTCAATCGAGAGTTTAAGAAATCGCTCCGTTAACGGTAACACTAACGCTAACACTATTTCTGCCGTACATTTGCAATGTAAAAAATAACGTTAACGTTAGTGTTACCGTTAGCGGGACGATCTCTTAAACTCTTTATTGCTGCTGCAACTTAATCCTCCGATCAACCTAGAAGTAGAATTAGAATTAGAATTTTATTGCTCATTGCTCGTCGTAAGCAAGACGTCGTTGCTTTTCATTGCAGACGGGCAATGATTTTTACTGATTTCTTTCCACTGTTGCTAGCAAGAGCTCGAAATTGTGCTTCATTTGCTGCGGTCTTATAAAGATTGTCATGTTGGCTAATATTTCCTTGATTCACAGGAATGGGTTTTTCCATTTTCTTGTCAAACTTTCGAGAATGCCCCAAGAATAGCCCCAAATCTGCCCCATGATTCTCTCGTATAGACAACATAATACTATGAACTCGTGCTGAAATTCGCGGTAAAACTACATTTTTCGATCAGTAATTTGTTGGAAATTCGTACGAGACTCTTGGGGTCATTTGTTGAATTAATGCGGACAACTTTTGATGACGTCACGTGGTAGAATTCCCGCAGTAGACTGGTGCCCTGTCCTGCAACCAAGCCGTACAAGACAAAAAGTTAATCGAAGTATAGCGAGGGTGGATGATCAGTCTAAAAAATCAACATTTACCGATGGGTTAGGATCTGAAACAATAGATCACATCGCATCCGTACCGGTATGTATTAGATTATCCAAGGAAACTCGATTAACAGTACCGTTCTCATCAACACGCCATTATTCAGTGTATTCCCGCGTATACCATTTTAGCTATTCTCGATTATGAGATCGACAGCGCAATTGTGGTGACGTCATCGAGGATCAATTGTCATAAATTTTTCACAAGATTACGCACTCAGTCATTGTGGAAAATCTTTTTGTGAGTCAGGACATCACCCTAGATTTATTAACCTCGCTATGCATGATTTGAAATCGTACTATAATTGAAAAGAACACGTAGGTTTTAAACCTTACCTACCGGTATGTCGTATTTCTAATGAAATGGTCCATGGACCATGTGCTCACCTTGGTGAATGTACCAGAAGAACAACGGACAAAAATGTTAAATCGAAATGTTCCTAGGCAAGCCTTGAGTTCCAGGTACAGAGGGTACCCAGACACCTGATCACACCAAGTCAGAAGATATTAGCGAGTTTTCGCAGAGCCCCCGAAACGCCAACGTGAACGCCAATCCCATTGTCCGATGTCACGAAGAGAGTAGCGAACAATAGGATAGACGTTCGCGTCGGCGTTTCGGGGGCTTTGCGAAAACTCTCTATTATGTCAAATAGCCGCGAAACACCAAATGACAAATTTTTGAACTTCGACCTCGGTGGCCTTGAAAAGTAGGTCAAATCAAAAACCCGTTACATGTCATGTATCCTCATTAGATGTCCCGATGATGAAAATCTGGAGACGATCCAGACGTTAGTTTGGGAATTATTGTAATTAGAATCAAATCCGACCGAAACTTGGTGTATGTATCCTCGTTAAATAAACCCATGATTAAAATTTTGGAGACGATCCAGTCATTAGGTCAGGAGTTGTTGCACTTTTTGTGTTGTGGGTTTTAGCCACCTAGTGGCCAAGCCAAGAATTGAATCGGACCGAAACTTGGTGTCGTAGGTCATATGACATAGGGGTAAATATGTACCGGTACCAAGGTTCAGGTCAATAGCCCCAGGTGTTACGAAACGTGCCACCAAAAGGCAAAATTCTGAACCTTGACCCAAAAGGGAAACACACCGCATGAGCTACAGCTAAATCTTGTCCGCAGTCAGGTGTACTTCACTGCGGACAGAAATATAGGTCATCCAGGTGTGCTGTGTGTATTTATATATCGTGGTATGCAGGGCTGGCCTAATACATTAGTTTCGCAGTAGCTCACGCGGAGTGTGCCCCTTGTCTGTGACCTTGAAAAGTAGGTCAAATCAAAATCCCGTGTTATATGTTATGTACCCTCATTAGATACACCTATGACACCTATGATAAAAATTTGGAGACGATCCAATCATTAGTTCAGGAGTTATTGCACTTTTTGTCTTTTTGGTTTTAGCCACCTAGTGGCCAAGTCATGAATCAAATCGGACCGAAACTTGGTGTCGTAGGTCATATGACCTAGGCATGCTAGGGGTATGTACCAAATTTCAGATCAATAGCCGCAGCGGTTACGAAACGTGCCCTGCTAACTGACGGAAGCCTGTTACGGTGCAACTCTGCAATTATTGCAACTGTGGAAGTGCTCTTGCAACTCTAGAATCGCAACTACGGAAGCGACTAGTTATACAAGTCTCTAAAAGATGTCACATGTGTAGCGTCAATTGAAAACTGTTGATAGAAAACTCCATAGCCCTTCCACAAGATAGAGAAAATTGCCTATAATCACTGTCTGCGTGCTCTGGAACCGAGCCAGATAGTTTCTATCGAAAGCAACTGTCGTAAGGCCCATCCACGTACGGTGGGATTGTCAAATCATTCTGTCTGACAGCCGTCTTTACCTCCCACGTGATAGCTGTCTTCATTCAACAGGTTGCCTACAAGAAGGAAACAAGTCGCCGCCGCGGTTGTAGTGTACCTGAAATGGGGACGATGGCCGACTTTTTCAATAGGTGTCACCAGTGGTTAAATCTATTGAAATGAAACTGACATCCCGGTCCTGATCAATCTCCCACACAAAATGCGCCCCTTGTATTAGGACCGGGTTTCGGTGTGCTGGCAAAGGAGGCAGCACACGCTTTGGGTATATGAATGGTTCCTTGGAAGGGAACAGTACGGTGCATATACCACTCCCTCCTGCCCTTATCTCCTTTACGATCATTCGCCAGACATTTCAACGCATCCTCTTTCTCATGCCGATTTACCGGCGGTGATGGCATTCCGTTAACTCCACACCAACACCGCCGATTCAATCCAATGAAATTCGTGTCAGCCGCCACAGATCAACAGGATGGCCAATCAGAGACTGCGTTACAGACACCGAAGGCATGTATGGTGCAGCAATGTTTACTTCTGGGTTCGGCTCTTGTATGGCGATGTAAATTCAAATCTGATTGGTCGAGGTTGGGCTGTTTCATCAAGCAACCATTCCGGACGATATGATGTATTTATGCAAAAAACAGCAGTAAACAAAAAAAAAATTTTTCCTGCGATCTAGGTATAGGCTATAATTATCGGACGAAAGTTTCTTCTTGACAACAACTTTTATTTAATTTGAAAAACAATCATGTCATATTTGCAGTGGGGGTGCACCACAAGAGCAGCGAACAGCATTCCTGACAGATTTTCTTCTGGAGTGGGCCTGGTGTTTGTGGTGTGAGCCGTGCGAACTAAGCGCAAAACCCAGGTTAGCCTTGATGCCTCTTTCTTCAACCTGTCTCCTTTGAGGAATAATTTCTCGAAACTCAGTCACAGATTTATTTTCACGCAGAAAGTTCTGAATATATCATTTCCGACTACATTTTATTGCCAATGCGAATGCCATGTTTTGAACCAACCCCTCCCCTACTTCAACATGATATTCGTCTGCCATTTCTGGTGTTCAACGTGCAGTGGTCTGTACGACAGTCCTATAGAGCAGGTGCTGTTGAATAAAAGGACTGTCTGACACATTTACAACTTCTGAGTAGCTTACAAAATCTGTCGGGGTCACTTCCACACGAGAGAAATTGACTATCAAGCAATCTTTTGGACAGTTATCAATTTCTGTCGTACATTCACTAGCTGAACAACTTCCACGGGATAGTCTTTAGACAGATCTGACAGCAGACGTTCGACAGAAAACTGTCACATGGAACCGCGACTATACAGTCACAAGCTGAACAACTTCCATCAGAGCATTATGGAGTCGCCCCATCAGTATGCTCCCCTCTGAGGGTTTCAAAATGCTGCTTTTTCTGAAACGACTGACGGTTTTCGATCAACGCAGAAAAAGCTACCTCAATTTTGTTTTATTTTCTTGGGTCGCGAGATCCAGTTGCGAATCAATGTTTTAAAAAGCCTACATAATAGCGTAATAATAATAACATGTTATTATTTCATGCCTACATAATAGCGGTGTTTAAAACACAACGGCTTCACAGCCATCGTCATTCTTATGTTTTCAAATCTGAACCAATTGAACTGGTCATTCATCCCTCCCAATATTCGCGTCGTGCTACTTGACTGATTAACTGATCTCGTCTTTGATAATGACATCAGTTAGATTGCATTGCTGATTGAATCCATCCACAGGATCAAAAGGGTATTGCCAGTGTTTCATATTCGCCGGGGCCTCATATTCCCGCGTTGCTAATTTCCGAGAGAAAAAACTTGCATCCTCCACAATTATGCTACACTCCTTACGCAGTGTCTTCTCACTCATACCTGTCGTTCACAGACACTGCTTACAATATCCAGATTCCCGCCGATTTACAACTAGAGGGCGTTTAGCGTAACTAACGAAATAAACATCTTCTGATTGGTTCACTCTCAGCGTCCTTGACAACCGCGGGAGACTTGTGACTCGCCGTCAAGCTTTTATAAGGGACAGTTGCATTGCACTCTGCAGTGTTTAGCTCGTGTCTTTTTTGTTTTGAAACATCGCTAAAGATGTGGATAATGATGCTCTATGAGATTATTGTGTTTGTATATTGATTGATCTTGTAAACAGCAGGACCAAGCACAGGGCAATTCCCACGCTGACTGGCCTCTGACTAGTGCTGCCACCATGCAGAAAATCGGCGGGTTTCTGGCTATTGTAAGCAGTGTCTGTGAACGACAGGTATGAGTGAGAAGACACTGCGTAAGGAGTGTACAATATGCAGGCCTAGTACAGCTGAAAGGGTAAATGTCGTCCTGGGTATATACCGGTCAAAGATTACCCAGGATCTCAGTCTTCACTAAAGCAATATCCTGGGTGTAGTTTCGGTAGCCGAACATCACCCAGCTTCCGCAATCCGTGCCTAGGAACGAGTCCTATTTAGAAATCCCGTGGAATCTCGCGGTCTCGTGCCGCGGTACTTGTTGAGTGTAGCTGTTCATGACATTCTTCAGCCAGTCACGTGACCACGGGCGAGACAACCTCGAATCCAGTTGTCATACTACGATGTTGGGTGATGTTCGGCTACCAAAAGTACACCCAGGGTATTGTTTCAGTGAAGATTGAGATCCTGGGTAATCTTTGTATACACCCAGGACGACATTTACCCTTTCAGCCCTAGTACATGCCAGTACGTTTAGGCTCATGTTCTGTGCGACTTTACACTGGTTTTGTGGCGGAGGGTCACAAACAATGACAAATGTCCCTTGTTGAAAGGATAGTAACACAGTTTCTCGTTAATTGCTGACAGATCTGGCCTCTGAAAGAAAAAAGAAATTTATTCGTTCTCCAATTCGGAGTCGTATTAAGGCCAATTCACACGGTGCGATTCGGACGGACGCGATTTTGTCGTACAATTCTATCGGATCGGAAATTCTCTAGGTATCCACGGTTCGATTTATTCTTACGTCAATGCAGAGGAATCATTCTTCGTCAAGCGTGCCAAGTACATGGCCGCCAACGCAGCCACCTGATTGGTCGAGTTCATGCGTCCTACGTCCGACATCGGATGAAAATAGAACATCCGTCTTGTGCATCTCACGTCGCAAAGGCCATAAAATTTTGTCGTATAGTGTGCAGTTTACACGAAGCGATTTGGAGGTACAATCGTGTCGGATCCGACCATCGGATGTAAAAATCATATCGTGTAAATTGGCCTTTACATGTATTGTGTGGATTATTCATAGTTCATGAAGGGTTAGTTCAAACTCAAATTGAAACTATTCATTGCTCGTAGTGTTGTGAATGTACAGTCTAGGTTAAAAAGTAAAAAGACAGCAGATACTCCTTTGTTTCTCAGCTAATATCGATGGTTTCAACCTCTACATGTGTTTAACGTTATGCCTATAATGTTGTTAAAATGATCACATACGGAATTGAGGTTTACTGGCAAAATATCACTAAAATATTATCATGATTGCATCAAGAAAAAAACTCATTTTTCAGAATTCGGAATGTTGACTTATTATCATCTTGAATTTAAAACCAACGTGATATCATCCCCAGTCGAACCTATGAATCTCTGTGAAAAAACTTTTTAAAAATCATTTCTTATTTTCCAGATATACATGTAGGCATCAGAATATCATTGGTTTTTATGAATGTGATATGTTGCAAAATTCGCCAGTTCCCATAATTTTCCCTCGTCAACAGTCACTCATAATGATAACGTAATAGTTCATGCTGATTATTCCATCATTTTCACTGCAATAGACAGAGAATTTAACCGAAAGTTATTAAATGCTCGAAAAATATGTTTTCTGCTGATATTTTGCTATTTCTTGAAAACGATTTTTTGACACTTTTTTCACAGAATTTCTTTAAAAAGACAGTGATGTTTCCTATTCTGCTGAGATGCCAATGGTCATTTATGTGTAAAGTTGCCATATTATACCCAAAAACATGTTGTTTAAATGATGACATAGCAAATTTAGGATTTGTGGCAAAATATCATGAAAATTAGAATTTCAAAATATCAAGATAAACACAATTTTTAGAACCCAAAGTTTTCATTTCAAAATAAGCTTCATATTATTCCCTGATGATTTTACTATTTAATAAGACTGTACACATGTACATGATTGTATACTACCTGAAAAGCTGAACTGCATGATCAAAAAGCCCCCATGCGACGAGTAAGAGAAATGCTAACGCCCTGCAAACACCTCGGACGAAGGCTCAGAACATGATAGACCCCCACGATGCCAGGGGGGCGCCACCGTATTTGTGTTCGAGCTGTCAAGGTGTCAACATCGTCTGGGGAGCTCCTGCTGAACACTTTCTTTGAAAGAAAAAAAAATTACCCAGCTGGGAATCGAACCCGCGCCCTGTTATCCTTGTTCCACCGTCTTCCCCATTCGGCCATCGAACTTGTTGGTAGGCTTCCCATGTTTTCTCTTATTGGTAGTATTATTACTTAAGTTGAAGGCCTACTATGACACAAATCGTGTTCTTGTCAGCTGGCTCGTTGGCTGAGTGGATAGAGTGGTGGATTACAATCAGAAGGTCGACGGTTCGAATTCCGTCTAAATGACTATAATTTTTTTCTTTGAGTAATGTAATAGGAATCCGGAGATGTTGACAGCTCTGTTATCCGAAGACAAATAAGGTGGCGTCCTCCTGGTCTCGTTGGGTCTATCATGTTCTGAGCCTTCGTCCGAGGTGTTTGCAGGGCGTTTGCAATTCTCTTGCTCGTCGCGTGGGGGCTTTTTGTTCATGCAGTTCAGCTTTAAGACTACCTTTTAACATTCGGCACGGAAAGTATATCAGGTACCCTTCACTTCCTCAGATGTCATTCTATAACTAAACTCGCCGACATGGCCAAGTGCATGTTTATAGTTGCTTCCTTCGTTGTCGCATCGTTAACCTCTCCCCTTAAAGATGAAGAACGGTCTTACCACGACTATTTCGAAAGGCTGACAACGCACACATGTAAGATAGGGAAGGTGCTATATGGAATTTCTCCACATTCCTTATTAGAGTGTTCAAAAGCATCGTTCCTGGACTGGAGATCACCCGGGTTTGATCTTAACAACAAATTACAGTAGTTCCTCGCATACCTCGCCGTCAATCCCTGGCTCGATTCTAAAATTTTCTAAGTCCAACAAAGATGTCAATTTTTACCCTAACAATAGGCCTGATGACCAGGCCTTAAAGAACCAACGATCTGATACCTGTCGCTTATCGAGTGACACGGCTTACTACATGTATTACGAGACATAAAGACCTGTATGCACTGAGGGCCGTATTAAAAAGGGCGTTTAAGACACAGACGCGTGTAACTTCGTCAAGTGCATGGTGGAAGTCACGTGTGTGCATTTAGTGAAGTTACACGCGTCTAAATCTTAATCGCCCGATGATCAGCCTTTTTGAATACGGCCCTGAATGACAAATGTCGAAGTCGCGCCAATTGTCCGTTGCATGTGGATACGTTCCATAAATGTTAACATCTTCTGACACTTTTGTGGAGTATTTCAACATGTCGTCAGATCAAGTGTTGTCGAACTGACCAAAGCAGCGGCTAATTTCGACTTTTGTCATTCAGTGTATAGAAACAAGAAAGACGTTGTGCTTTATAATGGTTTTTATTCAGGCTCTTCATAAAAAAAATTCCAAATCTTCGTCGTCACTGAGCTAACTGCGGTTGAAGACGTAATTTTATTTCAGTGGTCGCAGTTACTACGCACAATGGGGAATAGTGATGCAACGATCTCTCTATTCCTGTCATTTCAGTTTTACTTGAACTTTGTACAGGAGAGTCACTTATTATGGTTTCCGATCTCAAGATCGGAAACCATATTGTGTTTGGTCATGGTGTATGTGTATGTGTGTGTGTGTGTGTGTGTGTGTGTGTGTGTGTGTG
>NMRB01000083.1:320441-330966 GCA_002633025.1 Notospermus geniculatus
TGAAAGTGTTGGAATAGGACCGCCCCACCACTTACGAGTGATGTAATACACTGAAAGTGTTGGAATAGAAATAAAGTGTTGTTTTAACACTTTCTAAGAAGACCACTATAACTTTTAAAGTATTCCTGCCTAGCACTTTCTAAGGAGATCACTACTACTTATACGGCTGGATAGGGCTACAGAGCCAAGGAAATCGCCCAAAATAAAAAAAAAGTTCACTGCATGAATGATTCTCCGGGTGCCTTAGGTATGGGCCCACAGTGGAATGGGTCACTTGACAAGTGACCATGGTCACTTCCACAGTGGAACGGGTCACTTCACAAGTGACTTGCAACACTTCGTTGGTGAACACCTAAGAAAGTGTTGAATCAACACCATAAGAGCAGTCACTCACAGCCCTCTTGGAAAGTGTTGATTTTAACTCCTCAGGTGTTGATTTCACCACTTCAGTTTTTAGAGTGTGTTAGCGCGCCGGTAGTCCATGCCAATGGTAGGCTATCGGTATGACCGTATCGTGGACGGTAGGCCCTTTTCCTTGGACCAAGGTTGGTCTATTAATATCCTTCGCCACGAAATCGATTTTGATTCCTTTGTAAGTTGTGCAACTGGGATAATTTGATGGCGCGGACTGCGGCGCAAGGTACGGTCTAGTGCTCTTACGTTCACCCTTTCTGCCCAGTTTGTGACAGTCTGCGCCAAAGCCTGAGCGAAATCGTGCTGTTGAATTCGGAGGCCGACAAATATGTTATCATGAGGTTGTTTAGCCGTCACAATGCCACGTTGACGGCCATTCACTCAGCGTTAAAATATAGGTGTGGGGAACCGATATTGGCTGAAAATATCTTCATCGGTAATTTCCTCATCGTAGGGATTGCGGCAGTTTCTTAATGTGCTCATTCTGTACCCACGCTCAACGACGCCCATCGCCACATCACCTTGAACACGCCCCATATTGCTTGGACGTGGTCAACGGACACCACTAACAGCGCGCTAAAGGAGGCCCCGACCGCCTATAGTGAAACAGCCTACCGGCGCCGGTCTGTGACTTCATTGATAGCCTAACAAAGTTTCTATTCGGTGTTCTTATCAACGCCGGTAGCTACCGGAGTTTCTATTCGGGGATAGTGCCTATTGGCATTTGGCCTATACCTCCGATAGGCATTGATAGCGCTATCGGAGTTTCGATTCGGTCGGCCCTGGTTTATTTATCCTATTTTAAAACCCTTGATTAGCCCATGGCAACATGGATTTAGTAGTGAGAGATCCACGGTCACCCAGCTGGTTCAGGTGCAGCACGTGATCGGGGAAGTGTTGGATAACAGTGGTCAATTTGATATGGTATATTTGGATTTTGCCAAGGCTTTTGATACCGTGCCCCACCATCTTCTACTACATAAAATTCAGTCGTTTGGTATATGTGGCAGACTTTTGACCTGGCTGTCATCGTATCTCTTGGGCCGGTCTCAGCGTGTTGTTTTACAAGGATATAGCTCGGATACATTACCTGTCTTGTCCGGAGTTCCCCAGGGCTCTATATTAGGAGGGCCGTTGCTCTTCTTACTTTATATCAATGATATTTGTGATGAGGTGAGCGAGGGTACGCTAACAGGTTTATTCGCTGATGACTCGAACATTGGTAGGGCAGTTGTGTCGCTCGAAGACTGTCTCACTTTGCAGGAGGATTTGCAACGTGTGTTTGCTTGGGGAGTCAAGTGGGGCATGAAATTTAGTCCTAGCAATTGTGTATACATGAGATTTACTAGGAAATTAAGACCTATACAGTTCCATTACAATCTTAACGGTCAGATTCTAACTAGCGTCGATAGCTTCAAGGATCTAGGAGTTACTTTCCAACCTGATATGGGCTGGAGCACTCACTTGGACAACATTGTCAGCAGTGCCAATAAGGCGTGGGGCATGGTACGCCGGATTTGTGGCTGGAACGCCGATGCCGAATTGTATCGTTTGCTCTATCTTTCGCTTGTTCGAAGCAGGCTTGAGTATGGCTCGGTTGTGTGGTGTGCTCATCTAAAGCGTGATATCGAATCATTGGAGTGTGTACAGCGCCGGGTCACACGGCACGTTTTGGGGTCTGATCTCGACTATCGGGAACGACTAACAGCTTTTAATATTTTACCACTTAGTTTTCGTCGGGAAATGGCTGATCTTTGTTTCTTGTATCAGTGTTTGCACAGCAATCTTGACTTTGACGCCTCTCAGTTCATTTTTAATTATGTTCGTATAGATGATCATCTCTTATTAAGGTGTCCCAATTTTAGAACTGAAACTTTTACAAGTTTATTCTTTTTACGAGTTACTAGGTGCTGGAATACTTTGCCATTTTCAATCAGGGGTGCTCGTTCCTTGGGGACATTTAAGAATAATCTAGTCACATTTTACCGCTGCAAGATTCCAGGTTTTGATGTAAATAATACCTGCACTTTTGTAAGTCAATGTCGTTGCCATGACTGCAGGCCAGCCTAGTGATATCTAGTCTCTGTTTTTTGTTTGTTTTTTTATGGGGGTGGCAGTTAATAGGATTCACCTAATGCCACTACCCTGTGAGGTTACTGTTGCTTTTTTATTTTCATTGTTTCAGTAAATGATTATGCATTGTATTTATTGTATTTTATGTTCATGTTGCCATGTAACCCACGAATCTTAATAAAATAAAATAAAAAAAAAAAAAATTCCTCCAGGAGGCCCAAACCAAAATCATGCCATTACCTGCCTGCATGGGAGAATTGGCCATCAGACAGCCTGCTCTCCACACGAAACCGAGACCGTCATTGGACACTTTCTCTGGGCAACCCTGTCGACCATAAAACAATTCGGGAACCATTGACATCGTCAAGATGTCTTATTCTTGTTTCTTATGAGGGTAGTCGTTCGGAGTGACCTGACTTGTCTATTGTCACTGGCTTTTGCGTCCCCCTCAATACTTGCACCCCATCAAAATCACATGCCAAGTGTCGCATGTTTGAAATACAGGCCTACACATTGGTTGAGGTCAAGTTTTGAGTAAAATCTGAGGTAAAGTTTACTCAGGGTTAATTTGAGCCCTTTACCCCGAGCTGAAGTTTACCCTGAGTAAACTTTGAGTTAACTCTGGGGTAACCCTTCAGTAACTTCATAGTTACACTTGGGTAATCATTTCCCAGAACGCCAAATGGCTTTCCCGAAATAGACTTTCCAAGAAATCTGGTGCACGCTCCCCATGCACTTCATGATAGAGCAGTAGTCTACAAGTGTCGGAGATTTGAATCGAATTCTATTTTTTTTTGTGGTAATACATAGTTTTCAACAGTGCAATGGCCGTTCTGGTCATTGCTCTCAAGTTTGCGGTTTTCTTTGCGCCAGTGCACCTCGTTACCATCGGGCACATGATGGTCACGCGGTGTGCTGTCACGCGGTCTTTTATTCTTGAATTCCACGAAATCACCTCCTTAAGGTCCTATAAAGCCTGTGGGCGCTCGGCGCATTGGTACTCCCTGTCTTGCCTCAGTCGTGAGAGCGCCGCCCGTACTAATGCACGGAATGTCCACAGTCGGTAAGTTTTTTTAGCCTCTATTTTGTTAAACCATATTTCCCGGGTTTTTATAGTATAGTTCAATTTATTCTAGCCTTTCTGTCCTGTTTTCCTGTTTGTTACATATTTCTTAATCTAAAATATTGTTATTATTGTTATTTCAGTTGACCACTCACTCACATAGCCTACTGTCATATGTACACGCAGTGTCATCTTGAATAAACTTGGAAACCTGAATCCGTCGTTCTTGAATCTCTGAAGCAGTGCGTCCAACTCGTGGACAACAAGTAAACACCAAACATGGAGGCTGCAAACAGAGAACCAGGTGGAATGAACAGAAAATGCTTGATGTCTTGGAGTACCTTCGGGATCATCATGCTGATTACAAACAAGCCAAGAGGTTTGGGACTATAGACAAGTTCTTTTCCGCAGCTGGATTGCCCCTTGGCATCACAGGAACTGCAGTTGAAAACATGGTTAAGAACTTGGCAAAAGAATACCGTACAGCTGTGAAAGAAAGCATGCAATCCGGGGGAGAAACTGATGAAGTTAGGCCACAACTGAAGGTACGAGATTCGGAGGAACTCTTTGAATCATTTCAGTCGTATTACAGCATGTACTTGCCAAAAGGAGGGTCACAACGGCCAGATGTTCTTGTGACACCAACAGTTGGTGTTGTACGCCCCCTGGCTTCAGCAAGTCTTGGGGCTCCAGCAAGCCTTGGGGCTCCAGAAACTACAAAACCTGGGAATAAACGTCCACGACCCAGTTCTATCCTATCGGCATCATCACTTTTGGTGCCCCTGCATAGCTGAACAAGGCTATGTTGATTTCGGCGATGAGGAGGAGGAATGGTCCAACGAGGGGTTTCCTGACTTTGGGCAAACTAGATGTCCAGAGGCTGCCAGGTCGACTTGCAGCCCTACCCCAAGCCTCACCAAAAATGCAAGCAGATCATCAACGCCAACTACACCAACTAGCTCTGCAGGACAGCAAACTAGCCAGGCCAAAAAGAAGAAGCCTGCCGAGCTCCTGGAGTCTGCCCTTTGAACCCAAGAGCAGTACATAAATGTCCTGAAGGAGCAGAACGCCATCCTGAAAAATGGATTCGATGCACTTGTGGCAGAGGCGCGATTAATCAGAGAAGCTGTCAGTAGCTTCTCCCTCCAGCCCCAGATTGAAGAAGAGCTGTGAATAAAACGTAGCAAAGAACTAAATTAACTTTGAGAGCTTTTTTCAGGATATTTCATACCGAGTATTGGAGTAACACACTTGAGATTTGTTTGTAACACTTAAGTAATTCAATTCTCATGGTAGCCAGGTGAAATTGGGAATTGTGACCATGAGCATAAATGAATCTGGAGATTGATGAAGGAAAGTACAATCGTTTCTTCTAAAGAGGACTTGGGCTACTCATCATGCATTAGGATCCAGAGACCTTCTCAAAATTCAGTGAAGCCACAAAAAACTAAATTATTTTGTTTATCTCAGGACCCCCCCCAAAGTCTGGATTCAACAAAATGAACCAAGAAGACAGAGAAACCTAAATGGCCTTGACAAAATCAACCCCCTCCCCCTGAATGACATTATTTTATTTTTGTGGCTTCTCGGAATTTTGAGAAGGTCCCTGAGGAAGCGCTTAAAATCGTTGGTTTTGAAAATAACTGTCTGTTTTATCACTCCACTGATTTTGCTAATCATCAAATTCAAATAAATGTACCTAGTCAACAAACTAATATATTTTGTTTTACTGAGGAATGCTGAAATTCCTCAGAACCAGAGTAATTTCTTTCATTAATTTCAACGTTCAGTAAGTTTAAATTTTTCACATGTTTTCTATCCCTTGGACTCTTAATTTGGTTTTAGGTCTCTGGTAACAGTACAGGCGTGGCAGGGAGTTGCTGATTGCTGAATTTCCCTCACAAAATTGATATGTAACTGTCAGTGATGGTACAAAGTGATACATTAAACGATACCAGGCCATGTAAATGTTTATACTTCTGTGGGACAGACTGATTAAAATCTGCTTTTTTATATTATTTTCAATTTCAGTTTTTTTCAACAACTCTTTACCATTATGATGAAGAAAGGAAGTTATATGCAAATGGAATTTAATAATTACGCGTACCAGTATTTCCTTTGTCAATTTCTGGAGGATATTTCTGCTTCATGTCCAATATTCAGTCCAGGAAATTCGTATATCTGTTGTGGAGCACACATGTTGCCACTGAGCATTTGGCAGCGAATTCAGGTCTATACTTGGCCGGATAACGATTTTCTTTCATTTGATTCATTCTCCATTTTAACTCGGTGGCCCCTATACTCCGTTCCACGATCTGTCGAAGTCTCGTGCAGCGATCGTTGAAAGCAATCTGGTCTGGTGGAAGATTGCGCCCTGTGAAAGTGACCAACACAGCTGGATGAAAGTTCCTGTATGCGGGATCAGCAAGAACCACGTAATTCTCAGGAAGCTGATCCAGATATCTGATGAAATCACCGGACCACTCAATTGCAGTCTTATCATGAGTTGAGCCAGGGAGTCCTGTTATGATATGCCGGACACACCCAAATTTGTCCACAACATACTGGGCATTAATTGAATCACACGATTTACCGTGCCGGCCACAAAAGTAAACGTCCCCAGCATGATCCGGGCGTTGAATTTGTATGATGACCCCATCCAAGTAAAGGACTGCTTGCCTCTCAATCCCATCCATGTCCACTAGGGCTGAGCTCAAATCATCCAACTCCTCATGCGGAGGAAGTGAGATGTGCTGGGCACTGATATCCAGAAAGAAATCTGCAACTTCTCTGCTGTGCAAAATAGCTGTTGACTTCGCAATTCCCTGTGTAAATCCAGCCTGTCGGTGGTATCCACCAGATGCCAAGTACAGCAAGAAAGTCTCCATCCTCTTCTGTGATGCATGTAAAAGTCCCCTAGTAATCCCTCTTTGACGAATTCTCCAGTCATGGTATTCCTCAGAGACAGCATTAAACTGTTCATCAGTCAACCTGAGATGTCTGTGGATAGGTTCAGCACTAAAAGCAGGTCTCCTCTCGTAGTTTTCATGTCTTTGTTTACCTTCTTCAGCAGCAAAAGGTACAAGTACTGGCATGAAAAACATGGCTGTCTAGTTTACTCCAAAAAGTTTACCTACCTCAGGGTAAACTCAAAGTTAACTCCTAGGGGCAAAGATTACTCTAGTACATTTTGTAATGCTTCAAGACAGACAAGATGGCCGCAAGCCAGGATCAAGTAAACCCTGGGGAAAATTTTAGTAAAAATGTGTCTGAAATCCTGGAGTAACCCTGGGGTTATCCTCAGATAACTTTACCCTGGAAGGAGGTCAAATTTCCAGGTATTTTAGGGGTTATCTTTACCCTGGGGTAAAATCTTGGGGTTATCTTTACTTTACTCAAAACTTGACCTCACCCATTGACAAAGTTGGTCTCGCTTAGGGTTGGTTCACACTCCGTCCGGATTTTACGCGGACTATGATCAATTTCAATGTGTGTGCGCATTCACGCCTTAGAAACCTGCGATCAGTTTCATGCGCTTGACATTCCGCGTATGAATTGGCCGTTACAATGATGAATATCTTTAAAGGAGAGAAAAATTCATCGCACAAAGGGGCACAATGCCGAATTAAGAACGTAACCATTCCCAATTGCTGGTCCTCCACGATCGATTGACTTCTCGTAATACATGTAGTAAGCCGTGTCACTCGATAAGCGACAGGTATCAGCTCGTTGGTCCTTTGAGGCCTGATGACCATGCCTATTGTTACGGCAAAAATTGACATCTTTGTTGGACTTAGAAAATTTCAGAAACGAGGTATGCGAGGATCTACTGTATATCCCTAGGTCAGACGACCTATGACACCAAGTTTCGGTCCGATTCGATACTTGGCTTGGCCACCAGGAGTGACCGCATAGAAACTCCGCTAGTGCTTCGACAGCCTATCGGTGTTAAAATGCATGGAAAAATGTACAGCACTATCGGCAGATTGGCTCCGCTAGCGCTGGCGGAGTTTCTATGCGGCTACCCCAGATGCCCAAAACCAAAAACACAAAAAGTGCAACAACTCCTTTACTAACAACTGGATCATCTCCAAATTTTTATCATAAGTGTATCTAATTAGGATACATAACATATACCACTTTTTTATTTGACCTACTTTCAAGGTCACAGAGGTCAAAGTTGTATAAAAGTAACGGACTTGTCAAGTTCACTAAGCGACCTCATAACTTGTACAGACGTGTATTAGAGGGGTACCTTCAAAAATACTGAGTTTCGGCGTGATCGGATATCCAATATGGCCGCCAGGTTGCGTAACCTGAAAATCATCTGAGTGCTATAACTCAGGGACGGCTTGGCCCGGAGTGCTCAAACTTGATATTTACCTTCCTCTAGATGACCTTTAGGTGCACGTCAAATTTCGGCCTGATTTGACTTCCAGTATGGCCACCAGGTGGCATAACCCGAAAATCATCAAAGTGCTATAACTCAGGAATGACTTGACCCAGTCTGCTCAAGTTTGGTTTGTGGCTCCCTCTAGATAATCTACCGGTATATGTGCACATAAATTTTCGGCCCGATTGAACATGCAAAATGGCCACCAGGTGGCATAACCTGAAAATCATCAAAGTGTTATAACTCAGGAATTACTTGACCCAGAGTGCTCAAATGTGCTATGTGGCTCCCTCTAAATGACCTTTACGTGCATGTGAAGTCTCGGCCCAATCAAACATCCAGTACGGCCGCCAGGTGGCATAACCCCCAAATCATCAAAGTCCTGTAACTCGGGAATGACTTCACCAAGATTGCTCATAACTGATATGTACCTCCCTCATTAGGCTACACTATTATGTCCACCAGCTGACTGAGCACATTTCATGTTCTTAGTTATTGTGCTGTGGGGCGTACCGGTCCATGGATATTTGGCAAAACACTAATATCGGAAGAGCAAACGAAATAATTGCCGTCCTATTTCATCAGATCAAGTTCGAACTAGGAAAAGGGCATATTAGTCCCTAGTTATGCCCAATAATCTTCCTTCACGCCGAGCGGAAATAAAGCGAACTCGTAAATTGGATACTATCCAAATAACTGCTTGGGCGGGACGTTTCACTGCAATCTGAATTCAGACACATTTCTTTTTCCATCTACATGTAGGTCCTCAAACAATTTCATCGTTAACGGCAAGCGGCATCTGGATTAAAGCCTCACAATATTGAATTTTATGGTATTTTCAAAGTGTCAGGAGAGTGCAGGTAGAGGTCTCATAGCCTCGGGAAGGTCCCCCAAATGCTTGCATGATACATACTTAAAAAAAGTAATGATAGTTTAAAACAACAGGCAGAGCTCTAATGTATCCACATAGAGCAGAGTACATTTTACACTACACTAACGTCGGAGGACGTAAACACTTTCTGAATTCAATACAGTGTGGCTTTAAAAGAGCAAAGAAGCAAGTTGATTGTAAATAATAGATCATGATACGAGGTTGAAGTGAGCAATAAGTAGCAGAAAAGTAGTATTTTCAATAGTCGATTTTCCTTCACCATAGGAATGCAATAACGGCAATCGATTCCAAATTTTCCCTTAAGAATGGGCCGTATGCATAAAAAGGAAGCATTTACTTCTAGCAAAAGCAAAAAGTAAAAGCAGTTGCTTGAAGCCAAAAGTAAAAGTAAAGCAATTACTTGGTTTCAATTCCTCCTGCGCAGGTTGGATAGCTACCCGAGACCGTTTCATTAGCACCACAGATGGCAGTGTGATCAGCGCTTGAGCGGCGGCAATCATCGGGAACAAATGCCGTCGACGTTTATTGCATGCTCCTTTGTTTCCAATTGTGTTTTAATGGGATAAACATCTGTGGTTTTCTCGTTGTTTCTCCTGTCAGTATAATTCCTCCACGAATGTTCACTAACAGGTCTATAAGAACGTAATATTTGTATTCGTTTCCGGTCCTTATCAGAAGACTCTGAGAATGTAAAGATAAACCCGTTTTCACCGACTATCATTCTTTGCAGAGACTTGTTCAATTTGTGTAGCTTGGTTACATAGATGTTCTCCCCTTTCCGACGAGGGAGATAAAAACTGACAAAGAAGTTCTTCCTGTTAATATCTCTAGCAAGAAGAACAAGTCTATCGTTGGTAACCTCATAGAATAATCTGCTTTGGACAGATCTCCAATATGGCGTGTCCCCGAACGGACGAATTCTGGGAACGATTTCATAGTTTTCATTCCTCCACATAGTGTAGCCTTGATTTTTATATTTGTAAAGACGTTTGTGCACCAGTACGAGGTCCATGCTTTTACAGAGCAGTCCATACTGGTACCTATAATATTCTTTTACGTGAGGGAGCTTCGTTACTTTTCCATTTTCCCTAACCGACGATGATGTCCCATTTTCCCGACTCCATCGTAACCTAACCAACAACAAGTAAAATTTGCGGGTAATTAAGCATCGCAAACCCAGAAATAAAGTCACCCTTTCGTCGATTTTACATGAATGTAGATAACGAAAACGAAACCTTTTAGAGGAACACAAATTCATGGTTATCAAGATTCGTGTTTTCACTTTCTGTATCAAATGTATTACTGCTAGTGATTCTCCTTTTTTACCGATTTCATTGTACAGGAAATTCATACCGAAAGTCTCAGACCATCGCCCGTAGTTAGTAATGGTAAGGTTAGTTAGGTACTTGACTCTAAACGTGGGATACGTGCGAGGGTAGAAAGAGCATAAGTGAAACGTCAGTTCAGTTGGTTCGTTTCTATATTTCTTTTCAGGCACGATGATATGATAAATGAAAAGGCAATTTCCAGAGTGTTTGCGAATTTTCGACCCCAACCGGGGTCTTCTTCAGGCTGGAACTTTACAATCCGAAACTCTAGAACAGTCTGAGCTGAAACCCAAATGTAGATTAGAAGTATCCCATCCAAACAGGACGTGACAGCAATTAAGGAAAGAATACAAGCCCCAAAA
>NMRB01000083.1:333063-373069 GCA_002633025.1 Notospermus geniculatus
ATTCTTTCCTTAATTGCTGTCACGTCCTGTTTGGATGGGATACTTCTAATCTACATTTGGGTTTCAGCTCAGACTGTTCTAGAGTTTCGGATTGTAAAGTTCCAGCCTGAAGAAGACCCCGGTTGGGGTCGAAAATTCGCAAACACTCTGGAAATTGCCTTTTCATTTATCATATATTGTGTGTCAATTTTTGTGCTTTTCTCCTCTTTGTCTTTTCAGGCACAGTATAAATCAGGTACGTTGTTTCTGTTGAAGATCTAATGAGCAGCGTGCAACTTGAGAAAAACGTCAGCGTCCCGTCATGGACATACTCACCAATGCTCTTCTTCTGAAATGTTACGCAGTCCAGGGGTTGATCTGTCTGTTCTAATTCTAAAGCCTAGCGTACATCAGCCTTGCGACTTGAAGCAACAGAACCGAACAGTTGCTATTTATACAACAGTGGCCTGTTTCATGAAGTGACTTTAAGCTAATGTTACCTTTAACCAAATGGAAAATGCATTCAGTTGATACCATTAGCTTAAAGTCACTTTATGAAAAAGGGGTCGTATGCACAAAACATCAGGGGCCGTATTCAAAAAGGGTGTTCAAGACTTAGACGCGTGTTGCTTCGTCAAATGCATGGTGGATGTGTGTGCATTTAGTGACGTTACATGCGTCTAAGTCTTAATCCTGCGATGATCACCCTTTTTGAATACCGCCCCTTAAGTGTCAACATTCCCTTAAACTGTTGTTGGAAACAAAAGATAAGGGAAATTTTACACTTAAGATATTTTATGCAAAGAGAAGAAAAGCACAAAAATTGACACACAATATATGATAAATAAACAGGCAATTTCCAGAGTGTTTGTGCGAATTTTCGACCCCAACCGGGGTCTTCTTCAGGCTGGAACTTTACAATCCGAAACTCTAGAACAGACTGAGCTGAAACCCAAATGTTTAATTCCTCCAAGCTATATTTTATAAACCCCCTTCCCTTCAGCCTAGTCAAGCCTTACATTCAATAATTACATTTCTGTTAGGTTGAGCAACCAACTTTTGGGGCTTGTACTCTTTTCTTTCCTTAATTGTTGTCACGTCCTGTTTGGATGGGATACTTCATATCTACATTTGGCTTTCAGCTCAGTCTGTTCTAGAGTTTCGGATTGTAAAGTTCCAGCCTGAAGAAGACCCCGGTTGGGGTCGAAACACTCTGGAAATTGAGATATTTTATGCATACGGCCCCAGGGGCCCGTTTCATAAGGTCACTTTAAGCTAATGGTACCTTTAACCAAATGGAAATTCATGAGTTAGTAGTACCATTAACTCAATGATTAAGGTCACTTTATGAAACAGGCCCCTCATTGCGGCAACGAGTGGCACAACCCAGTCTTCAATCTGGAGCGCCCGCGGGGAGTCATGCGATAAACATTTAAAATGGCTGCGCCCTGGATACGCGACTGAAGACAACTTGAGCTAGGAATCCACTGCTGATTTTCTGCTTTGCGACTTGCTTTGCAACTTGCTACCTGCGATTGAATACGACCGCAAGGAACTGTTACCGGTCGCCGAACTGAAAATGATCATATATATTCGCCAGTGCTGGAAATCACGTCCAGCTAGTCCACTACGGCGATCGAGCTCGCCCAGTTGCAAAGCAAGTCGCAAAGCAAAATCAGCGGTTGGAAATCACAGGTAGATTCCTCGCTTTACAAGAAGCAACCGTTGCCAACGAGTACAACACGAGCAACTGGTTGGAACTAGCGGCAACAGTCGGCAGTGGCATTGCCGGTGCCCGTACATCGGCCTGTTTTAAGTACCGGTATCTGATCAGTTGCTGCTAGTTCCTAAGTAGTCGCCAACGGTTGCCAGAAACGCCGTTGCCGCCCGTTTCATAAGGTCACTTTAAGCTAATGGTACCTTTAACCAAATGGAAATTCATGAGTTAGTGGTACCATTAACTCAATGATTAAGGTCACTTTATGAAACAGGCCCCAGGCCCCTCATTGCGGCAACGAGTGGCACAACCCAGTCTTCAATCTGGAGCGCCCGCACATCGGACAGGCAATGGTATGCCACACGGAAATTGTCGATGTCGTCCGGACGGACCACTCGGGGAGTCATGCGATAAACATTTAAAATGGCTGCGCCCTGGATAAGTTAGGTTTGCGTAGTTTGAAACAAACAAAGCAAGTTTCAGAGTGTAATTTAAACCAAGAAACTGAACATTCCCTGGTTCATTCTTGTAGTTTGGGTAGTGGGCGCCGCCATTTTGTGGACCATGTGGTTCCTTCACGTGACCAGGTATGCTCCAGAAACGGCAAAATTCATTGCCAGCATGCGAATAGCGTACGTGACTGAAGACAACTTGAGCTAGGAATCCACTGCTGATTTTCTGCTTTGCGACTTGCTTTGCAACTTGCTACCTGCGATTGAATACGACCGCAAGGAACTGATACCGGTCGCCGAACTGAAAATGATCATATATATTCGCCAGTGCTGGAAATCACGTCCAGCTAGTCCACTACGGCGATCGAGCTCGCCCAGTTGCAAAGCAAGTCGCAAAGCAAAATCAGCGGTTGGAAATCACAGGTAGATTCCTCGCTTTACAAGAAGCAACCGTTGCCAACGAGTACAACATGAGCAACTGGTTGGAACTAGCGGCAACAGTCGGCAGTGGCATTGCCGGTGCCCGTACATCGGCCTGTTTTAAGTACCGGTATCTGATCAGTTGCTGCTAGTTCCTAAGTAGTCGCCAACGGTTGCCAGAAACGCCGTTGCCGCGGTAGTTGCCTCCAGTCGCAAGGCCGATGTACGTTGGGCTTAGACTCTCAGTACGATTGTCTGTTTCACCTAAATTGGTGAACGACGTGTAGTACATACACTGCAGTTGTCCCAAATGATACAAAAGGCATTCGGGGGGGGGGGGGNNNNGGGGGGGGGGGGGCTCTTATTACCAGCAAGTGGAATATATCGGGTGGTCAACGTACGCATCGAACTTCAAATTCTGATTTCTCTACATGTACCTATTATTATTCAATGAAACTTGTTACACTATCAGTTCGCGATGTTTTGTTTAAAATGCGAAATCTAAAATGCATTTAGCGTAGAATGCGATTATGGAATCCGATAAGATATGGGTGGATAAAAAAATCCCGAAAAATGATCCTTCAAAATGTTACGATCTGTGCCAAAATACAGTCAGCCAGTTTTTGCTCTGTACATGTAAGTGTAGGTAATTCCGTGCTAACCGTTAGGTTGTCAAGTTATAAAACTCATACCAACCAAGACATCGAAGTGACGTAATACACCCTAGTAACTATGAGGCGCCATGTGGGAATTTAATTGTTTCCCAAAATTATTTGGAAATGTTGTCATTGTTTCAAACCATAAATGTATGTATTTTGACTTATTTCATACAATAAAGTTATAAATAAAACCATGAAATTAATATTCAAACAAGAATTTATACTAAACATGGTTTCATTCCCATGAAACTTAGACAAATTCATGGTTTTGAAAACGTAAGTTACTTTCAAACCATGAAGTCTAAGCAATTTCATGGTTTGCAAACCATGAAAATGGTTTACAAACCATAAAATCGACAAAATTATTTGTTTCAAACCATATAATAACAATGTGAACGCATCATGGATTGTAAACAATGCAAATTGCAAAAATCATGGTTTGCAAACCATGATAAGCCACAAAAGCATGGTTTGGGATACCATTATGACACGCGGTTTGTCCATTTATTCCATAAACTACGTTTTTGGTCTGGAAACTTAGTTTACAGGTCCAAAAACTAAGTTTTTGCTCGCATAACTCTGGTTTTGCTCCTGGAACTCATATTTCAACTCCAGAACTGTAGTTCCAAGATCAGATGGGCAAAAACTTAGTTTCTGCTCAGCAAAAACTCAGTTTATGGATGGTACGGCCAGAACCTTAGTTTATGCGGCTAAAACTTAGGGCCGTATTTACGAAGAGCGATTTGGTCAACACGCGTGTAAATTCATAGTTATTCAGGTTAAGAGCCTAGAAAACCATTGTGTTGCCACCTTGTACGCTGCTTGATCGGCAGCGTTTACCCACAGGATAACCACACGCGGGTGATGATCCTGCGGGTAAACGCTGCCGATCAAGCAGCGTACAAGGTAGCAAAACAATGGTTTTCTAGGCCCTTAACCTGAATATCTATGAATTTACACGCGTGTTGACCTAATCGCGCTTCGTAAATACGGCCCTTATTTTCTGAGCAAAAACTAAGTTTCCAATCTGAAACATTAGTTCTGCGTCCCCCGGAACTATAATTATGCCCCAGAACTAACATTCTGGTCCAAGAACCAAGTTAAAACTTAGTTTCTGGGCAAAGGCTAAGTTTCTAACCATATCCTATGTTTTATACCCCGGTTCCACAATCAAACCTATGCACACAGTGTATATATTTTACGATCGGGGACGAGGTATAAAATACAAGTTTAGAACTGCTGTTTTATACCTCGTCCCCGACCGTAAAATATGTGTACTGTTAGCACAGGTTTGATCATGAAACCGAGGTATAAAACATAAGTTACGGTTAGAAACTTAGTTCTTGCCCAGAACCTAAGTTTTTGCATCCATGAACTTCTTTTTTTGACCAGAATGTTAGTTCTGGGGGATAATGATACTTCCGGGGGGACGCAGAACTAATGTTTCCGATTGGAAACTTAGTTTTTGCTCAGAAACTAAGTTTTTAGCCGCATAAACTAAGTTCCTGGCCGTGCCATCCATAAACTGGGTTTTTGCCGAGCAGAAACTAAGTTTTTGTCCATCTGATCCTGAAATATGAGTTCCAAGTTGAAATATGAGTTCCAAGAGCCCTGTAAACTAAGTTTCCAGAACAAAAACTTAGTTTACGGAATAGATGGACAAACCGCTTGCCATATACCATGATTACTGCAAAACTCATGCATAACAAACCATGGAAATCGTCAAATCCACACACACACGATGAAGAACTCGTTTACCGGACCCCGATATCCCATAATATGGTCAGCGCATGAATAGTATCCTATTTTTAGATCAGTATTGACGGTGGCGGTGACCTGAACTCTGTAATGCACCATCAGTCAGCACCACGATACGGCAGGTCAGGGAACCAGACTAGTTCCACTGCGCATACAATTATAGGCCTGCTACCGGTAGGCTAGCATGGCTAGGCCTAGCCTAGGCTACTATAGTTTTAGCTAGCTAGGCCTACCGCCTACCGGTAGCTAGGCCTACCGATAACCGATCTTTTGCATTGTTCTTAGTCTAGGCCCCCTAGGCCTACTCATGTCACTCTGCCCTGACATGTCTACTCTGAGTCTCTGACTGAGTGTGTGGCTGTTTAGATTTAGGCCTAGGCCAACCGGGTGGTAGGCCTAGGCTAGGCCCTGGCTGGCGTGCCTGCTGCTGACGACATGTCTGATCTGCTGCTGCATGGAATTGCGACATCAAAAACTCAGAAAGAGTCTGACTGAGATTAGCCTAGTGATGATGCACTGAGTCCAGTCTGACAGTGATATGTCTGAGTATTCTTTTTCAGAAAATGGCAACTCTTCAGCAACGGAAGCTGTACAAATTTACAATACTCAAGGATACTGCCCTTCTAAAGGAAATAGTGGCCATAAACCCCTTTTCTGAGCCGTCAAAGTGGAAAGATGTGCTGGCAAATTTCAACGCAACTTTTGATGATGGGAAGGAGGCAACTGAACGAGGCATCGTCGAACGTTTTGGTGTGCTCCTGAGTAAATTCAAAAAAGATGAATTGGTATCTATTCGGGCGTAAGTATTTTTAAGAGATAAGTTATCATATTAGCCCTTTTCACAGCATGGATTCTTACAGGGAGTTATCAGGGGCTCAAACGCTTTGCACCAGAAATGGTTATTTCAATCAACTACATGTATGATGCATCAGAATTGTGCCCTAACACACATATTGTTTTTCTGTGAGATTTGTGGAAAAAGTGAAAAGAGGGGCATGAAGAATAGATTTAATAAGATGTGCCATGCCTACGTGAAAATTGTCTTTGTTCATTTTGCAGGTCAGGAACTGATGAGGAGATTAATGAGAGGAATGAGTTAATCAGGGAAGCAAATGACCTCAGAATAGAAGCAGAGATGGCGGCACAACAGAAAAAGGAAACGAAGAAAAATCATGACGAAGAAGAAGAAGAAAAAGCAAAAGCAATAAGGAAACGTGCCATGGAAGGCCTTGCCACTGTAGGTAAGTAGATTCTTGGGGTACTGTAAAGCCCAAATTTTTTGCTAGCCTCTTAGTTTTCCTAATTTCCTGAATATTCTTCTAGGATCAACCTTGTGTGCTGAAAAAAGGAATGTCACAGATGTATCTGCATGCAAATGTTCACAGTTTCATTTCTTTCAGATCCTGCTGACACTCCACCAAAAAAACAAGAATAAATCTACGGATGACATATTAGACTACCTCAAGGAGAAGAATGAACAACGCAATCAGTTGAAGGAACGCGAAATGAACTTGGCTCACGAACGAGCGATGTTTGAATTAAGACTGAATGAAAAGGAACTTGCATTAAGAGAGCGCGAACTGAATCTCAAAGAAAATAAGCTTGCTGATGGTAAGTAGACATTTTGGAACTTAGACAGCTGAGAAATGGGGTGACTTAAAACATTTGCACAGTCTTGTGCTACAATTGTGATACTGGTAATTCAAGAATTGATATTTTGATTCCTGTTATATTCACTGTTTTATTTTGAAATACAGTTCAGTTACATTTGTCCATCACGTTTCAGCTTGTATCTCTGACCAGACTTCAAATTATGGCCAGTATTTCAGTTGTCTAAAGGGCTCCGCAGACTGGCGATTTTTCGAGCGATTTTCTAGGCGACCGCCCTTGCGACCACAGAGGCGACTGAACATATTTTTAGTTTTTTTAGTTTTTGTTGACTCGTTTGCGACAAATGCTTATTTGGAAGGTCAGTGATGTCGTGGATAACATCACTGATCGACCTCAAAGGTAATTATTGCAGGCGACGTAGTAGTCGCATCGGTAGTCGCCCCTATTTTAGTCGCCAGTGTGCGGAGCCCTTAAGAAATACTCTTCAAGGGAAGGTGGTGCAACTTCAAAATAATTTGAAGTTACACTACCATACAAGCATGTATGAGCATTACTGAGGATACCACCAACTAGGTAGTATTTTGCCTCTGGCTGTAGATACAACTTCAAGTTCTTCTTGAAGTCAAGGAAGGCAAATTGCTGTACAATCTTTCCGAAGCCCCACTCCACACATTCTCGAACTGTGGACGTTCTGCCATTGAATTCCTGCTCCAGAGGTGTGAGTCGTGCCCCAGCAAATGGCCGAAAAATTGTTGGACGGATAACATAGGCCGGATCACCATAGAGAGCCAGTTGGGTTCCATCATTTCTCTTCACGTTTTCAGCAGTTTCCAATTCATGTAAGATGTTGCTCTCTCGTAACAAGGCACAGTCGTGTCGCTTTCCCTCCATGGGCCCATACAGATTAGCAATTAAGCCATTGGGTACCACAACACTCTGTAAGAGAACTCATCAGAATACAGGACCCTGCAAAAGTTCATTTTAGGCCAGTTAAAACTATTTTTTAGTCTTACATTACCTAATTTTTAAACCCTATCCTAATTTTTTGCATCTAGTATTTTTTCCAAAAGTGTGTTTTTCTTCCCAGGCAGAGCTGCAACTTATTTTAATTAGTATTGCACTACTGTAGTCTCTATTTTTATTTTGATAATTCACGGTTCCGTCATTTTTCCAACCTGGAATTTTACAGCATGCGCTCTTTTATGACCATTGTAGCACATTCGTTGCTCTCTTGTGGGTCTGCAAATAGGCCTGACCGTCCCATCAATAAACCCAAAGATGTCTGGCACCCTTTCCTCTGTGTTGCCTGACAAAGAGTTCAATGTTGTCCCTTCTGAGCCATGGCTGATTCAGTGTACGCAGGCGATGACCATGTTGTTCATAAATGATGTCCACACTTGTGTTAAAAATCATGGAAAGTTCTTTCTTGGAACGACCGAACAAACGAATTAGATCCACCAACCGATTAGGATAGGCCAGTCTACGGAGGGTTATAGCCAAGGCTTCCACCAGCAGTTGTTCCAGTTTTGGTGACAACTTTTTTCAGTAATCTCCAACGCATGATACAATCTTGGAATGTCAGGTTTTTCGAACCTAAGGAAGGCTTTACACTCCGCATCAGAAAAATAATCTAGATGGAATCGGTCGAAGTGACGATGGTCAATGGGATCCTGCCTGTTGAGCTTCTTTCGATCAAATACGCCGGTCATCAACCCTATAAGGATGTCTTCCTCATCAGAGGATTCTGCTGAAATGTCATCTAACAATAAACACACTTCAACATCCATAACCCGCTTTATAACACTGATAAACGGCAAAAACAACCCAAATGCCAAATGCCAAATGCGTCGTCTGCTATGTTTACAGTGTGGGGTGACATCTATCGTTGAAACGTCGAACTGACTTCCCGGAAGCGATTTTTCTGAACGTCGCGCTGACGTCACGACTCCCGACTCGAGTCTGAGTGGGAGTCGGAGTCGGGACCGATCTGAACCTGTCTATTGCTTGGACTTCACGGTTTGGAAGTAAGTTATGTTTTCAAAACCATAAATTTTCCATAAAACCATAAAGTTTTATGGGAATGAAACCATGTTTAGTATAAATTCTGGTTTGAATAATAATTTCATGGTTTTATGTATAACTTTATTGTATGAAATAAGTCAAAATACATACATTATGGCTTGAAACAATGGCATTATTTCCATATAATTTAGGGAAACAATTTAAAATTCCCACATGGCACCTCATAAGTAACTTTCACCAATATGCTTACTCATACAATGAAGATTACTTACCTCCAAGATCATTAACTTTGCCTCTTTTTCTGAAATCTCGATCATTTTTAAACCTTCTCTTCCTCGGGTAAAACTTCGAAAGGTTTTACTTGGAAAACACATGTGTTTTGTCCATGAAAATAGAAACACCCGAGTCCCGGGTAAGCGGAGGGGGCAGTCGAACACTGACCTTGTTTTGTGTGAAATCTTGAATAATCCGTGTTCGTACCTTTCGTACCCCAGATTGCGATATCTCAAGTTTACAACATAATTAATCTCGCTAAGAAGGAGGAAAAAGATATACATGTAGACATGCATGTACCGACTGTCGTGCATTTTGGGTTCTCTGGTTTACATGTATACCTTCACCTTTCCATAAAAGGAGAAAAATAAGCTATTTTTGAAGATTTTCCAGATATGCCGGTAAAATATAAACGTTCTGTCCTTCCGCAGTCATATTTAAACCATTGTTCAACGAAGTCGTTTCCAGGAAGGGAGGTGATACGCTATGTTGGACGACAAGATTAAGAAGATAAGACACAGTACAAAGAAACACTATTTTGAAAACGAAACACACTCAATTCTGCGAGTTTCAGAGTACCGGTACTACATACTAATAATTTCTTCCTGTGGGATCACCGGTGCGAGCCACATCTCAAATCTGTGATCAAACACATTTATTCCCAGCGCACCTGGTGGCTAATCCTACCAACCACGAGGAATCCACCCGCTAAAAACAACATCTTGGCAACTAGAAATTGACTTGTCAGTCAATATGAAGACTGCCATTGGATACTGGGTGATTCGAGAGAGATACATGTATACATCATGCTGCCAGCAGAGCTGCGGGTCCAGGTGGACTGGTCAGAAGGAAGAAGAGGAAATCTAGAAATAAGTGTACGAATGCAAATAAGAAATGGTATGATAAATCATGTCTTCAAATGAGGAGGTCCTTGAGAGCAGCTGGAACTTGTCTAATTAAAAACGCAAGAAACCCAACTGTACGTGGGAGATTCTTTATTCTTAAAAAGGAATTTAAGAGATTAGATAGAAGGAAGAAGGCTATTTTTAGAATTGATAAGTTGAATGAGGTATCTGAAAAAATCCAAAAGCCTATTGGGAACTGGTCGATAAATTAAGGAAGAGTGATGAACCTTCATCTAAACAAAGTCAGGGGAGTAATGTAACTCATGATGAATGGTTAAATCACTACAAGAAGCTTCTCTCAGGGACCCCNGGGCCCCCCCCCCCCCCCCCCCCCCAGATCCCGCTTCTGAATTAAATAAAGAATTTAGAAGGATGAAGAGTGAACCTTTTTTCTCGAAACTTGATTACCGAATCACAGACAAAGAAGTCTTGAGGGCTGTCAATGATTTAAAGAATGGCAAAGCGGTGGGACCAGACCGCATTAGTAACGAGATGATTAAAGCATCTATTACGTTTTTAACTATCTTCTTTGTAAGGTTATGTAATAATATATTATCAACTGGGTGTTATCCAAAACAATGGTCCCATGGATATATATCGAATATTTTCAAATACGGTAATCCGGCAGATCCCGGTAATTATCGTGGAATTACCGCCTGTCAAAAGTGTTCAGTTCTATTCTAAATAACAGACTTGAAGATTATCTTACGAAAACGGAATAATGAATCCTTACCAAATTGGCTTTAAGAAAAAAGCAAGGGCATCGGACCATATGTTTATTATTAGGACCCTGTATGATAAATATGTTAAAAAGTTTTCAAAAACCTTTGTATACATGCTTCATCGACTTCAAGGAAGCTTATGATAGTGTGTGGCCTTCTGTACAAGTTATTGAAATGTAATGTTAGAGGGAAATTTTTCTCAGTTCGAAAGTATGTACAACCAATTTGAAGCCAACATTAAGTTAGGTGATTCTGTAACTGAACCCTTTACGGTGACAAGAGGTGTAAAGCAGGGGGAAGTCCTGAGCCCTCAGTTATTTAATCTATTTATGATATTCCAGACATCATTCCAGTGGGCAATAATACTCCTATGCTAGGTGATTTGGACATCCGCTGTCTACTGTATGCAGATGACCTGCTACTATTTTCATTGTCACCTGAAGGTTTACAAAGATCCATAAATAGTTTAGGAGAATATTGCCAGAAATGGAACCTCACAATTAATATTCAAAAGACAAAGGTCTTGAAATGTTCTGGAAATGGGAGTAAAGTGAGCAGACGGTTGTTTCTCAATGGTGAAGAAATTGAAAAAAAACAAGCCATTACAAATCCTTGGGGGTGTTGTTTAGTACCTCTGGGTCATTCACTCAGGCAGAACAGAATCTGGCACTGAGGGCAAAGAAAGCTCTGTATAAACTGAAATCTTGTATTGGAAATGATATAAGCCGTCAAATTAGCTTAAAGCTTTTTGACCAGCTTATCAAGCCTATTCTATTGTATGGATCTGAAATTTAGTGCAATGTAAAACTCAAAAAGAATACCCTTGAGAAGCTCCTCGTCTCAAGTTACAGTGTGAAAAGGTCCATCTGTTTTTTTGTAAATATATCCTGGGAGTTAACAAAAGGTCCAGCAATATTGCTGTGATGGGGAACTTGGTCGTTTCCCTCTTGGAATTAATATAAATGTTAACATGTTTTCCTTCCTCAATCATAAGAAAAAATTTTCCAATGTTTTATTAATTAATGCTCTTGATACATCCATTGATATAGCAAAAGTTGGTGGTGTTTCATGGTACTCATCTGTTCGTGATGTAAGTGTATCACGAGGGATTGAAAATGAGGTGTATGATGAAAGTTGTATTACGAGTAAATTGTTTGAAAGCTTTCATGAATGTTGGAAGAAGGACATGCGTTCAGGAAATGACAATGAGGGAAAACTCTCACTATATAAAAGAATCCAAGGAAACTTTGTATTTGAGCAGTACCTCAATGATGTTAGAAATTTTCATGATAGACAAGCCCTTTCAAGACTAAGAGTAAGCAATCACTGCCTGGAAATTGAAAAGGCAGACATCAAAAACCCGTTGTAAATAGAAATGAACGTTTTTTTAACTTTTGTAAATCTGAACACAGACAGTGTATTGGTGATGAAATCCACTTCATGTTAAAGTGTCCTGAACTGACAAAGGAAAGAGAAAGTATGTTTCATTAATTGGAACTATGTCAGAGAATTTCAGATCTACCTGAGGTGGAGAAAGTTATTTTTTACTAACTTCTGAAGGAGTCTTGATAAGAGAGGTGGCCAGATTTGTGAACACCGCTTTTAAGATGAAGAGAAGAGTTACTGGTCATTAGGGGCATTGATATGTTACGGTTTTCAGATCTGATGTTTACTCTCTGCCTGTTTATATTTCCATATAGTCACATTTTTTTTCTTTCACGCTAGCAGGCAGGGTACATTCCTCAGACTGATCCCTGTCGGTTTCCTCCTCTATCCCTTTTCTCTACCAACTATCAGCACAACTTTATTGTATCAGCACAAGTTTATTGTAATTTCCACCAATTAAATTTTGTAAAATTTAACGGTGTCAATAAACAATTTTGAATTTGAATTTGTAATGTACATGTACAACAGCATCAAGCCCTATGACAGTTGGTAGCAAGACTGATCTTTCTTTTGGGTCCATTCTTTTTTTGAAAACTCTGGCTATTTTCATCTTCATCCTGTAAAGAGAAAATGAAGATTAAATCGTTGATGGGGAGAATCCATGAAATTTCAGTCCCTTCTTTCAGTTGGAATCCAGCAATTTCTGGAGAAGCCCATCCCGTCTTTCAGTCATGGCTTCCCAGCTTCGGTCCAAAATAGAAAAAGCTAGGTGGGCCTAGTAGTACTTAGGCATGCTCGGCATGCTGGGAGGAGTGTCAATATAGAATAAGCTTTGACACAACACAGGGCACCAGTACCTCAACTTACCTTTTTTTACCGAGTGCAGTTTAGCAGGATTTGTATTTTTTGACAATGGCGAGATCTGAAAAAAAGGAACAATTATTCACTAATATCACATGACAAAACAATGTAGAACACAACATTTTAAGGCTGATGATGGTGATAAATGACACCTGGCCACTGCAGTGGGGCCTACCTCGTAGTCATAGGCTAACACTTTACTTTAATAGACACGTGCTGAAACTGGCCCCATAAGACAACCTGCCCAACTCAGTTCGGCAAATTGCAGAATTCCATACAGGTGTAAAGTTTTTCAGTGTTTCCGTGTGCCAGTGTTCCCCCTATTGTTCTGGAAACACTGGCAGATAGATCGACACGTTTCTTTGTGTGTCCTCCATTGTCGAGTCGCGGCTTATTCCGTCAGACAATAGCTGCAGGGGAACACTCGCAGATGGGGAACGCTCAAAAACGTTACACCGGTGTAATGACTCAGAATGCCTCCCCATCTTATTGCCCGACCGGGCATTCATAATCACAAATTTCTGTTTTTCATTGCCCGGAGGGCAATCAAAAATAGACTAAGTCCCGTTTTTTATTGCCCCCCTGGGGCAGCTAAAATCAACTCCGTTTCCAAGAAAATTGATTATCAATGCCCCCCTTCAGTGGTGATCTATGTAGGCCTATGAGTCGCGTCATTGGAAGGAAAGTTACGATTGGCTGCCAGCTCGCCCTGTGGCTGAGTGGGCTGAGGCGTTCTGATCGCTAATTTCTTACTTTCCAGGTTTAGGTAGATCGATCCCCAGCACGGGACTTTCATCTTTGTCGTTCTTCTCCTTGTACTGTATCAATGCAATGTATCTCAGTATTCTTTCCATTACTTTGCCACGACTGTTTCTTGTGTTACTAAGATTATTTTGTTTCGTTTTTTTTTTAATATTAATTTTTGGTCAATAATTGATGAACAGGGAAAGCCTATTTTAATTTCCTTCGCAATCAATAATTCGAACAATAGGGAATTCAAGAAATCAAACGATGAACGTTAACTCTTACGACAACGTTACTTTTCATACTGCGAATTCCCCAGATTACATGTATGTATTACATATGACATTTTCGGAAAAAAGCATCGTCGTAAAGTTAACTCTGTGCTGTATTAACGTGGTGCGTCTCCTCTACACAGCTGTCATACCCACAGGGACCTGACGCGATACAGTAGGGTTGGGTTACGGTACGGCAAAAATAGATAAGCGAGTTATCTATTTTTGGTTAGGGTTATCACAGTAATTAGGGTTAGAATTGTCACCGTAATTAGGGTTAGGGTTGTCACCGTAATTAGGGTTGGGGGCTAGGGTTGTCACCGTAATTAGGGTTGGGGGTTAGGGTTGTCACCGTAATTAGGGTTAGGGTTGTCACCGTAATTAGGGTTAGGGGTTAGGGTTGTCACCGTAATTAGGGTTAGGGGGTTAGGGTTATAACCCTAACCAACCATTCTGCCTCGCGTCCACCCAAGCCACTGTGGTCATACATTTATACCAATCGGGATTTGGGATGACGTAAATGGTTGAAAAAAATACATGCGTGAAGGCCTAACTGTCAGATATTTAGGTGTCAGTGGAAAAGAATAATTGAAATCCGAGTAAAAAATAATGAGAAACAGTATAAGTTATTGCAAAATAACGATTCTTGTACGTCGAGTAGGACAAGTACCTAANGTAATATTATTAAATGCACCCCGTTACAGAATGCCCTACGGGCATTCTCTAACGGCCGAAGGCCGTTATAGAATGCACCCCCGGTCATTTGAGGAAGGGGTGCATTTAATAATATTACAGCCACGATAGACCAAAATGCCCCCCATTACAGGATGCCCCCTGTCATTTCAAGTGCAGTCGTGCTTGTCGTTACACTTCAGAGCCCATGTTCAGTGTGTGATACAAGTCACAGGTAAGCTCAAGAGACAGAGAAATCTGTTGACCGCCAGCTTGCCCCATTGGGCGAACGGGCTGAGGCGTGTGTACTAATGATTTCTTTCCTTTCAGATTGTTGCTTGTTGGCGTGGGTTCGAGACCCTGTGCGGGCGTTCTATCTAATGCTATTTCATGTTCATGTATTGTAGGTATAATATTGATATTAACTCTTATGACAATGATGACGAACTCTAGCATATATTATTATATGTACGAAACTAAGTTTCGCGTTGGAATTGTTGGGTAAAACTGATATTTTGTCATTGTAAACATTCTGTTTTATTTAGATTTTTTTGCCGTTTTATCAATATTTTGTCCCATGGGAGTGGGACTACATCTAGATCTTAAAACGTTTTGCTTAAGAATGAATTAAACACCTGAGCCCAACGTAACCGTAGCCCAATCCCAACCCTTGCTCCAACCCACAACCCCAAAACTCAACCCTACCACCAAACGTAACCCTAACCCCTAAAACAACGAAACCCTAACCCCTAAAACAACATACCCTAACCTCAAAGCAAACGTATTCAACCGCTTGATCGACAAAAATACAACCACGGTAAAATGGCTAATCAGGGATAGTCATTCATTTCCATCCGCCGATTCCTCCCATTTGAAAATCGCAATCCGACTGCTGCTTGGGCAAGATAAGTGATCATGTGATATCATCATGGCGACGACCATATAATGTCAGTTGGGACTTCTCGACCTCGTCTTCCATACGGATACTCAATTCCAGCTCAGTTTTCAGCCAGAAATACAACTCCATAAAAGTTGATGCTGTCCAGTACGCTATCTCAGATCACTTCAACAATCGATTCATTGCCAGATTCAGACATTTTGGAAGGCTGTGAGGTGAAATATAATCCGTTTATGGAAGCATCCATCTTATGTCACGTGACCTGGTACAGCATTACTCACAATGCACTGTATCACAGAAATAACGGCGTTCTGTGCTAGACGTTTGTGTAGCAGTACTGCGGGAGGAAACGGCTGGCTGCGCGAGACTAGTATTTCCAAGATTATTAAACCTCGTACCAACAGTCATTTAGTGGTGGCGGAGGGGGCATTCTATAACAGTGTTCACAAAACAAGGCTGTAATCAAGTGACCGGGGTGCATTTAAAATCATGTCTTAGTAAAACTAAATGCCCCCCGGGGCATCCTATAACAGATTTTTCTGTTATAGGATGCCCCACCGGGCACTCAATCGAGGGTGCATCTGATAATATCACACCTGTACCCTAGGTCTAGGCGTTTTTTTTGTGTAGGCTAGGTAGGGGGAGGTGGCCTGGGTCTAGGAGGCCTATACGATTAATGATGATTCCTGGTGATGCATAGTAAGCCTAGGCCTACATTATGTAGGCCATGTTCTTTATTTTGGTGATTTCAGCAACACAAAACTGACGAGGAATCAACTCACCGGTTTGCCTATGACATGTATGAGCAACCAATGCGCATGCTACGTAGGTCTCGGTTATCAGTCAGAACATCTCGCTTCCGCCACTCTCCAATCCCACCAGCCCAGGAAGTATGGCGTACCGTATTTTGGGTTGCTCCACTTGTGCGGCGAAACTGTCTGGCCTATGCGTTGGAGAGTGGCCAGTTCTCCACAGCGTTTTCAGTGGTTTAGTAACCTGACGCAGTCTGCATGGTCTGTGTGGAGGTTGGAATATACGAACACGGAATGTGCGATAAGACAACAAATTTCATCAAAAATTCACTACAGTTCTTTGTGGTCAAGAATTACTACAGTTTATTGTGGTCAAAGATTGGATGGAGAGATCCAAAGATCGAGAGAGAAAAACTCAGTAAAAACAAGGAAGACCGCCCCATCTCAATGGGGCGGTCTTAATTATTGACCAGTGCAAACATCATAGTTCTAGCCCCGGCGACAGATGGCGTTGCGATAATAACTTGTGTTATCACATTGAGTGACGCGCGGATGTGACCTGCGAATTCACCTACGATCGCTGGGGTTCGTACCAATTGGATTTGTAGTGTAAGTGCTCTGATGGAGAAACCCGGACTTTAAATAGTCCGGTCCTGAAAAAAACCGGACTTCTCTTTGTAGTGCAAGTACGGCTATAATTTATGCAGGACACGTGGCATGGCTGGATCGCACTAATGCTCGCCTTCCGAATCAACTTTAGAAATAACGAGCCCTGAAGCCTCGCTGGCCTGCGCGAGGCATATAAAGGATGCAGTGTCACAGCCTGTGGGAAAACGGGCGAAAGTATCGGCCCAAGGTTGCCAAATTGGGTGCAAATTGTTTGTGTCAGGCAGATGCAGCAAGTACCATTCCAGACAGTCTGAGAGCCAGCCGAGTGACCTGGGCCTACCACTGGTAAACACAGATAAGCAGTAGAACTCAGGTGAACCTGTCATCTGGTCATGAATAGTTAAGCAAGGAATATGGCAGAAGTAGTAACTTGAAAGCTCAGAGCTCTACTTTATGTAGTAGGGGGATAGGGGGATTACCCCACGTCGTCTGAAAACAGCCTGCGGTATCCGAAGGTTCTGTCAGGACTTTTTCCCCTTACGCATTGCGATTTCTGTTTCATGTCCTTACCTGCCAGAATCGGGCGGCCACACCCATCTGATTCTCACCAGTCCATCTGGCCTAACGCCCATGTAGCCTGGTTTGAATCCATCACATTTCCCACTTCTGAGGAGTCCGAGCATCAGCCAGTCATCGGTCTGGGAAGGCTAATCGATGTGCCAATCCAAATCCATTGAAAGCCATTGTCCTGTGTTGCTAATATTGTTCGTATAGGTCTATTAGGCCTGTAGTCCCTGGGATCTCGCCTTAAAATTAGGCCATTCGTTTACTTCCACGAGCTAGCTCGAAACAGACGCCACACCGTTCGTTTACACCGGAACTGCGTCATCGGGGCTTCCTCGGACCAGGCGCGAGAAGCCCTACCCACCGAGGTGGGCTTCTCGTGGATCCTTCCCAGGATGCATTGTTTCAAAATGGCGGCAACGTTAGGGAAAGTTACGGTTCATGATATCGCCACTTCCTCGTGTGTGGTCGCCATGATGGTTTCCCCGAGGAAGGCACGAGACCGTTTGATTACTGGCTGTTGTGCGCACGCTCAGCTTGTTCCTTCCGGGGATTGCCCGAGGAAGTAATCGAACACGCTAACTGTTGCACGTCTGGCATGTAAAGAAATCCGATCGCCGCCAGCAGGTACCAGTGGTGTAATGGATAAGGTCTTTGTACTAATTCATTTCTTTCCTTTCAGATGTTCTTTAGTGTCAACTCGTTCGGACAGCCGTGGGTTCCAATCCAGACATGGCATCTTCTCTGCATAATGTTGTAACTGTTGATATGAATGTCGTGTTATGACCTTAATCTGTAATCATGTTTAAATTTTCACTACATTATATTACTGCGATTAACGGCGATGTCGTAGTTTTGTTTTTGATAATCACCTACAACTTCTTTTGTGGCATTTATGCAATGGTATTATGACAAGAGAGATATCAAAGTCAACTCGTTTTTATCATTAATCCGATTGTCAAGAATATCTTATGAGTACATGCCTTCTTTTAGACGGCAGCTGCTCACAGTGGGCTTTAAAAAGGGTAAAGTGAAAAAAAAGTTAAGACCATGAGACCTGTGCTAAATTATGATTTTATGAAAAAAAGAAAAAAATCTGTTGGGAAATTTTTGAGAAAAATGCATTTTTCTGAAATGACCAGTTTTGAGAAGTGTCAATTTTAAAAAATCATTATTTTACCAGAAAAGAATTTATTTTTTGTCTACATATGCTTAATACATTCACTTTTACCCATTTGTGATATTTGGGTTGCCATGGTAACCTTTTTACAGTTGCCATATCAACCGTATTTGTTTTTACATCAGTACGTTTCTTTTTTTGTGGTTTCTGCTCTGAATATCACTGTAGATATCAAATTTATTGATACTCAAGGACTAAAGGTGTCGTACCATGATATTTTGAAATTCGCTTTCATTGAGTACCTGAGTTATCACTCTGCTGCCTCGACAGTCAGTCACTGCGCAAGTCACTACGGCACTTTCTACACATGTGAAGCATTGTACTCTAATGCAGTCTGCAGTAGTCGTTTCACCTTGTTTCTGCAATGCTGCCTTCGGCTTTTCTAAATGAGTGATATTCTTCTCCTTACTAGAATGAAATCAGGTTTCAACCGATCAAAGTTGAACACGTCCTGCAATAATTTTCCTTTCAAATCAGACAGTGGATAGTGTGTCCCATCTAAAACTGGTCCACACCAAATGGTCCACACCATTTCGCTTTGAACTTTCTAGTATCTACTTTCGCCACGGAACTAGTTGGTTTATGCAAAAAAACCAGTCGACCCTGTTATGTACTGGACATTTTGTCAATTTATGAGCAATCTTCTGATTCTGTCTATCCTGGTGAAACTGCTGCATGCCAACTGCAGCAAAGTTTTTGATACGTGCTGGAAGCGTGTCTTGAGATCAGCTAGATACTCAGCGTGAGATTGAGAAAGACCAAAAACCGAATTGAAATCAAGACCTCAGATATCCTTAAAGGCTCTCTGAGGAAGACCAAATAGTAAGGGCTGTAACCACCCAAATGAGGAGATGCAAAAGAGTTGTACGCATACTGTGCGGAACTGTAATAATCACTACTGCATGCAAAACCCTTAAAACCTACTTAAAATCGCCTTACTTTTTTAAGGTGATATTTTAAGATGGTTTCACAGTTGCCCTACTTACTTGGTTACTTAAAACCGCCTTAATATCCTTAAAACCACGTTAAAATCCACTTAAACCTGTCTCAAAAAGGGCCAAAATTCACCTTACTTTTTTTTATTGAAAAAATTTTTAGAACTCTCCTTTCTGTAGTATATTAAGGGCTCTTAAGAAAGTGATGGTTGATTTTCTTTTAAGGATGCTTACATGATACATTTAGGCAAAAATAAGAATACTTAAAAAAATATTTCTAAATTTAAGCCACCTTAAACACTTAATATGTCAACCACCTTAATTTTTTTTAAAACATAAACTAAGGTCACTTAAAATGTGCATACAAATATTAAATAAGGATACTTAATCGTCACCCAAGTTTTTTTTGGAAATTAAGTGTACTTAAATGTAAGGGTGCTTATAAACCTCTTAATAAGGGCCAGAATTCACCTTACTTTCTGACTTTTTTTCTGATGAATTTTTTCTGGTTAATATTAAGAAGCCTTAAAAGTTAACACATTTTAAGGCTCATTATCGAACCATCTGATAAATAATAAGACCCTTCAGTATTAATTTTAAGGAACACTTACAAAAATTCCACATTAATTAAGGAATCTTAAAATACATTTCAACTGGAAATTTAAGTTGTCTTAAATTATGTTGACACCCTTAAATGTAAGACCCCTCACCAGGTCTGTCTTTAATTTAAGGAAATTTAAGTAGTCTTAAGATATTATGTTGACACCCTTCATGCCGTTAAAATATCTGGGGCCTGTTTCATAAAGTGACTTTAGACAAATGGTACCATTAACTTAGTGCATTTTCCATTTGGTTAGGTACTATTAGCTTAAAGTCAAGTAATGAACATGATGAAACAGGCCCCAGGCCTTTAGCTAGGCGTAGCCTGGGCCTACATGTATCTTTGTGAAAAATTACAACGGAGGCTTTGCCCTCAGCCCACATCACATGTAATGCAGTGGACGGTGGGAATGCTGCCATGCACACGCGCACAGCACTGTCAGCATGGTCAGCAGCATAGCATGATAGAGGCCAGGGCCTCGAGGCTAGGCCTACCGGTGGTGGTAGCCTATCATGGAACGCCGCGCGCACACACAGATTCTCTCTGACCGCCCGACAGTTTAACACCAGCTTTTCTTTGCCAATAGTTCATTCAAACAAGCTAATCAGGTCCAAATGACGGGAAAATGCCGAAATTCCAGTGGGCAGTGATGGAGTCGGAGCATGATGAGTGAGGCCGCGTTTTTCTGTGCGTCAAACCAACACCGGGTGACGCTACGCCAGTCTCGTTTGAGCGCGCCAATGACGTCGCAATGCATGCAGCATGACTGTGTTGGATTCGCTACGACGTCACGTCACTCGTGTGGGTCGGCCGATGCCACATTCGCTTTAAGAACCCTTAAATTCTTTGTGCAAAAAGTAAGGTGATGATTGATATCTAAGATGTCTGTAATGTATTGTAATGCAGAAAGTAATTATCTTACTTCCTGGTAAAGACTCCCAAAAGAAAATTAAGATGGCTGACAGCAAATTTCTCTGTAGGCCTAAAAGAAGTAGGCCTAACCTGGGTTCGTACATTTAATGTCCATAATTATAAATAAGAGTCCTGTACTTCGAGTTTTTCTACTTGGATTGGTTATTTAATAGGTATCCTGATTTGCGATTCCGGAGGCTTAGGCTTAAATCAAACATAAGGATCCTTAATATGAATTATTGTTTGGTAAATAAAAAAATAAGATGCCTTAATTATTTTTTTTGAAAGATCAATGATTTTGAGGAACCTTAATATTTCAGTGATTTGACTGTAAGAATGCTTAAAAACACTAAATGCCGATTATCTTCTGTTAAGGGTACTTACTTTTCGATATCTAGTGTATGAAGTGTCCTTACCGACTTGACATTAAGGGGCTTGAATTACTTTGTTCAGCATCATGAAAATTTTCAGAACAAATATTAAGGGACCAAGTGTAACAAGAGTAGTAAGACCAGTTAATAAGAGTCCTTAACGTCGAATTTTTCTACTTGGGTTGGTTATTAAGTATCCTGATTTGCCATTCTGGAGGCTTAAATCAAACATCTAAAACTAAGGATCCTTAATATGAATAATCGTTTGCTAAATAAAAAAATAAGATGCCTTAATTATTTTTCTTGAAAGATGAATGTTTTTGATGAACCTTAATTCACTGATTTGACTGTAAGAATGCTTAAAAACACAAAATGCCGATTATCTTTTGTTAAGGGTACCGGTACTTACTTTTCGATATCTAGTGTATGAAGTGTCCTTACACCTGACATTAAGGGACCTGAATTACTTTGTTAAGCATCATGAAATTTTTCCGAACAAAAATTAAGGGGCCAAGTGTAACGAGAGCAGTAAGGCAAATCAAATTAATGGTAAAACGTTTGAAAATTAAGAGAAAATTAAGAGAAATTAAGGTGATTGGAGAGAAAAGTAAGTAGGATTCCAAAATAATTAAGGATATCCTTAAAATGTGTTAAACAAAAATTAAGGTTATAATTAAGTAGGGGGTCTGATTTTAAGTAGGTTTTAAGATGGTTTTAAGGTGATTTTAAGAAATCGTGCACGCAGTAGTGAATGGTCCCAGTCCGGACCCATCTGAGTCAGGTTGACCTTGATCAGATCAGCTATTGACCGTATTTGACGCTCAACGTGCAAAGATCCATGATTATGGACGGAAATTACCTTATGATCGATACCCAATGAATTGCACAAGATTTCGATAACCTTTCCCATCAAAGATGATGCGGCGTCAGTCACTAGGACTGAAGGGACCCCAAACGTTGCAATAATGCGTTGAAGGTATCAAACTGAATCAAAGTACAATGCTTCACATGTGTAGAAAGTGCTGTAGTGACTTGCGCAGTGACTGACTGTCGAGGCAGCAGAGTGATAACTCAGGTACTCAATGAAAGCGAATTTCAAAATATCATGGTACGCCACCTTTAGTCCTTGAGTATGAATAAATTTGATATCTACAGTGATATTCAGAGCAGAAAACACAAAAAAAGAAACGTACTGATGTAAAAACAAATACGGTTGATATGGCAACTGTAAAAAGGTTACCATGGCAACCCAAATATCACAAATGGGTAAAAGTGAATGTAAAAGCATATGTAGACAAAAATAAATTCTTTTCTGGTAAAATAATGATTTTTTAAAATTGTCACTTCTCAAAAATGGTCATTTCAGAAAAATGCATTTTTCTCAAAAATTTCCCAACAGATTTTTTTCTTTTTTTCATAAAATCATAATTCATACCCTTAAGTAAGATGTAGCACAGGTCTCATGGTCTTAACATTTGTTTTCACTTTACCCTTTTTAAAGCCCACTGTGGCTACAACACTGTTTTATTCTTTTATTCGACGTGAGATGAGTCGAACATTAATGTTGCAACAAATTTTCTATTATCAACAAATTGATATTCACCAAATATACCTGTATTTTTTACCTGAATCATTCAAGTACAAGAATGCATTTGTGGCCCTCTTGGTTCAGACCCTTATTCAAATCCATCGGACGAATCCTTCCCTTTATTATAAAAGCCCTCTGAAGCAGTGGATGGTAGATGGCACTGGTTCAGCCAAGGATGTAGAGGTTTGGGATTTGTCTCGCTATCAGCATCTGTCTTACTGCGTTCGAATCAACGCAAGGGACTAACATACTGGCAGAGGGACCTCACGCAAAGTTTCTAAACGGTTTAGAAACTTTGCGGGCCATCAGGTGAAAGCCTTTATTTGCAACCGCACTGCCGCTAGACGCTGCGCACCATGAGTTGCCATGATAGGCCTACCCATGCCAGATAAACTCAAAGTCATTAATACACAATGAATAAAAACAGAATGGTAAAAGAAAAAAAAAACAAAAAAATGAGTTCAGGCGAAGACAATTTACACGCCCCGCGTATCGAACCTGTACCTTCTGCGCTATGAGCAAACTGCTTTGCCACTCGGCCATGCCGACTGTGCACTCTGCGATGCTCTGATATGCATGTATGTATTGTTTGGATATGTCAGGCGGAGCCGGAAATTTCCTGTGCTCAAATTTCGGCAAAAGAGGCCCAATCGTTAACCTCCCTAACGTCAATATAGATAATGTATCAAAATAACAGACATTTTTTGTATCAAAGACTGAAGAAAACACTGCGATTGTATAGAAAGTACCGGTACATTACGAACTATATCGCGCATGCATATTAATATGTGAACAGTCTTACTATAAATCGGAAAGTCGTCTCCGAATATTTCGCAAATTTTCGACCCCAATCCGGGTCTACCTCAGGCCCCTGAGACGACTTTCCGATTTATTGTATACTATGTGTCGTTTTTGTGCTGTTTTTTGGATATCTGAACAGTCTTACTGGTATTTATCTTAGTTGCTCTAATTGCCGCTAGGCGCTACGCTGTCGAGCGGATGTGGAACTCTCCTGTCTTCCGATTATAGCACCAAAAAGGTTTTTTTTACAAAAAAAAACAGAGGAGAAACATAGAAAAAGAATCCCACGTCGACATACAGCACATTTTTAGACACAGCAGGGCAGCGGTCACAGAACATTTGAACGCCAAACTTAGGAGGGGATAGATCATAAACATTACCTCCCCTACGTCAATTATAGTATAGATGGCAGCGGGATTTCCCTTCCGGTATCCTCAGGCTATTCGACGCGGAAAAAAATACTGCAGGAGCGATCGGGGGCGGTGGAAATCGCTCTTCATGTCCTACAGCTTCTTACCGCAAGTGTGAACAGCTATAGGCTAAACAATGGGAGCGATCAGGCGCGAAATATTTCGCACCGCGTCGCCTGTGTGAACAATGCTCTAACAGGGCACGTTTCGTAACCGCTGGGGCAATTGATCGGAAACTTTGCACATAGCCTATATACCCCTACGTCAGATGACCTCTGACACCAAGTTTCGTTTCGAGAGGGAAGCAGTTGTTGATTTCGAGATGCGCTGCACTTTCCGACAATTCTGAGGGGCAAAGCAGATATATTGTGGACAATACAATATCCTCAAACAAGTCGCCCAAGAACAATATTTCCGAAGTGGGTAGGAATCTTTTGGGCCATCCTGTATACCAGCTCAATAACGTTTACGCCCACCTAGCGGAGGTGTACGATTAAAGGCCTGTTTCTGCGTCAACCCGTTGGGTTATGCGCTTACAACACGGTAATCAGGTGGCGCGGCTCAGTTACGTGAGGCAATAATGGTATACCACGTGGGGGGACCATCCTTGTCTTTTTGTCATATCTATTTACAGGCATTTCAATACCAACCTTCCGCTCTGTTCTGTGGTCAATATTGGGGAATAATGGGGAGCACCATTTGGTCACATGACGAGTTATAGAGCAGAGGTGACACCTATAGAGGTTCATTGTTCGAGAGATGCGGTTCACCAAGCACGGCCAATCACACCTTGAATCGTAATGAATAATAGGTGGCATCTGTGTACTATAAGTTCAAACCCACGCGTATATTCTACCGTGGTCTGCTTCACCAATGGCTTCGAAACCGACCCTCAAACTATTATCCAAGAGGCATAATTTGCTGTCTTCATAATATTCGTATAACAGAATAAAAGGATTTTGCGCGGTGGGGTAAGATTAGCGGTGAGCGTTATTGAATTCGCCAGGTGGCAACATGCTGACGTCAATAAATTTAGCGTTAGCGTTTATCGTAGGACTTCTTAACCTCTCTAATAATAACGTTTACCGGTATAACTTATAACAATTTCAAATAAATAATGGTTATTAGCGGGATTCGAACCTACGGCCAAGGGAGTCGAAATCTCTGAAAGGAAAGAAAGTCATTAGTACACAGGCCTAAATCTACACATCTACTGGGTACGGCTGGCGGCGAACCGATTTTTTTCTTTCTTTTGTCGTTAAAATAGACGAGACGGTCCGCTTGAACACGATCGGCGTAGGCATGAAATCCGTGGGGCCATTCTGTATCAGCGGGCATTCTGATCTATGATAGTTGTAGTGAAAACTACTGCCCTAGATACAGATTGCCTGGTGGGCAATAAAAACGGCCATAGACCGTTTTTGATTGCCCAGTCGGGCAATCTGTATCACCGGGCAGTGATTTCTACTACACCGTGTTACAAATGTGTGCGGGAAGAGAAGAGACAGTGCCGAACGCCGATTTGTTTCACGAGTTCTGATTGGCTCGGCGGCGGGGTCAAGTAGGGGTCAGATTCATTTATAATTTATGAGTTAACGCAAAAGATGACATGATTGGGACAAGGCTAAAAACGCAGTCCATGGGCTTGTTTGGACAAGATGGCAATACCGTATTCGTAACTATCCTATGATATCACGTTCTCTTCAGTCTATTCAGAGAATGAGTGCGTGGTCCACAATGAGAATGATCTAAATATACCCACGATATAAACAAAGCTACAATGATTAACTTTGATTTCACCTCTGAAGAACAACATTCTGATTTCCCTCCGGCTTCCGAATTTCGGCGACGCTTGAAATGATATCATTCATTGGTTTCTTCTCGGAATGCGACTGGTCCTTGTATCTTCAAAAAACTCACGTACTAAGAGTTTCGGTCAGTCAAAAAATTGGGATGTGACATTGTAAGTAGTCAAATCAGATCCGCAGTTTCAAGACTTTCTTCCATGGAAATTACTCGTGTTGATGTTGATCAATATTCCTGAGCGACTATATCAAAGCATTGTGCTCTGTCTCCTCTGTAGCAAACACCAAATAATCTATAGTGGTTATAAATAGTCGATTGACGCGAGCAGCGATTGTTGTCATCATTGATTCGTTCAGTTTCTTTCTGCTTTTGAAAAATGTTTTAGCGGCAAAGTCTTCGAATATCAGGCGCGGATTCGGGGGGGGGGGCTCCAGGCGCGCGCCTCCCCCTTTTCCCCAAATCTGTAAAATCGATCGTGAAATTCTGGAATTCACCCCAAATTTCAATGTCCTAGCAAAGGGCGGCCGCTCTTTTCCCAAATCCTGGATCCGCCCCTGAATCGTTGGATATACACTTGTGGACAAAAGTATTAGGAGTGGCCAATTTGAAGTTTCATGTAAGTTTCTGCCTGGAATCTGACAATGTCTAACACAATGGACACCCGGTAATACTTCCAGCCAACAGTTCAGGCTTACGACTGTCAGGAATAGGGAACAACTCTAATACATGTAGTGTATTACTTCATCAAGCTGTAATAAAACTATGCGTGTCGGCTTTTGAAATTGAAAGATGAGGGATTATCATCTCATGTCCTGTGTGCTGCAGTTGTCCAATGGCTGCATCACTCTATAGGTTGGTTGCTGTATCACCCCGCCATAGATTTGACAGCAGTTCGCTTGAAATATACCAATCGCATTAAAGTCATCGTTCCATGCTGACTTCCATCATTGCATTCCCTCAATTGACACTCCGAGTTTACCATGATGAACGCCACGCATGATTTACTTTCCTTACACCTAATCGCACAGTTTATTGTCATATCATATACCATCAGTCTACTGGATGGGGACGCGACCAATACTCCTAACTTATTATCTCTCTGTCCCTCGAAACAGGCGAACGAGTCTGAAAATGATTACGGTTCACCAATGACGAACCAAAACAACTCAAGTATTGGGTCAAAAGGGCAGTTTGTTTACACATTTCCTAACGATGATCTGTTTGATGAATTTCTTGATCGAAGCCTTTTGGGTCTCTCTGACATCCCCAAGTGCAGTTAACCGTGTCCGTCGGGAATACCAAGGTTTAGATTAAAGCTGACGTGAACGAACAAAAAGCCCCCATGCGACGAGCAAGAGAACTGCAAACGCCCTGCAAACACCTCAAACGAAGGCTCAGAACATGATTGACCCCACGAGGCCAGGAGGGGGCCACCTTATTTGTCTTCGAGCTTTCGAGGTGTCAACATCCTCTGGTGAGCTCCTCCTGAACACTTTATTTGAAAGAAAAAATATTACCCAGCTGGGAATCGAACCCACGCCTTATTAACTCTGTTCCACCGTCTTCCCCATTCGGCAACCGAACTTGTTGGAAAACTCCTCATGTTTTCTCTTATTCGTAGTATTATTACCTAAGTCGAAGGCATACGTCTGTGACATACACAATTCATGTCTGTCAGCTGGCTCGTTGGCCGAGTGGTGGATTACAAATCAGAAGGGCGACGGTTCGATTCCCGTCTAAATGACTACGAATTTTTTCTTTGAGTAGTCTAAGAAGTATCCGTTGATGTTGACAGCTCTGTTGCCTGAAAGCAAATAAGGTGGCGCCCTCCTGACTTCGTGGGGTCTATCATGTTCTGAGCCTTCGTTTGAGGTGTTTGCAGGGCGATTGCAATTCTCTTGCTCGTCGCATGGGGGCTTTTTGTTCGTTCACGTCAGCTTTAAGTGAAGTGATTTCTGTAGATTAGGCTAGTACAGAATAAAATTGGGCCAATCACATACCAATATCTGTAGATGGAAAACTGATGGGGCTGATTGACTTCATCATTGTAATATAAGTTACTTGATCCAAAAGAATATACGTCACCTTTGAGTTCTTCACCTCAAGCTGGAAACGAAATTAAAGCTAAGCGCACAATGACGGCAAAGCGTGATCGTTGGTATTGTTTAGTCCAAGGACAGGGGTGAATAACGAGCAACGTTGGGTCGGTCGACTTAAAGACAGTGCTTCGAAAATAGTAAAACAAATGGATGCCAACATCACGAGCATCACAAACAAAACAAAAAATGCCGCAATGTCCTGATATGGGGAAATCTGTAGTCGTGAAATAAGACCTCCTTTCGCCCAGTCAACGTTGCTTGAACAACCCAGTCACGGTCTCTGGATATCCATTCGTATTTAAAGTAGTCCTGAACCGCCCGGACGAGCGAGACAGCCTCGTTTTCATTTTCCTGCGCTACGCCCGTCTCAAAACGAGATAAATGAGCACATGTCAATCATTACGTGACGTCATTACTATGGAATTAATAATAATAATAATAATAATAATAGTAATAATAGTAATAATAGTAATAATAGTAATACTAGTAATACTAGTAATACTAGTAATACTAGTAATACTAGTAATACTAGTAATACTAGTAATACTAGTAATACTAGTAATACTAGTAATTCTAGTAATACTAGTAATACTAGTAATAATAGTAATAATAGTAATAATGGTGAGTTCTTATATATCACTACGCGATCACAGATTGGGCAAGTTCTGACAGCTGACAGCTGATTGTCAAACAACATGGACGCCACCGGTTCACCGAGTCACGATTTCTCCTCGACTTCGGGGATTTTAGAGGATATATTTACACCTAAGACTGTTCAATGCGACACGAGTGACACCATTGATGACGATGTCGGCCGGCTTGCCAGACAAGTTGGTCTTTTCTCGGAAGAAGCCCCAGAATTAGCTGCCGTTTCGCCGGCGGCCCAAATCAGGCTCTGCCAAAGATCTTAGCATGTGTTCTTCTCTGTGGGCTTACCTGTAGCCTCCAGGGACCTGATTCACGAAATCGTCGCTTCTTTCTTTGCGAAGGCGCAATTCCTTTTAATTGCTCTTCAGCCAGTGACCACCTAGACAATAGTCCACAGTTATAGACAACAGATTTGCGTCGTCGCTAACTTAGCAACACTTTCATGAATCAGGCCCCTGATGTTGATGTCTGCTACATCGACATCATGAGACTCCGACCATTGCAAAAGATGACCAAATGCTAGGAATTATGTGAAAAAATCAGGAGGTATAACAAGCTCTGACGAATTTGCGTGCATTTACAAGGAAACCTCGGTATGTTTCCCTCTTTCTTGTGCAATTTCAAAGTTTGAACAACACAAAGCTTAAAGGACTACGGTATTGCCACTTTTTCTCGACGGCCGGCGCCACCGCGCCACTCTCCAACCCAGGGATTAACTACGTTGTCGGCGAATTGACCCGATTTACTACGTACATTTTGTAACGCATTTTTGTAGTTCGTCTTATTGCCGCTAGGTGGCTCCCTCTACGTCGGCAGTCAAATAACGCATTTGAGATCCAATACCGTGCTCCTTTAACCTTTATGTTTATGGTTTTGGGTTGTCTAAATCTCTAAGAACACACACAGAAGCGCCTTTGACCTTACAGATATCAGATCAGCTCCATCGTCACCGGTTGTTACAATTGTAAAAGTTTTCACTCTGCCTACTCCTGCAGGACAGGTCATCGTTTTACTGAGCACGCTGGAATACAGAATGCGTTTCTCCATTAGGCCGACTAAAACAATTGTTGGTTTTCATCCCCGCCCGCCCGTCAATGCTCCCGCCCCTGATTTTTTAAATTGTGTACGTGTATTTTCGGTAAAACGTCTTAAAATGCATGAGTCATGTGAGTAGCAACCGTCAAACGATCGTGGATCCTGCGCGCACGCTACCTGGCGGTCAATAGCCTCACTATACATCGTCGGCGCCAACCGACCTGCTGCACCAGCTACGAGTCTTCCGTTCATCGCCCATTTCCTAAACAACCTACAGAAAAATGAAAAATAAAAAAATGCCTGCCCGCACCACTTTTTCACCATAAAAGGATGAAAACCATTTCTTTTAGTCGGTCTTATACCTAATAAGGCACGCGAGTTGGGTTTAATACCAAATTACAGGTGGTGGTGCCTAATCACTCCTCAGTAAAAGACGGTGTCCAGGGTCCATATTCATAAAACATTGCTAGCTTAGTTGGTTGCTAGTTGTGTACATTGGCCTGTACAAACTAGGCACTTTAGCAGGCAACTAAGCCTAGCAAGGTTTTATGAATATGGGCCCAGGATATCCATTGGCGCGGCAGGCAGCCTGCCACTTGTGGACACTTGAACTGAGGGGTGTAGTCCGGTGATTCAATCATCAATTTATTCCGACATCGCTGCTGTTACCTGCTAACTCTGCTATTGGAAAAAACGCAGTGTAAATAATGTCGACTCAAATGTTTGATGCAATGTAAAAAATGTACACTACATACTACCCTCCATCTGGAATAGCTGCATCGTTTAAGAGGACTTCGCCGCAACTGGTCCTGCTGCCAATGATGTTTCCGTAAACCTGGTTCGTTGTACCAGAATAAACACCATGATGGAAGGTCAATTTCACAGACCAGCTTTCTCTGGATCCTGAAATAGACGCTTCAGATAGTGACATTTTTGTCTGAGGGATACTTCGATTGTACTGTGTGTCAGAGAAAGGCTGCCATTGACAGCACAAATTACTGGCTTTCAATAATACATTTTACATAAAGCTGAACTTCCAGTCAGGAAGGGACCCCACGCCGTGGCTGCTGATGCTACGGGGCCAAAATTCCAGACGGGAGAACGCTTTGCAGGTTGAGGAAAAGGGCCGTCCATAAACCGATCCTGAGATGCTGGCCTGCAGACAAGAACGAGATGCCAGACTTCAACGTGTGAAAATCAAGGAACCATGATATAAACAACACAATACATGTATTTACAAGAACTCTGTGGAATTCAAATGAACGCTGGTTTGAACCAAGATCTAGCAGTACCGTATATGAAGAATCAAGTCACACGAAGACATCTCCTACATGATACACATGCTCGGATCTAGGTTTTGTGAACAGGGGACGCAGGGCCTGCGCCAGAAAAAAATGAAAACTAGACTTCCTTAGATGCGATCTCCTGTTATTTGGGCATGCAATACATACACCGGCACTGGAAAATGACCTTTTCGAGACTGGTGCAGCATCTGTAGCATGTGCCGAGGAAAACATACAGGAAGTTCACGCTTTATTGGTCTTCCACCTGAATTTTCCCTAACACAAAAATGAGGCCCAGAATGGGGGATTACATAGGCCACTTAGAACTGACATGCATAACTTTGGAAATTTGAATTTGGAATTTGAAATTGAAAACAACTCTATGAGAGTTGTCTTCAATTAGAGTTGTTCCCTATTCCTGAGCGTTGTGGGCCTGGGCCGGTATCTATCAAACGTCTTAAGATAAGTACCTGTATGTATGCCTAAACCCTAAGTACCATACTAAGCTAAGTACGGTACTTTTACTGGAATTCATGAACCGTCTTAAGCACCACACTTCGCTTAGTAGGGTACTGAGAAATAGGTATGTTCTTAAGTCTGTTGCAAAGGATGAACGTCACATTTCAGCACTTAGTGTAGCTGAAAAACGTTACACCGCATTACCCTGTGCATCAACGGCAAAAGAGCCTTGTTTACTTCAGATAGGATCCGGCACATGGGAGGATGCGGCACATAGGAGGCTGATTTTACATCGGATGACATACGACACGAACACGCAGGCGAACAAAGGTTTCATGGGGATAATTCTTTGTGAAGCCATTGTTGGCCTGCGTGTTCGTGTCGCGTGTCATCCGATGTAAAATCAGCCTTACGCAGCAACAACCTCTTTTTCTGTAACAGCATCTCGTCGTCGCCTTCGCCATGCAACCGTGGCTCTCACTAGTAAACCTTAATCCCATTCAACAGTCTGGACAACAGTTGTCAAAGAGTCATTGCAAAGACACTTCAACAATTGTCAGGCTGCACACAGCAGCTCAACTATTGGAGTGACAGTATGGATAACCGAGGAACTTTTTTTCGAAAGGACTAGTCTCAAGTAAGACAGCCATGACGGAATACTGTATAATATGACTTATCCGGCCACCGCGGCCAACCTGCGAACGACGCGAATTATTGACTATACACGATCCAGGCCAAGTTATGAAAGGCCTAGTCAGGGTTACATGTTCAATCATGGAAATCGTCTTACGCCTGGTGAGCATCGTAATGGATATCCCGCGGTGAGGGTCAGTTTCACTTTTGTCAAAATGAATTGACCAGTACGATTTGTAAATGATGTCAATTAAACCTAGGTCTTCTGTGGAATAAAACTGGGGTCTGCCGTTGACAAGAAACTCACAAGTGATGTGTAACCCTAACTAGGCCTTTCATAACTTGGCCTGAATCGTGTATAGTCAATAATTCCCGTGGTTCGCAGGTTGGCCGCGGTGGCCGAATAAGTCATATTATACAGTATGTTCTGCCGCATGTACATGTAACTATGGGATGATCAGAATGACTGGATTTCTCCCAAACCTTTGTGTAATTTATAATTTTAGAAGGCTGTCGTGAAAATCTAATCTTTACGGAGAACAAAAATGAATTGGTAGGTGTGATTTCGGTTTTATTAGGGGTTGAAAACGGTGCCTGAAAATCGGGTCCCCTGTATGCGTAGTGCATTTCCCTAAAGCATTGGCTTAACCACCGTTATATATTGTAGTAGTTATAGGGTATGGTGTAAAGTCACCGTGCATAGACAGACTAAGAGCTTCATCTGGGAACGAATTTAAAATCCCCCATCAGTGCCAAAACAAAAGTCGCTGACTGACAGAATAAGCCGCATCGAACAATAGGATTTCCATTATGTGCCATGGAGAAACGTCACTTCCGATTGGGGATGCTAAAGTTTTCACGTATTATTATGTGCCATGGAGAAACGTCACTTCCGATTGGGAATGCTAAAAGTTTTCACGTATTAAAACTCCAATTCAACGAAAGAAAACCATTTATATGATACTAGCATGCCCCCCCCTGCGGGCGTGTTGGTGGAGCGGGGCCACCTATCATCATGTAGGCTACCTATTGTGATTCATTAAGCCAAGAAAGTCAATTATCCTGGAGATTCACAATAGGAGATGGCAATGACTTACTGTTTCATCAGTCTATAAAAGTTGTATTACAAATGAATATTGTTGAGGCCATTCATAGTGCCTCCGGAATCCCCAGGGTGGCCGGGGGGGGGGCATAACTGCACACAAATACTTTCGGGAAACCCATGTAGGCCGTACGACTTCACAATGCATCAGCAGCAACAGAAATGGTACAATGGGGTACCGGCAAACAAAAGGCGGCGCTGATCATCAACTCGGTTAAAACGCAGGGTGGTGCGCATGCCTTTGCGATTGTTGAACGTCATCAGCCGTCGTGCGTCATTTTGACGTTACAAAACCTGCTTCATTCACAACCCATGACGTCGACCATTCGCCTGTCGTTTACGCTAAAATGGTCAACTTTATCGATTAAATTCATCATGTCCCCGCAGAGATTTTTGTTCAAAAGCCATAAGATATATTTTAGCACCTCTGTACTTAATGGTAGAAAAGTAAAATCAGAAATTGAGTTCAATGTTTTAGTTATATTTGGCCTAGAAACAGGGTGTGCTATTTAGAATTAATTGGAAAATAACGTTAGCCTCACTTTCAGTGACGCAGTTATGACCGATTTGATGATAGTCAGCGCCGCGTCGCGGATGAGGTCTGCTGGTACCTCATTAAACATGTGGTAGGCGTAAGTAGGCCATTCGTTGTCCTGTGCAGCGGACATCATACTGAAGGCCTGCAGGAGGAATACCGGTAACATTCAATGTGCAGGCTGTGTCAGCATTGTCAGGTGGGGGATTCATCAAGAGGTGGGATTCCCCAATACCTCAAAATAGAATGCCTAGGTCAACAAAGGATTTGTTCTCAAAAGCACATTTCAAACGGCAATTTCTTGAATTTGTCATGCTTAAAACATAGCCGCGAGTTCTAACCACCCACAGGTAGTACTAAAATTATTGTGGAGGCCTCCAAACTATAGAAGGAGTTCATCGTAGTTTTGGACTTTCTTGTATAGCGTAACTTCGATTTTGCATACTACCGTTGTTACCATGGTATATCTGGTATATGTGGAGGGCACGTGGCTCCCCTTCTAGTCTAGGCCTTGTTTTTTCCTCCCCCCCCCCCCTTTGTTCTATTCCTCCTCGCCCTATTCTTCTCATTGCTCAGTGATTTGCATTATCCATTCTGGTTTTTTCCTACAAATCTGGAAGTTGACTTCCTTTATATTCTTTTACTTTGTGTTGACCTTCTTGCATATTTTCGCTTTGTGCTTGTTATGTATTACACATGTCATATTTATTAAACCCTTTTCTTTCAGCTAAATCAGTTTCTCCTTAATTACATCCACTCTCTTTATTAGGTCCAGCAACCATCCGTGGGGCTTGGACACTTTTCTTTCCTTAATTACATCCACTCTCTTAATTAGATCCAGCAACCATCCGTGGTGCTTGGACACTATTCTTTCCTTAATTGCTCACTCATCCTGTCTACACAGGTGTTAGTTCTATATTCGGGTTTCAGCTCAGTCTTTTCTAGAGTTTCAGATTGTAAAGTTCCACTTGAAAAAGACCCCGGTTGGGGTCGAAAATTCGTGAATTCTGGAGATTGACTTCTTGCTTATTATCATTTTGTGTGTCAATTTTGTGCTATTCTGTATCTTGGATTGTATATCTGGTAAGGTGCTTACCTTGGTGGTAGGCCTATCGATCGCAATTCACAAAGGACTAATTATTCATGTTATTGAAGGCAATCATGTCATGTTGTTCTTTATTAACTCCTTCACACCCATGGGTCAAATACTAGACCGAAAACTCCGGTCTCCGAACATAACATCATAGTTATGATTCTACGACCGGATGCACCAATACAAAATCCTATGGGGACTAGTGTAAACGAAAATTTGCATATCAATAGGTGAACACGCTGCACTTTTATTGCGAACATCTCGAAAACCTACAGCGAAAATTGCTTTTGTAATATTTGTAATGTTCATATAAAACAGTAGGTGACTGGACCATTTTGATTGTAATCTTACCAGAACACATAGGTTTAATTGTTTTTTTTTCGATGCGATGTTGCATCGTGCCGAACTTGGCTGCCATAATGTTTTGATGACGTCACTTTCGGCGTTCGCCTCTTCTGTCATCGGAAATCGCCGACTACCTCCAAGTCGAAGCGTAAGTCGGACAAGCCTTCGGAACGAGGCGTTTCTGAGGTAAGACTGAATGAGGTTCTCGATAAGCGTTTTTCTTCGTTTCAAGACGCCGTTATGCAGAAACTAGGGGCCATTCTTCAGGAGGTTCAGCCCCCCTCCGCTGGCGCTGCCACTGGCCCAGAATCAGACTCGAGTCATGTTGGGGTGACTACACGGCAGCAGCAACGATCTGCCTGGCCTGTGCCTGCCCCGAGGCCTCCCTCCGCGTCTCCTTCAGCCGCATTAGGGGCCCCTCCTTCAGGTGATTGTATCGACCTTGACTCTTCTGAGGCAATGGGAAGCCTGGCCGGCTCCCCACCTCGCCGTTCCTGGCTGAATGAGAGGTTCAGCAACAAACCACCGACTTCTCAGCCTGGGATCCAGCTGGCCCCCAGTGAACCCCAGTTTGTCTGCACGTCTTTGGGGAGTACCGGCCATGCCCCCCTGGCCCTGGACCATGACGAGGACCAAGAATTCACGCTCACGGACACTGAGACAGCTCCCCCGTCCTGGCCTGAGCTAATTCGCTGTGTGCAGGACATTTTGGATGTGCACCCTGTGGAGGAAACCCAGGCAGAATCAAGGGCGTCCATCCTTTCCTCCTCCTTTAAGGGTCTAATCCCCAGGAAACAAAATGAGGGTCACATGCTGCCCGCCGACGGATGTATATCTACTGCTTGGCGGACTTTGTTTGACACAACCAAGATGTCGGTGTCTTTTCCAACCTTCAAGAGACGCCACCGAGATCAATATCGATGGCCTACTAAAGACTTTGAGGACTATGGAAAGGTACCAGAAGTTGATGGGGCCGGTTTCCACATACATAGCCTCTGGGAAAGGGCAGTCTGGACAGTTTGCCCCCAGAAACCTTTATCCTGAAGAGGCGGCCGCTGAACAGGCCTTAAGAGAGGTAGACCAATCGCTCAGGGCTTGCCACAGAGTAGTCTCACACTCCACCTTCTTCCTTTCAGCCCTGTCTGAAGCTTTGAAGCCGGGTTCCAAAGTCCCTGAGGATAAGGTTGCCCTCATACTAGGGGACCTTGCCACTGCCATATCAGACATCGGCGACCTCTCTGTCCGGGGAGATGCCTCAAGGCAAGGAGAGACATGTATCTAAAGGCAATGAACTTGCCAGACAAGCGAGCAAAATCTGACCTCTCCAAGGTGGAGCCAGTCGGTTCACTTCTGTATGGAGGTAGGGTGGAAAAGATCACCCACGAGTCTTCAGTTTTGATTCGGGACGTCAGGGAGGCAGCGAAGAACTATACCTCCCATACAACGCCTAAGCCTGCAGCCCAGCCAAAAAAGAAGAGAGCTGCTGAGCCGACTACCAACCAGCCTGAGGCACCTCAACAGAAATTTCGTAGAGTGGGCTCCAATTTCAGGCAGACGGAGAACTCGGGCCCTCGGCCCTTTCAGCGCTCAGAGTACCAAAAGCGTAACTCATATTCTGGAAACTACAACTACAACTACAAAGACTAGGGCGCTTCCTTTCCCAAGGGACCCCGAGACCACAACCGTAGATCCAAGAAGTATTGACTCGCCACCCCCCTCTTCTCAGCTAGAGGAAGCGGTGGGGGTAAGGCTGTCCCTATTCACAAAAGCTTGGAGGGAGACCCCGGACAATCTGTATACAATATAGTGGAAAAAGGCTTGACGATAGAATTTCAGGATCATTGCCCATTGCTCACCAGGTTCAAAACCAAACCCTGCCCTACAGACCCAGTTCGGGCCTGTGCCTTCCGACAGGAAATAAACAAAATGCTGGAAAAGAGGGTGATAGAAAGGGTCCCAGGATGGGAGCGAAAAGATGGGTTTTACTGCAACCTCTTTCTGGTGCCAAAGAGTTCAGGAGGTTTTCGTCCTGTCCTGAACTTAAAACCCCTGAACAAATACGTCCAGAAGCGGCATTTCAAGATGGAAACACTGAGGTCAATACTTTCTCACATACGGCCAGGCGATTGGGCCTGCACGATCGACCTAAAGGACGCTTTCCACCACATTCTCATTCACCCACGTCACAGAAAGTTCCTGAGATTCCATTTCAACGACCAGAGCTACCAGTTCCGGGCCCTCCCCTTCGGGCTGTCCTCAGCCCCCCCCGTATATTCTCAAGGGTTGCCAGAGCGGTCCTGTTAACCCTCAGAAGAGAAGGTATCCGCGTCTTTGCTTATCTCGACGACTGGATCATTCTAGCCCAGTCCCCCCAGGCGCTCTTGAGAGCGAGGGACCGGGTCCTTTCTCTCCTTCAATCCAGGGGATTTCTCATAAATTGGGAGAAATCTCAGTTGACCCCGACTCAACAGCTGGAATTCCTCGCGGCTCAATTAGACTTGAGAAAAGGGATAGCCTTCCCCTCCTCAAAGAGGTTAGAAGACATTCTGTCTTCAATTCAAGAGGTAAAGAGGAGCCCGCAGGTTGCTGTAGCCCAGGTTCTGCGGCTCCTCGGACTCATGAATTCCTGCATAGGGCTTATCCCATATGCAAACCTCCAAATGAGGCCAATTCCAGTCAGAGGTCCTCTGCTACAACACCTGGGTTGGTGGATGAGCCAGACAAATACCCTTCAGGGAGCCAACATCCACCCCCCTTCAGATTTTCTTCATTTGGTGACGGACCAAGGCAGTAGTTCTGAATATATTCAGGATGTGGCACAGACCAATGATAGACATGTTTGCCACGAGGCTCAACAGCCAGTTACCGCTATTTGTGTCCCCTGTCCCAGACCCTCAAGCATGGGCAGTGGACGCACTAGCCCTAGACTGGTCGAATCTCGACCTGTATGCATTTCCTCCAATATCTCTCCTGCCAAGAGTAATCCAGAAGTTGTCAGTCTCCCGCTGTGCCATGATTCTCATAGCTCCTCTCTGGCCGAGCAGCCCATGGTTCCCCACTCTGCTCAGCCTGAAGAAGGAAGGCCCATACATAATTCCATACAGAATAGACCTTCTTCGCCAACCACACAACCGGTGGCTCCACCCGGACCCACAGAGTCTCCAGTTGGCTGCGTGGAGGCTGTAAAATCCCGACTGCTTAGACAGGGGTTTTCTGACTCCTCGGCTGCTCGTATAGCAGCCTCGAGGAGGCCCAGTACTAATAAGAGTTACGATACCAAGCTTAGATCGTACCAGGCTTGGACAAGGGAGAAGGGCATCGACCCATCATCTGCTTCAAGAGCTCAGGTTGCAGATTTCTTTGAGTTTCTGTTCACTAACCAGGACCTGGCCCCCCGCACGATTAGATCCTACAGGAGTGCCATTTCTTTGCTCCATAGAGGGTGGGACGGAATTTCTGTCGGTCGTGACCCAGATCTGTCAAGTATGATTAAAGCCTTTTTCTTAAGCAAGCCACCAGTTAGGAAGCTTCTACCCAATTGGAGCCTCCCTTTGGTACTAAACTCACTATGTAAGGAGCCTTATGAACCGCTGTGTAAGGCTGATCTGAAATGGCTCACATTGAAGACAGTATTTTTAGTGGCCGTTGCTTCGGGCAGGAGGTCATCAACCATTCAAGCATTATCTGCTAACCCGGGTCATATTCGTCAGAACCAATCGGGGACATCTCTGATTCCAGCCCCGGGCTACCTCGCCAAAAATGAATCCATAGATTATATGGCGAAATATATAGGACTTTTAATATTTATGAGGGAACATCAGTATCAGACTTATTATATCTTTTTGATATGCTAGTGAAGCCGCGTCTCATGTATGCATCTGAAGTTTGGGGGGCTCACATTTACAGGAAGCCATCAGTGAGCGTGATTGATAGGAACTTGTTCTCGGGGGATCTGGATCATGACAGGATTCATTTACAAGCGTGTAAATTCATTTTGGGGTTGAAACGAAATGTGTCGAACGTAGGTACTTATGCAGAATTAGGGAGGATGCCCTTTATTTACAATATTTTATTATCAATATTAAAATTTGTAAAACATATCCTTGTAGATGATAACAAGATTGCTAAGTGTGTAATGGAAATGGAGTTTAAGGCATTTTCAAAAGGTGATAATAGTTATTTCAATGTAATAGATGTTTTGTTTTCCATGACAGGGATGAAGTTTGAGAGTTTAGATGATTGTATTAATGTGTCAGTAAACAGTATTAAGAAAAAGGTAAAAGCACACATTGGGGACATGTTCAGGAGAGCTATCAACAATTCTTCTAAATTACAGTGGTATGCCAAAGTTAAACATCAGTTCATTCGTAGAGAGAAATATTTAGATGTAGTGAAAAATCCATTTGCTAGAAGAGCACTCACTCGTCTTAGATTGTCAGATCACTGTTTTGATATTGAAAGAGGACGAAAGTTAAAAGTAGACAGAGACCAGCGGTTTTGCACCCACTGTGATTCAGGAGAGATTGGGGATGAGCTACATATGCTTTTCAAATGTAACAATCAAAAATTTAAAGAAATTAGGGACAGAGCTACTAGTCAAATTTGTGAAGTTTTGGAATGTTTTTCTAAATTGAATACGAGGGATAAATTTTTATATTGCTTTTTGGCCGGGGATGTTGACATTTGTCACATTGTGGGGAATTTTGCGAATAAGATATTTATGTGCGTTAAGGGAGATTAATTAATTCATGTCATGATTTTGTAGTTTGTAAATTGTACCTTCTTTTCATTTTGTAGGTTATAATTTGTATGCACTTTATTGTCGTTTGCACCAATGTGAATTACTATTTTACACGGTGACAATAAAGAATTATTATTATTATTATTATTATTA
>NMRB01000083.1:391400-438290 GCA_002633025.1 Notospermus geniculatus
GGGGGGGGGGGGGCACAACGTGACAATGCAGGGCGACCAATGACTTCTTTCGTAGATTTCATTGTTGTAGAGAACGTCCTGAGAAGGGGACAGTTATTTGGGAGGGCTCTCCTGTTCTGTCCAGTTTGTAGTGGTGCCCCTACCTAGCCTTGGGGGCACAGAATCCTCCACCAGGCAGCATGGCGAAAAATCACACAGATCACATTGCTGACGACAGCAGCAGGGAAGGCCAAATATGGATTCAACTGCTGCAAAATTAGCCGCCTCCACCTCCAGAGGGCTAAATGAGGGGGGCAGGGGCACTCTCAGACCTCCTTCAGGGTTACAGTACATGCACATGAAAGTACAAAGAAATTCTTTCATCAAATTTTATTGCAAAATAAACTGATACAAACTAATTTTTATAAATGGTTAAGAAGAATCTGTTTGGCAGTATCACAACAAATGAACAATACAGCAGTATTATGCCATTGCATCTAAAGGGTGGTCCGATAAAAATGACCCTTACACAATTACTAATTACAGTTACTAACATGACTAAGTAGATTCCCTTTTGTCCTTTTGACCAGCCTGCAAACTAAAATGCATAAGAGTACCAGTAAGAATCTGAGACGTATCAAAAATTACAGTTGATTCTGATTTTTTTTGATAGTCTAAGCATTAAAACAGCACAAAATAATTTCCCTCTCCTGAGGTCTACACACTAAATGCAAGAATAAGAACCTGAGAGATATCAAAAATAACAGTTCCCTCTCCTGGGGATAAATATAACGACAAGTGTTTGATTATTGATTTCATGGATTTGACACAACACCAACCAATATGTGAAATATCAGCATACCCTGGATGTATTATGACTAAGTACCCGACTAGGATAAGGCCACAAAGACCCAGCTTGTCCTTCCAGACATGTTTCTTACATCTATGAATAAAATATACACAATATCAACTGCAAAAATAAATTCATCCAAAATGACTGGTGTAGTCAACCCTGCAGCAGGTTAATTCTAATTTTACCATGATTACATGGTTTGTTGACTACATGTACGCTAAAAAATACATCCACAGAACATTTAAAATCTACAGTACAGGTAATGGCAAGTTAAAGTACAAGGTTTACAGAAAACACAGTAAATCCAATGAAATTTAACAACTATCTAACTGCAACTTTTTCTGCAGGAGCTCCCTGACTTTCTTCTCTGATCTTAATGTGGTTTCTATACCAAGGGCACGGAGTTTTAATTTCATATCCTTAACAGACAGAGAATTGACATCTAAGATGTTGCTATCAGCATGACCGACTTGGGTCCGTGGGTATACAGATTCTTTCCGCTGACGTTTGGCGAATATTTCTCTGTGCCAGTAATCGTCATTTGCCTTTTGGTAAACCCCAGGAGCCCTTTTCTTGTTTGAGAGAACAGTTTGCCTCCAGGTAACCTTAATTACGTCAGAACATGCACCCTTTTTGTTAGATTTCTTTGAATGGATAGACTTAACCACGTCATTGAGCTTTTCCATTCCCTGCGCGCTGAAGTTGCGCAGACCTTGGTGGACGCTGCATAGTCTTGGTACATGATAAACTAACTGGTGCATGTAAGGTGTGATTCTGGCCCTTTCATAGCCCTTACGAATTCCCTCCAGGGACAAATACAAAAGGATCCATTCCTTGGCAATAGCAAATACTTCCTGACCAGATAGAATTTCTTCCTCACCTGAATTAAAATCATAACCCTTGCAAATGACTTGGTACAAATTGGAAAATTTTTCCCAGATGAGAGCTACAGTTTTCTTAGAATTTTCATGCAATGGTGAATGCTCCAAAATCTTAGCTGGCAAATGCTTCAACAGATTCTTTCTCTCATTCCCTACTAAACAAGAAAATTCCCAGCGGTCAGCACCCTTTCCTGTGCTATCTCTAATTTCCCAGACTTTGAAACTTACTCCACAGGCTTGGATGGCCTCTACAAGTGCATTTACATGAGATGAGGGATTACCTAAGGCCTTACCAACCACACCAACACCATTTGTAGTTTTGCCATCAAGGTCTACAGCGTCTTTGATCAGATTGTCCAGTTATCGGTCTGTAATGCGTAACATTAAGTGGAGTTCATCAATGATAATGTTCTCTAATGGAAGCTTAATTAGTGGAATATTTTTGCAACCCTTTTCGTTACCCAGAGCACATGACTGAATGTCTTCCAGGGTTCTCACAACAGAAGCATTAGTATCATAGTAATCCCATGGAAAATCCACTTTAAACCTATCTTTTGCATCAACTTTGCAGTAAACACAAGCATAGCTGCCAGATGCACCACACATACCAAGAACCAGTAGCAAAAACTTGTAATCTGCTGCCAAAAATACAGTTACATCATACGAGATGTCATCTACAGTGATAGCGCCACGGTTGTGAACTGAATTAATGCTCTTCCAGACATTGGCAAAACTTGTTCTGTTAAAATCATAGCTCTCTTGACCCTTAACCACAGCTACTGCATGGTGAGGATCACTGGTTTTTTCTGGGATACCAGGGACAAATAACGAAAAACTCATGATACACATGCCTGTTTTTCTAGAAACATTTGTTCCATCTCCAGCAAATTTTACGCAGAAAGGAGGTTTTTCTCCTGCTTTCTTCAGTTCAGGGTGTCGCTCAAAGAAAGACTTAATAGCAAATACCAGTTCCTCTTCAACATTCAGCTCAGCCCCTTCATTTGTCCCAGGGGTCCTGCTTACATGGCACATGGTGTTCAAGTCTGACCTTAGCTGTTTAATGAGATACGACCTGGGCAATCCCTCACATACCAACGACAGCTCGTGATAACATGCATCTGAGAATTTTACTTCCTTCAACTTCAATGGAAATCCCTGACAGTTTTTCAATATACTGTTGCAACTCAACATTGGTTTCCAACAGATTTTTGGAATTTTCCTTTTCAAACTCAAGTTCCTGTGCTGTACCATCAGCCAAATCTTTCAGTTCTCTGATTTCATCAAGGAGCTCAGTGACCCTTGCCTCCAAATTCAAAACCTTTTCTTGAGCAACAGATATGTCCTTCTTAGCAACAGATAGGTCGTTCTTGACAGAATCTAGTTCTGCCTGTAATTTTTACAGCTGACAAAGTCACTTTTATACAATAATAATTTCAGAGATTTCTTTTGATAATAGACACGCTGATTTCCTTTGGTGCTGCGGATCTTTTTTGAAATTTGAGGACATTTTCTTCGGAGTATATCACCCAGCCTGACACTGTTTCTATTCACATTTAGGCCATAGTGTTCAAACAAATAATCACCTATCAAAGAAGAATACTTTTCAGTGGATGAGCCACATGAATCAAACCAATCTTTGCACACTATGTGTGGCATTGAAACGGTGTAAATGGCCTCATCAGTTGTACAATGAGCCTTCTTTTTGTGACAATGTCTAACAACAGTGGACAACCCGATGCGTGAGTGAACTGGAGGCATCTTGGTGAGATTAGGACTAACACTGGGACTTGAACAGATACTGCACCCTGCTACTTTCAATCAAAACACTGTCACATTGGATTCAAATTTGTGCAATTAGAAATTTTGGCATGACTGGGAAACACAGATGAAATCAGAAAAGCAATTTAAAATACCATACACACACAACGTACATGCACATGTGGACAAAACAAAACAAACCTTGAAAGTTTAAGAAATGACAATAAAATGGCAAAATGGGTGCGCAATGAAGCAATGTCTGGTATTCTCGTTCAATGCATGGAGAACACGTACTTTTGCACAGTCAACAGTAACGTTAACTAATCCATTAATTGTATTCCAAGTGGAGTGAATATGCATCCGTGCAACAACGGAAGGACAGTCTTTCTTGTGGAGTTGACTTCAGTAGCTCTGTTGAACCGTCATCATTTTTGAAGTAGTTCTTTGGTGACATTTGCACAACATGCTTTACCAAGACAGGAAAACAGAGACGAACACCAATTCCATCTGAATTAACGAGGTAGTCCCAGCCAGTAGGAAGGCCAAATGAAGCCAGGTCAGCTTTGGAGAATTCCAGGTATCCTCGTCTCTTTGCAGGAACGGGCCTCGCAGATGATGCAATTGCACGGAAAACATCAAGACGATATGGGACAGTTACTGGGTGAAGTCCGGAACCTTTGGACTTCAGAATATTTTGAAACGTGGTGAACAAGCCATCGAGTCCTTGTTCGCGATCTGTATTGGAAATCTGTGGGCTGTCGAATCCCAGTATTAAATCATTCGTAACGTTCACTTCAGGTTCCCAGGATGCACATGAAGATGGGAAATCCTTCCACTTGACCAGATATTCATATCCCTGAAAATGAAAAAGGAAATGAATTTAAAAAAAAATCATTTTTACGTGGACCATAGAAAAGTTAATAGACTTGAAATGAGGTTATTCATGGAGGGGGTGGCCTGAAACAAAGTGAGATTTTGGTCGATTATGTACATGTAGGCCTCACTGTAATTTTTTCATTTTGGCCTACAGGCCTAGGCCTATGGGCAAAAATAACAGAGTCAGAACAAATAAACGCCAAAATCACCACAAATGAGTATCAACACAGTCTTATACTATAACCACAACTCACCATACACGGTGGATGACTACATAATAATCGTGATTTAAATGGATAAGTTTGAAGTTGCAATGCTGTGCACAGCACATGTGTAAAATGTACACGAGGTGTATGCATTACATGTACACTGCGGCACTGCATGCAAATTATACTGAAAAACTCGAGTCTAATCAAGCGCAAAAATAAATCAATCCAAAATATAATACACAAAAATATGCCCACCAAAGTAATCCCTGAAGAATATACTACATCAGAACTTATCCAATTTCGGTGGATGGTTGAATTTGATAGCAATTTTTAATCGATTTGTCAGTGGACTTCCATGGAATTTTTCGTGCAATGGTGGGCCTACAGCCAAATCGAGCACTCACAAAATCAGCGAATTTCAGCTTACCTGACCGTTTTTTCGCCTGTGGATGACTCTTTCCACAGCCCACAGGTCTTCACTAACGTTCTGGCGAACTTCTCTGCCCTTTTTCCTCCTTGAATAAGGCAGATTGACACTATTAAGTGCCTTAAAATCGATCACCTTTCTCCTTGTTCTCTGTGTTGTGGGGGCCGCCATTGCTGCGCTGTGATTGGCTGGGTTGATCTTACCGTACCACAAGCGGCGCCACTCTGTCTCCTGTTCCTCCTCCATTAAGTATTGGGGAAAAATCTGGCATGAAGAGGCCCAGGAGACCAAGGGCGCCCTCTAACCCACGGGTGCGGGGGGGGGGGTTCGAAACAAAACCAGCACAATCCCATCATTCACATCCCGTCACTTCTGCTTTGCCCCACGCGCCTCACTCTCTATACCCTGGATCCCACGTCCAACACCAGAATGAGCGAGTCGTCACAGTCGCCGCGTGGTGTCGCTTGTGGTGTTACCGTACCACAAGCGGCGCCACTCTGTCTCCTGTTCCTCCTCCATTAAGTATTGGGGAAAAATTTGGCATGATTTACGGCCAATCCCCCGTCGGCCATCCACTCTGCCCACACTATCACCCGTATTTCGGGGGATTGAGCACCCAATACTCCTCCCAATACTCAATCCTCCGAAATACACGTATGTAAAAATACACTGTTATCTCGCCTCCTCCCGGTCGGAGCCGGGGGCCCCAATTCACACAATTCTGATGCCTATAAACATGCCTCGGAGGCCCCCGGCCCCAACCGGTGGAAGAGGCAAGCCTCTCCCTAGGGAATTAGACTCCCTCGGTCGGCAGCCGAAAGCACCCCCAAACGCGAACCATACACCTGTCCAGGCCCAACCCAACATTCCAAACCGGCCGTCCCCCACAGGCCACTCGCAATACCACTCTCCCTTCACACATTACCAATAAACCAATCAACGAATTATGTAACACAATTTAAGCGATCGTTCCAACCAGTGCACTCAGCTTGTTACCCCAGTTGTCAACATACACGTAGTTACACTATATAGATACTGTACAATAGATTCAACCGTAATTGGTTCAAGACTCAACACACGGCGTCTCGCAGGGGCACTGACCAAAGATGGAAACCGCCCTTCTCAATACAGCCCTTGCGCGGCTCTCGTCCTCGCTCTGCGACTAATAATTTGTCCCTTGCACCACATACCATATGTGCAACACACGCTACATATTCTGGAAGTTGAGAATACCTTTCTCCATATCACCCTGCAGGGCCCTCGCACCTGCCGTGTACCAATAACTCTGGCACTTGCCCAACTCTCGCCAATACTCAGCAAATGGAGTATAAAATTTAACAAACATGACAAATATATTCCAGCCCTTCCTCAGCTCTCGCCCTTGCTCGGCGGATGGAGTAACCTTCACTAATATTCTAGCCCTTGCTCGGCCCTCGCCCTTGCACGGCAGCAGATGGATCAACTTTCAATAATATTCTAGCCCTTGCTCAGCTCCCGCCCTTGCACGGCGGATGAAAAAATATTCAATAATATTCTAGCCCTTGCTCGGCTCTTGCCCTTGCACGGCGAATGGAGTAAATTCCGATAATATCCTAGCCCTTGCTTGGCTCTCGCCCTTCCACGGCGGATGGTATAAATTCGGCTATACTTGCCCTCACACTGGAGCTCGATGTGCACGGTTCCGCGTCCAACACCAGAATGAGCGAGTCGTCACAGTCGCCGCGTGGTGTCGCTTGTGGTGATGTGACCTACAGCAGTGCTGCCTCTGCAGGAATGGCTGTGTCGGGGATTTCTGGCAATGAGTTGTAGCACACGAAGTGAATTAATCCTCCTGCGATGTCAGGATGAAGAGTTGTCTCGGGTTTACATCACGAGGAGGGAGCGACAGAAATTCACGGATGATAACTGGTCGACCATTAGCCTTGGTGTACCGTTTCAAGTTTGAATCTGCAATTATACCGTGATTCAGTATTTTTTAGCCACAATGGTAATCAATGGGAAGTTTCAGTGTTCGAGCACCAGCCAAAGACAGCCAGCAGAAAAGTCTCACTCCAAAAAAAATCACAGAACAACAACTATCGTATGCTATGACTCCAGACCATTTGTTTCGCAAGACGAAAGAGCTATATGACAAAGTGCCAGTCGACAAAGAAGTAACTGTCATATCTAAAGTCGTCAGTATCGACAAACCGAAGAGTGTTACTTTCACAAATTCAAATGGGGAGGAAACAACCAAAACAATTCAAAACACTAGAGCTCTCTTCGCTATGTGTCTCCAACTGTGGTGAGAAGATCTACATCATTGCAGTAGGTCAGTTCAAACATATAGGGGTATACTTCGTAAGTTTTAGTTGGATTCCTAACTTGGCTACCATTCCTCAACCTACACCTGGTCTTTAAGTAGGTCACTAGGTCAGTACGAACCTACATTTCATTAGCTTTAGTTTGATACCAAACGTGACTACCTTGGCTCAACTGGTCTTTAAGTTGGTCACTAGGTCATGGAAGTAGGTCAGTTCAAACCTACATTTTATAAGCCTTAGTTTGATACCAAACATGACTACCTTCGCTCAACTGCCGTTTAAGTAGATCACTAGGTCATGAAAGTAGATCAGTTCGAATCTACACTTTATTACATTTAGTTTGATATCAAACATGACTACCTTGGCTCAACTCGTCTTTAAGTATGTCACTAGGTCATGGAAATAGGTCAGTTCAAACCTACACTTTATAACATTTAGTTTGATACCAAACATAGCAACGTTAGTGATAATAGTCTTTCAGTAGCTTTATTAGCTCATGGAAAGAGGTCATTCAAACCTACAGCATGTTCCTTGCCTTGTTGTTGATACACCCTGCAAAAGATGTTTGATCATTGATACACCCTTTTGTCCCATTTTAAGATATTCCATTCTTATCAATGAATCCTGCAGAAAGATGTTCCATACCAATCTCCTACCACCTGAAGTCGGAAAAAAATGACCGACTTGAAAAACCTCAAATCAGCACATTTCCTGCGCTCGTTTCGAAGAAGGTCACTGGTCACTGAGAGGTGAATAAGTAACTCTACTAAGTATGTGGATGGCAAAGAGTTACTTCAAGTGGAGCTGGCTTCCCTGAAACATGTCCAATCCCACTGACATGCCACAGATGCGCACATGTAAGCTTTTCGAAAACTATCGGAGGAACAGAAAGTTGAAAAAAAGATGCGTCTCGGTATCTGTGACAGAGGCAGTGACGACTGTTGAAGCTGAACATCAAGACTTTGGTAAATCACACAAGTCGCATGCGGATAATCCTGCCTGATAAAAAAATGGCGATCTGTGTGTATTTAAACAGGATCCAGCCTCAGAGAACTGGTACAGTACGGTACATCGCGTCAGGGCGAACGTTTAGTCTATATGGAGTACAAGCAAAAATGGGATGGGAATGATATAGAAGAACCATAACTATTGTCCTCCCAGCGGAGAGTCAAGTTCCTCATGTGAAGAAATTCTATTGCAGAGAGGTGGTGGCAGTGAGTCCTACATTCAAGGTCTGAACCGTGCGCCTAAATAATACATGTATTCCCAGATGTCACACCATAAGCAGAAAGGTTCTTTAGACACTATCTGAAGAAAGTCATACAATCGCCAGAGGCATTTTACGCTAAAATGCTCGTCAAGTTTGGCATCTCTTTTGCAGACATCCGCGAAAAACACCCTGCTAACTTCAGCCAAGGAACACTGAAATTTGATTACACGCTGAATGTCTTTATCCAGATAATCCAGGCACAAATTGGCTTGAGCTCTCCAGAGGCCAATTTTGCGCCTAGAAAATCTAGATTCAAATATTTCCCTTTGTCTCCACTCGGATTGAGTTATTTGTGGACTCGAACACTCTCTTCGACAGTGATGCATTCTTTGCTAGCCTCGAACGTCACTAACCAGATTAGGGATTCCGCTTTCACTTATTGTTCATTCCGACAGAAACTTACTTATTGAAATCCTCAACCTTCTCGCATGATATCTGACAATGATAAAGTCTAGCAACACTTTCCTCAAGTGCAGCCCTATGCGAAAGGTAATGGATAGTCGGTACAGTGGGCAATGGCGAGTTTCCCCAGCTCTCAACAACTGGAAACAAATAATAGGGTATGAACATGCCATTGAAATCGCTTCTGAAAAACACACATGACAGAATCGAATGAAACTGCTGTGGAAATATGCGGCATCATAGTTAGTGCTGTGGACTGAAGAAATTATGCATGGCAGGAAAAACAAAGTGGCCGACTCTTCCCCGCTCCCCTAATTTTATGTCTCGAATGCCTCAATAGTACATGTATTATATGTGGTAAACATAGGTTACAAGACCAGACATGTTGAGTTCTTGTTTCAAACAATATTCAATATCCCATATAGGATAAACTGAACCTGTATAATAAACCAATATTTGAAGTTGATGGCTGTCAATTTACTGCTGTGAATATGATACGGATGTTACGAAACTCGACGCTTCTTTTTTGTACAGTGCGAACATCTTTAGCAAAGCGATTCGAAACCCACGTCCAGTTAGACAGTAAACGTAAAAATTGATAAAGGAATTAATGGTCGAAAATATGTACGCATTGTAGACGACGGCGTACAGTGAGGACAAGATACCTTCGCTGAAATTCAATATATACTGTCCAAAGACATATACCAGGCCGACAAGGTGCATTGGAGTCTCGAGAATTAAGAAGATGATCGCCACAGCTATGACTCGAATTGTTAGATTCCTTGATTGCTTTTTCCTTTTTTCCTGACCTGTACCTAGTGTTGGTGATCGTAACGATTTGATCATTTGGTAATTCATAAATGTCATTGACGTAAGTGGTATGACACATTCAAGAAAAGTCGGTAATGCATTGACGTAAAGTAGGTCAACAAGTGAGTTCTTATACAGATTACTTGCAACTGATAATGGTTTCAGGAGACCGGTGCAGGGGTCGAGCGTGAAAATAGTATCCATGAGAAATATGGCTGGAAGTCTGTAGATCACAGATATCACTACCAAACAAGTTATGGCCTTATAAGCCTTTTTTACTGTACAGAGGGTCGGTGCACGGAGAGGGTGGCATACAGCAATGTAACGCTCAGCAGACACAAAAACGACGAGGTATACGGCGTTTACCTTGCAAAATGTCATCAGGGAATAAATATATATTCGAATGTACTGGAAGAATTCAAAATATTCGACGAGTACACCTTGGTGTTGATACAATGCTCGGAAAGAGAAGTAAAATAGATATGATACCAACACTGAATTGTCGGCAATCGCTAAGGACCTCAATAAGACGGATGTAGAAGACTTTTTTAGTTCCCTGCCAAGGACACAAAATGATAGAACGTTACCGACAAGGCCAGCTACGGTTAGGGAGAGCATGATAGGTACCTGGATAATGTAGCTAATCACATCTTCCGTCGTACCAGGAAACATCATTGAGGCGTAGAGGCATCCCTGAGTACCGTTACTGCTTAGTTTCGCCATATCAATGTCGAATGAAAGCAAAAAAAAATATTTAGATTTACATCACTCGCTCCCGTCCAGACCTGCTACGGTATATTACTCTCAAATTTATTCACCACTTCCTTCAAGTGTGTGTGTGGGGGGGGGGAGGGGGGATTGCACACGACGAAGACCATTTCTCTTCACAAAGTCATAAAATTCGTAATACGTTAAGGACACACGTAAACCGCGTCTAGGTCGCGACGGACGCTGACAGCCTTGCTCCCGGAATATTGTGAGAATTAAAATAAAAGAAGGGACCACACTCGGGCAAAAGGACCGCTCGTACATGTTTGTGTTCGTTCTGAAGAAATCTTCCCGCCATCTACTGATTCCTTCACCGCTCCGACCTTAACGAAATGAATGGTGGCAATGTTCTTTGAAAAGGATGGCTTCATTCGGCTGGGTTGACGCGCACTTCATTCATGCAACGTGCAATCTTAACTCTCTCCGTGAATAGAATAATACATGAACATCCTCCGCCACCGGGGATGACAGCATCAGCCACATTGCTCCTCACAGCGGTTACCTGGGTGTGAGACGAGCTATGGATAATCGTTCTGTAGCTGATGGACGCTATCGCTTTGGGGGATTCTTGAAAACTACGCATTGTAATAGCCTGCCGTAAACGCACCTTCTGACGCTCGAAGGCATGCCCGAGGCCTATTCTACGGTAGCTTTTTTAGCATATCAAATTTGGTGCAAAACCTGGTGGTTTCGTGTTTTATATGCTCAATCATCAACTGTACAGTGGGAAATTTGGGAATCCAGATTGCTCTGAAATGCGAATTTAGCACTGTTTTTAACCACGATTGGCACGACTTTTATTCTGGCGTTGACGGCCAAGCCGCTGTATCTTGGCCTCTTCCCCCAGAAAATGTATGAGAAAAACGGATGGTCCTGAGACGCCCGATTTCTGGCCAACCTACACAGATTCAAAATGGTAACATTTTTTGAGACGCTCATTATAAATACAACCACGTCGTCGTGTTAAAGCGAATTGATAACGGATTTCATTTACATTTGGCTGGTGTTTGTAAACACAAAATTCAGCCAATCAGAATGCATGAAAATTTCTTTGTTGACATTCTGGAGAAGTTTGTTTATGTTTGTTCCCAAAAATTCGTCCCCTTTCGAATTCTATTTCTAAATCAATTTTTTTTTTCGATATCGATTCGCTTTGCCATCATAATAGGCTCAGTGTAATTTGCAATTCGGCCCTCTTCTCCTATAGTGCTGGCTTTCGACCCTCAAGTCATTAGATTCTCTTTTCATCAACCTCGATGTTAATGAGTTTTTTTATAACAACTCAATACCCCAGGAGCTGTTATGAAATAACTACTGATACTTTATACTTGTCCCTAATCTTGCGGTGATTTTCTGGATTTTCCACCTCGTTTCCTCTAAATCGACAAGGCCATGTTAACTTGTGCTACAAGCAATACATACAGGGCTCATACCATCATCAAGTGGATCCAACCTCTTGGGAATTAACTGAGAGCGTTTAACACCTGTCGAGATGAAACCACTTGCCCTTGCATGCAGCCTGTGGCTGGGACACGTCACAAGAGTCGAATCCAAATCATGGGAATATCCATACTGAGGTAAGCAACAATTGGCATATTCCTCCAAATCACGACTTACTAGTGAAAGCTAATTTCATTGAAATAGGGCCTAAGTTTGGAATTTCTTTCGATTTAGTAACCATTAGAGCTGTGTATTCCCGATGCTCCCAGTAATATGTTATGTTTTCAGTTTAATCGGCACCATTCAATCGATGCCTGCACAGGCATTGACTAACGTTTATCTACACCTGGGCCCGTATGCATAAAGGTGGAATAAGCTTATTACAAGTTTAACGTCATGTTATAAGGTGGAGTTATACCTGGAATAAGCTTATTCCACCTTTATGCATACGGGCCCGGGCCCGGTTGCACCAAACGTCGTAGGTGCTGTCTTAAAGTTAAGAACAAAAATGGGTTGCACCATCGATGTCTTAGGACATCGCCCTAACGTTCTTGCCTATGCAGTTACGACATGTCTTAGGGGTTGTCCCAAATTCCATATCTTACGATAAGAACTTAAGTTTGGTGCAACCGGGCCCTGGTGTCTTGAATATTTCAAATACTACAGCACCAATTTTGACAAGGTTTTTGCCTTTGAATGGAAAACTTGTTGGTCATCTTGCTGCATCAAAATTTTGGAAATTTGAAAATACCAAAATTATGTAGTAGCTCATCAGAAAAAAAACACTTGAAAATCAAAATTAATTGTAATTTTATTTTCATTAGCTCACCGGGGTGACCTCTTAGGATGGTGCAGCGTCCGTCGTCGTCCGTTAGCAGGGCACGTTTCGTAACCGCTGGAGCTATGTCAGATGACCTATGACACCAAGTTTCGGTCCGATTCGGCTCTCAGGTTGGCCACCAGGTGGCGGAAACCAAAAACGCAAAAAGTGCAATAACTCCTGAACTAATGACTAGATCATCTCCAAATTTGTATCACCTGGCGGCCATATTGGATGTCCGATCGGGCCGAAACTCGGTACTTTTGAAGGTACGCCTCTAATACACGTTTATGCAAGATATGAAGACGCTCGGTGAAATAATGAAGAAATGTGGCAGGTTCGTTACTTTTGTCGAACTTTGACCTCTGTGGCCTTGAAAAGTAGGTCAAATCAAAAACCCGTTATATATGTTATGTATCCTAATATGATACACCTATGATAAAAATTTGGAGATGATCAAGTCATTAGTTCAGGAGTTATTGCACTTTTTGTGTTTTTGGTTTTGGCCACCTGGAGGCCAAGCCAAGAATCGAATCGGACCGAAACTTGGTGTCATAGGTCATCTGACCTAGGGGTATATATGTACCAAGTTTCAGATCAATAGCCCCAGCGGTTACAAAACNCCGGAAATCGAACTCAATCTTACCAGTCCCCTGTTCTTACTACGATTAAAAAAGGAGACTGATATCTCAAGCGATTCTTGAGTTATTGCTCGGACGCACGACACACGACGCACGACGCACGCCGCACGGCGCACGACAGGGCCATAACATAATACGGCCCGTCTGCGACGGGCGTATAAAAAGGGGGCTGCAAGCCACTGACCAACGAACAAATAGGAGAAGAGCATGGAAGACAAAGGCCTAGAAAGAGGACCCCTGTCCTCCAGAGAAAAGGGCCTACTAAGGGGGAAAGGGGGGGGGGGGGGAGGAACCCCATGCCAAAACTTTTTTGGCCCTGAAACTGGCATTGGTAAGGGGAAGCTACGGGGTTATCAGAAACTCAGCACCTGGTGTTGAGGCCTGAGGGGGTGATAGTTTTAAGGGTCCACATCCACCCTAACTCTGTTTTGAGGAGGGTCGTCTCATCTGAACATGTCTCCAGAATGGTGAACATCAGGTCCTTGATAGAATGTCCTGGCAGTTTCAAATGGGCATAGAGTAACGAGCAGTCACGGTCATCCTCTATCCCCCGCCTGATTCACAAAATGTGCAAAATCCGCATGAAATCAGTGAAATTATTCTCTAATCTTTGCTATACTGAGAAGGTATGGATGTCATTTATTATTGATGGACAAATCATACTACAAATCTTTGATTTTGTTGAAATATTTACATGAAATGTATGATTTTCTTGACATCTTGTTCCATTTTAAAGTGAGGTAGATACAAATATCCAATCTAGGCCTAAATGCATGAGTGCAGTGGTTTACAAACTATCAGTGCTTATCACTTACATGTCTGAATTGACAAGGTGGTATTGGGCCCTCAGACCATCTAGGCCACATCATGTAATCCCTTGGTTTTCTTACACTTCGTGGTGGCAAACAAATGTAAGATACACCTTTCGCATAACATTTCCCTAACCTTATGCCATACCAACAAGCCAATGGACTGTTACAAAATCACTTAGGCCCTTTACCCACTTACATGTAGCTGGCAGATGTAACATCATCAATGATACAGTAAATGTATATATTTTTTTGTTTCGTCTTTATTAACTTTTAAAAACTCAACCTAAGAATTCATAACAGCAAACTTTACATCAAAACAGCAGTTTGACAAGCACAAGTACTGTCAGTACAGAACGTTTTATATTAATTGGAAATCCATTGTATTACAGACCCCAAAGAAACTTTTGCACGGGTTTACTGTACTGGGTTTGCACTTCAGCCCAATTTAAAATTAATTCAACTGACTAGTCAACTTTATATGAACAACAAATGCAACAAGTTTGACAAGACATGTAGCTGAGCTTGTTTTAGTTGGATGGTAAAAAAGCCACACACAAATGAGATACTGCCGTATACTACCAGAGGACAAGGGCCTAACCTGCTTGTGACTAAAGCAATACAGTCAGAACAACTTCAACTATGCTCAGTAGAGTTGTCCTCTGAACGGAACAGTTCAATGTTCCAACTGTGCCAGATAATAAGGGTATTGTAGACTAATCCCCCTTAATGAAATGCATGAACAACCATAGCGAAACTGACGCCAATTAAAATGCTTTACATGCGGTTACAAGCTTAAAGCTGAACTAGATTCATTACACCACCGCGCAAGTTGACAAAAAAATACCTGCAACGCCATAGCGCGGCAGGAAGGTGAAATACAAACGCCCTAGTCGGTGTTGAAACACCATCTCCAAACCCGATATTCCCCCGACCTAGACTAGATGGCGCTGTCATTCAACCGCGAGCAGGCGAAGTGCGAGGATCTCCGCATACAATAATGGCAACTGCACCGGTCAGTACAATGAATGGTCAACAATACATACAGGCCTAGGCCTACGTGGTCATGCAGTGTCGGTAAACCAACAGCCTGCAGCCATCCCAAACCCCCAAAAACCCTCACAAATCGAACGAAGTCGTAAAACGGGAAATAATCAAACCTACCCTAACAAATTCAGAGGGACATATTCCCAAAAATTCCAGTAAAATCCATTTTCCAATGCTGCTTCGACCGGCAAACACAACGCCCTTTCGCCATCTTGGTTTCGTACGTGGATAAGCAGCATGCTATCCCGGCATGCAATGTAATTCCCAGATCGCCATGTAGGCCTTTATTCTCAGGCACATTCAGTTAGACAGAAGTGGCCGGATAGCGCAGTCGGTTAGGGCGTCTGGCTATTTCTTCTACTGTAACGCCAATCCGGCGGGCGCAGGTTCGACACCAGGGTCGGGTCTCTTCTTTTCTCATGAAAACTATTTTTACATGTTAGTCCAATTTTTTACAATTTATTTTTTATAGCCCTTATGCAGTGTACCGCATTGACATTTTTGGCATATATTTTTGCCAGAACATGCACAGCAGCGATCCTGAAACGTAACAGATTGGCAAGTTACAGATAGTTTGACTCGTCTAATATCTGATCTTATGATCTCCATCCAGTGAACCTCAGTAATAGGCTGTAGACTGAACCCAGGAAAATGTTTTCCATAAGCGCACTCTTCATGAAGAGTGCACTATGGAAAAAAATTCCTGGGTTACACTGTATGTAGACTTGGGACAGAACAAAAAAATAAATGCAAAAAGTTCATAAAAAAATCTACCCGACCCTGGTGTCGAATCTGCGCCCGCCGGATTGGCGTTACAGTAGTAGAAATAGCCAGACGCCCTAACCGACTGCGCTATCCGGCCACTTCTGTCTAGCAGAATGTGCCTGAGAATAAAGGCCTACATGGAGATCTGGGAATTACATTGCATGCCGGGATAGCATGCTGCTTATCCACGTACGAAACCAAGATGGAGAAAGGGCGTTGTGTGTGCCGGTCGAAGCAGCATTGGAAAATGGATTTTACTGGAATTTTTTGGCATATGTCCCTCTGAATTTGTTAGGGTAGGTTTGATCATTTCCCGTTTTACGACTTCGTTCGATTTGTGAGGGTTTTTTGGGGTTTGGGATGGCTGCAGGCTCTTTGTTTACCGACATTGCATGACCACGTAGGCCTAGGCCTGTATGTATTGTTGACCATTCATTGTACTGACCGGTGCAGTTGCCATTATTGTATGCGGAGATCCTCGCACTTCGGCTGCTCGCGGTTGAATGACAGCGCCATCTAGTCTAGGTCGGGGGAATATCGGGTTTGGAGACGGTGTTTCAACACCAACTAGGGCGTTTGTATTTCACCTACCTGCCGCGCTGTGGCGTGGCAGGTATTTTTTTGTCAACTTGCGCGGTGGTGTAATGAATCTAGTTCAGCTTTAAGCTGGAAATCATTTTACAGGGGGGTACTCTTTACTGTTACACCGGTAATACTTCACCATTAGCACGTGACTGGAATGTGAATTGTGTGTAACAGAACCCACTTTAACGACCTCATGGTTCATTCCTAATCTTACTAACAGCCAAGTGCAAACAAGCGTTACACGACCTATTGGTTAGTGGTGAAAGACCTATTATGTAATATCATAGTCAGATTACATTGAGCAGTTGGAACTGTGGAACAGTCCCGTTGAGAGGACAACTCTATTGGGAATTAAACTTTAATGCTATTGCTGACCAGATACCCCTGCCATAAGTCTGTTTTTGTACCGTGAAGTGTGCATCTATACCACAGTCTGCACAGAACGTCATAAATTTTAACCAAAAAGACAGCTTGTACCCGGTACTGATTAAAACTATGAAGAACAAGTCCATTCAAATTTTGCCCTCATCCCCCAAATCCTGATTGCCAATTTCCTTCCCCCAATGCACCGGTCAATCGGCATCTTGAACTACCCCCCCNCCCCCCCCCCCCCCGAAGCATCGACGGCTATTGGACGCCGAGTCGTCGCCGAATCTTCAAGCAATATTATTGTGAATCGCTGGTGAGAAAAAATACTGTCCATCATGTCCATTGACTCCAAAGGTGAATCTTGAAAGAAAAAACAATTGCTGAAAACGAATAGGCGTCGAATATCTTCCGATGCTGATGAACCAATTATCCCCTTTGTCTCGAATAAGGTATCTGCTAACTCTTTCATATTTTTGCGCATACGGACTTTAAGTGAAATTAACCCCTTCATCTCCAAGGGGCCCAATAAGGTATTATTCATTATTGGCATTCGCATTCAGAAACAGCTGTTTTAGAGTGAAGCTAGTGCTTTGAATAGACATACGTTCAGTCAGTCGGCCACGCCCCCGATTCAAGCGTCATTCTCTTGACACCGTGACGTCGTGTTTACCTCATTAACATATTATTCGCGGCGTTTTCAGCGAGACCAAACCCGACTTCGGAGCGGGCAATATTTTGATATTCAGCAATAATATATTGATGTGAAGCAGCAAAAGTTGAACAGTTTGGTAGTTTTCCTTTGTTTTAATACCAAATGCCTGCCAAGACATGGTGATAAACTCCCGTACGGCGAGTTTGAATGAGGACGCGCGCACCCAAGTCGATGAAATTTTCCAGGGGATTCCCCGCATTTACAGACCGAGTATTCATCGAATACTGCAGGGACCAACACCAAAAAGTGGTATTTTGTGGCAAATTCTATTAAGATTGAACACTGTAAAATTCACGTTCATTTGTTTGTCAACACGCAAACGAGTGCATTTTTTCTGAAGGTCGTCAGTCCCCCCGTTGTCACACTGCCGACAAACATTGCCGTAACCCATGGAAACGAACTTGCCGAAAAGAGATAAAAATCGATTTCAAAATGGTGGTCATTGACCAACATCGCTGAATTTTACCCACGTTTAACTTGGGATTTCTACGCAATGCGATGTCGAGACCAGCATTCTATCCTCAGAGCATCTGTATTCCACCTCAGTTTGGACAGTGACATACATTCTGGGCGACTCAGGGGAATTATTTACGAGTTGTACGTCGTTATCCGTAAAATTCAGATCGGACCTTGAATCAGCTGACTGTGTGTACATAATGTATGTCATGTACACAACACAATGCATAGGCCTAGGCCCCATCTGGAAGAGTCCTGCGACGGTGTGTGTGTTTATGTGCGAGGCCTTCGTGGATGACCGACGGACAGAGTTATCCCTCTCACGCTCTCACCCGTACACAAGAAAAGCATGACATTTTAAATCTGACAAGACTGTGATTGTGAAGACAACATTCAACAACTGAATAAAGACCAGGCATCCTCCTCCTGGACCCCTCCATCCATATCCCAAATATCTGAAAATTACCTGTAGGCTACCTTTCCTCAGATTCTTCTGCAGAATCTTGAATGTTTCAGTAAAACTTTCCTTGATCAGCTCATGATTTTGTTTCTTCATTTCTACTTTGTTTGAAGTTTTCAGATGCAGTTGCAAAAATGATGAGCAGGGCCCTGCCCCAGCATTCCTGTCTGGCCCTTTGTTGTAGGTTCAGTCAAGGATTGACATGATTCCAGTAGAAGAAAATATCAGTGCACTTCTTGCACCCTCCGCTGACTCTCCCTGGTTTGTGGTCTCCAAAGAGGGATAGCCCAGTCTTAACTTTTCTATCAGGATTTCAAAACACAATTTCTTGAATTTAATTTTCTTTTTTCCTGATTCCAACTGTGTGGTGTAAGTATTTTCACCAAGCTGGTAATTATTATCATGGTGACACACCGATTAATATTAACACTGCTGTTGGAATTTGGGTAAAAAGAAATTAAATTCAGAAGAAAAACTTGTATCAAGAAAAAAATAAGTAACCTAGATTGAGAAGAAATGTGCTGTGCCAGCTGTAGTATTGGCATTGGCTGCAGACTCCATTTTCTTTCTGTTAAGAAACTCCCAACACCAGCATCATTTCCAGTGTCAGGTATTGACCATTTGCACACATCAGCCGAGCTGCAAGCATCAAATAAATGCTATGCTGTAGTGAATTGCCATCTGGTTATTCATTCACACTATCTCCTTTTCCCTCTATTTTCTGACCACACTATCTTACAGATGAAAATTATTCTCAGAATGCCTGGATGGCTTGGGGAGCCCAGCCAGTCAGTCAAAAGATGAAAAGCTACTTTCTTGAGTCAAAGTAAAAATCCCATTTTTGGATCTCAGTTCTCAGCAACTTGAACAGTACAAATGAGAGGAATTTCATTCCTTAACAATAGATCATCCTAGTATGTTCTTTGAATGGGAATTTGTGGTATCTGTTCCGGGTATCTGTTTCTCTGGACAAGATATGAATTTAGGAATGCAGATGATTTAACCCTGCCACATTACCTCCCAGGCATTACCTCTGGCCTAAAGTGAGACTTGGCAGGATTTAATTTGACAAAAGTGTCTTTATGAGTCTGTGCAAGGGAATGCATCTTCAGCTTTCTGGATCCAGGCTGGCTGCTTATGGCAAGCCGCTTGTTCATTAATTCAAATAAACCACGTTTCTTTTAAATAAACTTGGTTTCTTTTCAAAGAAACTTACTTTCTTTTATAAAAACTAAGTTTTTGAAAAGAAACCAGGTTTATTTAAAAGAAACTTGTTTTTTTGGAAAGAAACTTGGTTTCTTTAAAAGAAACTTGGTTTTTGAAAAGAAACTAGATTTTTTTAAAGAAACCAAGTTTCTTTTCAAAAACCTAGTTTCTTTTAAAGAAACCAAGTTTCTTTTCAAAAACCTAGTTTCTTTTAACAAACTTGGCCTTCTTTCTTTTCAAAAACCAGGTTTTTTTTAAAGAAACCAAGTTTCTTTTTAAAAACCTAGTTTGTTTTAAAACAACCAAGTTTCTTTTCAAAAACCAAGTTTCTTTTAAAGAAACCAAGTTTCTTTTCAAAAACCTAGTTTGTTTTAAATAAACTTGGTTTTTATAAAAGAAACTAAGTTTCTTTGAAAAGAAACCAAGTTTATTTAAAAGCTGCTTGGCCCTTCTGGTTTGCACCTAATCTATCCACTAGGGAATAATCTGATAGTCAATACCACCAACATGGGCTTTGGCAGTCCACTACTGTAGGGCCTACACAGAAAGTATCAGCCTTGGTGCATGTGACAAATATGGTCAGGTAGGCCTACCCCTAGGTCACTGTCCTTTATAAATCATCTTGGTCCCATTATTGAGTATCTCTGTCCTTCCACTGCTAGAAATGAAGAATGCAGAGTCAAATATTAAGCAGAGAAGAACTCTGAATGAATCAAACCATGGGCTATAGCTATAGGCCTAGTGAGTTGTTTAATGGCACTTATTTATTGCCATCAACAACCTTGGTCAAATCAGACTCAACATAACAGAGAGTGAAGTGGGGCATTATATTCATGATATGAGATGACCACCACACTGGAGTGCGGTGGTGAAGAAGTTAATGCACAGTGCATGCTGTGGACTGTTGATTTCCACTCATTTATTGCTGCATTGTGTATTTTCACATGGCTGGGTGGATGGCAAATTTATGTAAACAAACGCACGTGCACTTCGATCACGTGATTTATGACGTCACGAATCGAGGGAATCCCGAGTTAAAAATAGAAATATTCGCAAATAATCGATGAAATTATGGGATTTTTGGGGCATATTATGGGATATCGTGCAGACGACAGGCCGACTGGACCAACTCAATTTTTTTGTATGTGAAAGATATCGATAAACCCTAACAACAACGAAAGTTACAGACGTTAATTTTTGTCAACACGCAAATGAGTGCAGATTCCGTGAGGCAGGTCCGAGAAGCTGCCGAAATTTACTGCAGCCGAAGATTGCTAATAATTCACTCAAAACGTCGTTATTTTCCACAAACAAGGTACGTAAGCGAAGCTCTGCATGTGTACTCACAACTCGTGTTGTATGTTGGGTGTGTCACTCCACTACAACCACGGTATTCACCGCGGAACAGGGGATGTCGAAAACGGCGGGTTTTCATAATTCGTTCTCCCGCTAGGCGCCGCCACTGAAAACGTGTCAAGAGAATGGCGCATATGGCGCTGCGATCGCCGCCGTGGCCGACTGACTGCGTTACAAAATTTTAATCAAATATCCCTTCATCAACCCACGGTTCACCCCACGTGACTCAGTCATTCAGCCGGCAGACTAGTACGAATGTTTAAACCTCTTTCACATATAAACGGGTACCTAAAAACAACACTGTACGGATCAAAACTATTTCAAATCTGCGGGTATATTATGCTAGTTAGTTGCGACACGATACAAAAATACAAATGTACTGCGAAATTCTCTCGTCGGAACTGAGTTCCACCGATACAGTAGAGAAGAAAGTTGATGGTGTTGTTTGTGTAACTTAAAAGGCTTGCTACTGCATATAGGATTCGTATTGTATATCTGTATTTTTCGTAGCTGGCGTTGTCCAAGAGACCTGTAATAATGATGACGAGTGTGACAGGCAAAGTGAGCAAAATAAACACTACACTTACCATGGTCAACATGTAGGTCATCCTCGTTAACTCAGCAGATGACTTGCTATCCGAGAGAGACTGGATAGTCTGCATCGTTCGGCGCTTCAAGTGGCCTCTGACAATTGTGGTTAAAACGGCACAATTGCAAGAAGTGATAACAAGAAATGGGAGAAATGACTGGATGAAAAGATCGGCCCAATTCCAGACAGTATAGATGAAAAAATCATGCACCGGATTATTTTCGTCGATGTCACATTCACCGTCCTGCCTTATTTGATAAAAGTACATCAAATGCGAGTTCAGCGCAGAGAGAATAATAAACAGGCATATTACAGCAATAGCAGTGGATCTCTTTGTACAAATGGTTGATGCTTTAAAAGGATAACAAACTGATATCAATCTTTCAATTGTCAAAAACGCCACGTTCCAACTGGCAAACTGCATGGATAGGTATGTTGAGAAGGCATGTATCCCACACACCCATGACGCTAACTTTAACAAATCTACTCCAAACCTGTGCATCGTCCAAAATCTTAGAAGTCCAGTCCATAACACAGAGCTGTCTGCTACTGCAAGTGTAATGAGTATCACCCTGGTCGATGCTTTCCCGAACGTTCCCTTCAGGAGGATGAGGATAGTCAGTGTGTTAAAGACAGTCCCTAATGCGATCAAAAATGGTGGCGCCCATCTCCAGAGCTGCGCCGCAACACGATACTGCCAGGGTTCACTCGGGTCTTCCTTCTCAAAAACTGATGAAGCCGAAGTTAGAGAATCTCCAAAGGAATTTTTGTCCAACGATCCCAAAGATTTTGTTGTTGTCATTGCTCCCGCGAAAGTGATAAAGTGATTCATCGTTATTTATTGGTACCGGTACTCTTTCTGTTCCAAGTCGGCTTCAGGACCTGTGCACATGATACATAAGCAAATAAGTGAGAGGTTGTGTTTGATACAGACTGTCTTAAATTATAAGTACAACACAACGAAACGATAGCCTGGTGGTTATCACGTCCGCTTAGCAAGCTGCAGTTCCCGGGTTCGAATCCAGCCCATATGGGATTTCACTCCCGGCTCTTCAGCCCACCGCATGGGACAGTAAGCCGTGGTGGATTGTACCTTGTGTCTTTGCAAGGGCAAGTAGAAGACCCCATCCAAGTGAGGAACATGAGTTGCTTGTGATGGCCTCCGTACTTACCAGGGCCAATAATGCTACAGCGTCGGCCCTGACCGAATAATGAAATGAAAATACCAGGAAACGATTCAACACGAATGCGTGGAGTTGAACCGCCCCGTACACCAAGTTGTATTCAGCACTGAGTTCACCGAGCAGGACGGGGAAAATCCGCGTTAACTGATGATGTAATACGCGAAAGGGGAATCACCTCGTGGTCTGAGTGGGAGTCGGGCAATCTCGTCCCTAGAGGCCAACTGCTCGTGGATTCGGGGTCGGTCGCACTTAACCTCTAGAATCGATCAGTCGCCCCCAATAACAATTGGGAGGTTGAGATCAGCGACTTATCACGGATCCTTATACGTATACGGATAGAATTCTGTACGAAGAGGAAATTTCCCTCAGTTTACGCACGAGGACACCTGATAAGTTACTGATCTCAACCTCCCTAACATCAAGTTTGTGTGGTAGAGAACTTGCTCAACCTTCACCAGTACTGGAAGTTTTTGTGGGGCTGATGTAAAGGACGGCTATGTGGACGACGGCAGCGCCACCCTACGTCTTTCTTAGTTACAACTAGAGATCATCACAGCGACTAGAGAATATGACTACAACAGCGTTTTTATTTTGTAACGTCTTATTTTTGCGGTTAGGCGTATAACCGCCCATACGTCTCAGACTGTAAAGGTTTAATTTTGACCACCACTCGGCAAATGTGACTCAGAGCCGCAGTTCATTGAACTAGAAATTAGTCTCTAGAATGTGAAACCGGTAAATGAAGTAGGGATCTCAATAACTCGTAAAGGTCCGTAAAATGCTTGCTTGATATGTACTTCAAAGAATCAGGGCCTAGTTTTCAACACACATTGGTAACACTACAGGCAGAGCTCGAATGTTTTCAGCTGCAGCATAGTACATTTCACAATGCACCAACGTCGGTGTACGTAAGCAATTTCTGAATGGGGTACCGGCAGACCTAATCCGCGACGCGGCGCTGACTATCAACTCGGTCATAACTGCGTCACTGAAAGTGAGGCTAACGTTATTTTCCAATTAATTCTCAATAGCACACCCTGTTTCTAGGCCAAATATAACTAAAACATTGCACTCAATTTCTGATTTTACTTTTCTATCATTAAGTACAGAACTGCTAAAATATATGTTATTGCTTTTGAGGAAAAATCCCTGCGGGAACATGATGAATTTAGTCGATAAAGTTGACCATTTTCGCGTGAACGACAGGCGAATGGTCGACGTCATGTGTTGTGAATGACGCAATTTTTGTAACGTCAGAATGACGCACGACGGCTGATGACGTTCAACAATCGCAAAAGCATGCGCACCTGCGTTTTAACCGAGTTGATGATCAGCGCCTCCTTTTGTTTGCCGGTACCCCACTGAATACAGTGTGGCTTTAACAAGACAGCAACTGTGAACGTTCATGCTAGAAATCATCCGTGGACATCGATCCAACAAACAGCCACGTGCACGTCACGTTACCTCACTTTGGAGTCATGTACCAACAAGTGCCGGTATCTCACTTTCGAGTCGTGTACCAACAAGTTCATGTCTGATTTCTGGCATTCCGAGTCGGAAGATTCTGTGATACTTACCAGTTATCCCATCGTACACCGAAATGCCCCTTATCGACGGAGTCCTAGGCGGATGTGGCCCGGCCTGTCACTTATCTGTAACCCAAAGGGGACTCAGCGTCTCTACGCAGAACGTCTACAGAATATGAATGAAGTCCTTCCACTACGTAAGGTGGCAAAAATCAATGTATCACTTCAATAAATTGAGAGACTTGGGGCAGGGGTGCCCTGTACGGTCCCTCAAAAGAAATCAACATTTTTTTATCTACTACAACAGTGCCACCACCCAAGGGTAGCGATGTAACTCGCAGAACTTTACAGTACGCAGCGTAAAAAGTGCAATGTCACAGTTTACCTCCGCGTCGTGTAAATAATTGCCGATGACACTGGAACAACGGATGGCGTCGATCATGTCGATGGTTTATCTATTTTTTCGTGCTGCAATGGGGCCTCGCATGATGATGTGAATGGGTCCTACTTTTCCTAGATCGGTATCAAGTCTGGGGTGGAAGTATACACTTTTAGGGCTGTCGTTCGTAAGTTCTATGTGGCTTGGCATTGCAAATCTGCTGGTATCCGTTATGAAAAAGTCTCCGTTAGAGATAATCGTGGCCTAATATCAGCCATTCGAAAAACACCTCTGGCGAAAATCAGATGATCGATCAGGTTGGCCAGTTAATTTTGTGTATTTTTTCATCATTAAATGACTTGACGAGCGGAAGGATTTTTTTGGCGCGTATATAATTATGATATCGTATGAATCAATGTATAGTAATAACATACACTACGGCCGTATGTACAGGTGTTATATCTATGAGCGATACTGTGTGCGAATGTTCCTCTCATTGCACCGTATCGCCCTACTAACACCCATGACTGAACAGTCGTTCCAAATGCAGAGAAGGCAAGACTCAAAACAGGGCACAGTGGTCCTTAACCGGTAGAAAGTAAAAAAATTACTCAAATAAAACATACGTCAGAATATGCCTAAGACAGCGTAGTTTCATTTGCTGAAGATCTGAAAATCTGTCGGGAAAATTTTGAAAAAATCCACTTTTTCGAATGGCGGCCATTTTGGATGCTGGAAATTTGAGAAAAAGGGCTGCAGTTGTCAATATTCATTCTGAATTGGCGGATTTCCTCAGGGAATGATAGTAGTGGCCACCCTGCATCAATATACAATGCAAAGCAGCCAATTTGGTGTTATACAGGGTGTCCCATGCAAAAACCAGGGTAGACAGTGTTATTTTGAAACATCCTGTATAAATGCTATTTGAACATGGGTGCTATAAGACACAAAGGCACTTTTCTTAGAGAGTGACACGTATTGGCAGGTGTTTTCCGTCGTCAGTATAATTATTCAATGCCAAATTAGTATCATTTACACTGTAATGGACATGTTTACCTGAATCAGACACATCCCAAATAGGTAGAGAACATCTTTTCACTCACTGCAGACACCCTTTTGTCATTTTCTGAAAGTGAAATGACCACCACATAGAACTAGGATGACGCCCGAGACCATCTTATGTCATAATAAAGGGAAGAAAATGAACATTCCTTCTGCAGCTCATATCTGCAACTTGACCCCGAAATTTCATATAATTCGGGATGATCTTGTTCCGTTCTGTCAAAACAAGAAGTGTGGACTCAACCGTTACACGGACCAATAATTTGAATCTATCCATGTGTACTTGGTGAAATTCCAAGTGAGACACCTTGTCAAAGACAAAACCAACAAACACTATCTTCATCATCTTCTGGAATACAACGGTGCTCATGTTTAGATGGAACTGTGAATTACCACGATGGCCAACCGTACAGGGTTACGGGTAAACAGAACGTCCCGTGATGCATGATCGCCCAATCAGAATTAATTGCTGTACACCTGATTATCACTTTCTGCAATGAATCAAAATTCTTTACCCATCAAGTGTACTTATCAGTTTTGTTGGGTTTACAGCATGAATTCAGTTTAGGCCATGGTATGGAATTGGAACGGGACCCTTTCTGACCCTGTGTGGTTGGCCGCCGTGATTACTGTGCAGGTGAAGAATCTCTATGTGACTTATAAGCCATGTTCAAATAGCACCTATCAAGGACGTTTCAAAATAACACTATCTACCCTGTTTTTTTTGCATGAGACACCCTGTATAACACCAAATCGGGTGCTTTGCATTGTATATTGATGCATGATGGCCACTACTTCATTGCCTGAGGAAATCCGCCAATTCAGAAAGAATATTGACAATTGCAGCCATTTTTCTCAAATTTCCAGAATCCAAAATGGCCGCCATTCGAAAAAGTGGATTTTCTTAAAAGTTTCCAGATTTTTTCGTTCCTTCAGCAAATGAAACTACGTTATCTTAGGAATATTCGGACGTAGGTTTTATTTGAGTCAATTGTTTGCACTTTCTTCCGGTTAAGGACCACTGTGGGGGGAATACTGGCAGATATTACACAGGTTAAGGCGGCAGCAGCTCAAACCCACTTATATGTACTTTTTGGCAATACATTTTAAACACAGTGGCCCGAAGTTATAAAAGGTGTTTTTCGCCTGTCCAACTTGGACTTGTTTAAGCCTAAACATTTGTAAGACAACAGATAGACAAGTCTACCAAAACACTGGTATTTATCGCAATTTAGAACAACGCAAGGACGCCGTCTAGCTAGTCAGGTCCAACATGTGATTTAACGTGTATCGCCGATCGCACTACCTTTGTTGAGACGATTATGTAATAAACTGTAAAGAGGTATGCCTTAAATGACCTCATTTGCCCGCCATTCATCATGATCATAGCCCTATCTTCTGTCGAGAGGACGAACTGTAGTACGCGCGCTTTGTCAGAGAGAAAAAGTTCACGCCCGACCAGCAGAGAAAGGCTTTAATAGATCTCGTGAAAACCAATCAGGAAATAGTAGAAGACAGACGAACGGATGTCTGGTCAAGCAAGGTGAACCAGACGGCATGGGACACCATCGATAACACCTGGAAATTGAGCCATATCGTGAAATCCTTGCTCCCCCCTGAGTGGTTCTGCCTTGGTTTCGGGAAAAGTTAAAATATCTTCTTTTTTTTCTATCACATAGGCCTATTTGCTGTTGTGACTGGATGGATAGTACATGTAGCTTTCCGCAAGCCGTTGAAATGCCCCATTCGCGTAAAATCGAAGAGTAATCGCCGGATGCTGGAGTGGTGTAAGTGCGTTGTTCCGTCGGGTAGGTCGACGTAGGTTTTCACTGATAAGGTTACAGTACAGGTCACAATTGACATTCCTACGGCTTCGCGTAAGTTACCCGTAAAACTTACGCGTAACTCACGGCTTTGGTTTCGCGTAACTCACCGCGTAACTCGCCTCGTAAATCGCTGCGTAGCTAGCGAAATTCGCGTAACTCACCTCGTAATTTACGCGTAACATAGCTCGTGAGTTGTTGCGTAAGTTACGAGTGACTTACGCGTAACTTTAAATTTAGGGATGTCAATTGTGACCTGTACTGTAAGTAGGCTACATGTGGCCATCGAAATGTCCCTTTGGAAATTCTGAAGCGTCTCAAAAAATCGCATCCGGCCGTTCTTCCAAAGGGTTTTCTCTATGCCTGAACACCCCCATCCGTCTTCTGTGTACTTCATTGTGTAGTTCCTCCTCTTCGTCTGGAACATGAGGGCATCCGTTCTACGTTATGCACATCACCTGTATGAATCACACAATCTTAGACAACTGTAAAACAAGCCCCCTGAGTTAAGGGAAAGGGAGAGGAGATGGGGAGACCCCCAAAAGATTTGCAAACACAAAACCAAAATGGGTTTCATTAAAAAAGCATAATACAAAATTGGGTAGTTTTTATTGCAAGGCTAAAATTGGCCCCTAAAGGTATAATATTAAGGTGTAATGGTAATATTCCTTCACGCTGACCATGGCGGGTGTGTTTGAAGTTTGCTCCTGGTGATTTTTATCATTTCTGGAGTTATATGTGATCGATCTCATGATTATTGGACTGGAACAGCTGATTAAACTCAAAGGTATCGTCTGACTTTAGTTGCGCAGGTTTTATTCCTGTCCTTTGGCGAACTTTATAGCTGGCGATAACTTTGTCGCTGCTCAATGCCTATCTATACGTATGGGACACACTAGAAGTGCATACACATACAGGTATATACAGTAGTATACGTTGTTGTGCCCTGACGGATTTACCCGCTACGCATGATTGGAGCCGTCATGAATGGGGATCAATCGGCGTGCGCTGATCCTGGCACGCCCTCCAATCGAAACGCGTCACAGAAGATTAACCAAGGAGAAGGATTAAACTCATGTACTCCGACGAATTCATTGATCGGCGGTAATGGTCACGAGCTCAAACGAAAAGAAAGGTCCCCTCTGGACGACAGTCCGGAACAAAAGTTACCGAAACACGATGGTCTTGTAGGTGACGGGCGTGGTAACACGGCACATCAGGTGAATGAGGATGAAGATGGCGAGGTACAAGAGAGCACACTTATTGAGGATCCTCTTCTGGCGTATGTAGTCTTTGCACTTCAATCTGGGACAGTAGAAAATGTGAAAAGAGCCGTTTTGGGTTTCTTTACATCGGATCAGATCTCGACAGCGAAAAATGCGCTTTGGAACAAGGGTTGGAATGAGACACTCGGGGACAAAGTTGCGCGTAAATCCACGAAGATACGATCAGAGGCTGAGGCGAATCTCACGGACACGATCCAGGCGTTGCAGAAATTAGACAGGGTGGACAAATCTCCGCACATTGTTATCTCTGCTCATGACTTGGGGAAAATCCCCCGCTCCTTGCCGGAGGAGCTCAACTCTATTTCGATGGTAGACAGATTGGCTAAACTGGAGGTTAAAGTGGCTCGTATAGAAGACACTGTTGTGAAAAATGCCGTGGAGATTCATAACCTAGAGTGTAAAAGTGCGGACAAGAAGGAGGACCCCCCTCCTCCTACAACTACAGCGCCGACCTCCGAGAGTTCTTGGCGGGATATGGAGATTCAAGTGTGGGATGATTCTGTGTGGACTAAACCAACTCATTCAACAACAGTTGGAAAGGAAAATGCATCGTCAACAATAGTTGGAAAGGAGAATGCCTCGTCGACGAGTGACCAGGCAGGTTTTAGCAGTGGAATCAAATCATATGCCGAAATAGCTACTCGAGGGAATGCAGCAACTCGTGGTCGAGGAGGTTCGATAACGGCGAAGGGAAGGGGAGGGAAAGCCCTTTCCCTGAGGAACCCAGATGTCTTACGTCTTAGGGGCAGCAATCTTTCCGTCGACAGAGTGAGCGAGGCGTCGGGCGGTTCTGATGGCTTCCAAGCGCCACTTTGGCTGCAGAAGAAGGAACGACAGAACGTCAAACGACGACAGAAAGTGATTGAGGGAAAGTCAAATAAAGTCCTACCCGTGAACGTCAAGGGCGCTCCGGAACCAAGTCGTTATGCCTTCATACATCGGGTGGATGCAGATACATCGCTTGCCGATCTCAGGACTTTTATCAAAGACCTAGGATTTGAGGTTAGAAGTTTGAACTTGCTGTCGCATCCTAATGCAAAATTTAAGTCCTTCCAGTTGACTGTACCTGCTTCACAATTTAAGGACCTTTTTGACGAGGAGCTGTGGCCCCAGGGCATTCGTATTCGAAAATATACCCCTCCGCGGAACCGCGAGGAAACCAATGAGTGACATTGTTGATGGCAAGTGACATATTTTTAATAGTCTTTTTTTATTGTCTGGTACTAGGTATTAACTGCAACTATCTTTCACTGGTGTCAGGTAACAAACCATACGAGATGTCTGCCAATAATCGAGTCCATCTGGCGAGCCATGATATCTCACTGGCATCTTACAACTCACAGGGTCTTGGCCCGGGTAGAATAGAATACATCTCTAAACAGCTTTTATTACATGACTTTTGATTGTTACAAGAACATTGGCTCTTCGATAGCGGTATTTCTTCGTTTGAAAGTAAGCTAAAGAATACGTCAATACATGTTGTATCTGGCATGGACCAGACCGACTTATTAGAGGGTAGACCCTATGGTGGGGTTGCGATTTTATGGAACAGTGGGTTGAAACATAATGTTACTCGTTTAAACATGAGAAACAGTAGACGAATTTGTGCCGTTATTGTATCTATGGATAGGATTAAGATTTTATTGTGTAATGTATATATGCCGCAGAGAGCAAGTCATGATGAATATGAAGAAACTCTTGGTTACCTTAGTGAGGTTTTTGCGGGGCAGGATATCAATAGAATTGTGATTGGTGGTGATTTTAATATCGATACAGGTAGAGCCGGTGACAGAAATCTGATTCTTTTACAAAGGTTTATGAACAGAGAGTCTCTGCTTCTTGGTACACAATACAAAGATATTGATTACACTTACGAGAGTAAGATTAATGGCGCCAAATCGAAACTTGATTATTTTTTGGTCTCTGAAAATATGTTTGCCCTGCTAAAAATTGAGTGCTTAATGAAGACATATAAATCTTCCAAATGAAGACTAAATTGAAGACTAAATGAAGACTAGATAGTAAGGCTGGATTTGGAACAACTAAATCTTCCAAGAAATCTTCAAAAAACAGCTTCCAGTGAAAGACAGTGTCGAAATGTTCTGTACGTCTTCCACAAAGATCCAACTAGCAGTAAGTTGGAAGACTTGATCATCTTCCATGCAAAGACATCTTTGAAGACTAAATTTAGTCTTCCAACATCAACCTTATGGAAGATATAAAATCAAATCTTCCACTTTCACTTCCACTTTTGTCTTCCATAAGCAGTAACTACTTGGAAGACTAAAAACCTTGTCTTCCAAATACCGCTTATGGAAGACATCAAATTATGTCTTCCAAAAAGCTTCATTTTCAGAAAATGGGAAGACTTATCTATAGTCTTCCACAATTTTGGAAGTCTTTTTTAATCTACTCTTTCAAATACTGCTTGTGGAAGACATGAAATTAAGTCTTCCAAAGTTTCGGAACACTTACAAATTACAAATTACAAATTACAGATTACAAATTAGTTTATTGGACCGTAAAATTTTAAAATTCCGTACGTCAGCAAATAAAGTAAACTGAGTGCAGTGTGGATAGTTGGAGAACAAGGGCCTCAGCTGACTATGACCTGTCAACTCAAGAGGGTGAAATAGGCATGGCAGGGGAAAAGACGATGTACACCCGTACGTGTATAAATAATTCACCTTTGTATTGGATATCAAGCAAATTGGTTACAGTGCAGAAATCGAAAGGAGCCTTCCCCTCACAGAGACAAACCCTCACAAAAAAATTTAGGTTGACCGCTCAAGTGTTCTCACGTTAACTGAAGGAAACTGAAATCAAAATGGCCACTATATCCGCCATTTTGGGTAAGTGGCGGTGCTGGTCATAGAAAGGAACCTTTCCGTCATAGACAAAATCCTCACCACAAATTTCTGGTTGATTGCTCAAAACATTCTAAAGTTAAATAACAGTGTGACAGGGATCAAAGTCCCCCAGGAATCAAAGTCCGGTCTTATTGTTCATCGAGGGATTATAATAATAGCTAGAGAGACCATCCATGATCATTCGAATACTAACCTTACAATAGCGGGTTATTGTGGCGGATTTGCATTCCTGTGACACAGGAAACCACCATTACCGTCATCGTGGATGAGCAGTGGAGTTCGTCATCAAAAGGAACCTTCCCCTCATAAAGACAAATGCCGACACAAAATTCAGGTTAAAGCTGAACTGGAGATCCGAACACTTAAACACCACGGTGGTGGTCAAGAGAAATGCAAACGACCATAAGGCACTTTCCAAACACCTCCGAAACATGATAGACTACCAGGTTATTTGGTGGCGCCACTGTATTCACCCTGAGTCAGTCAATAGAGCAACATCAAGACATGGGATCCAGTTACTTCTGCAGGTCGAAGGCATTAGGTTCTTACCGAACCAGAGAGTAAAGTCGGTCACTATTCTATAGTATTCACGTCTTGTTGACATTTATGGTGTTACCAAAGCACCAGTTGAAAACATTTATGCATTCAAAAACAATACAACACTCATTTGACGTATATCAACGTCATCAGATATCATTATGTATAGGTTGAGGATAATTCTTATTTGATCCCTTTGGTCATAATTACCGCAATCAATTAAATATTCTTTCTCCAAATACACACACATCGCGCGAGTCATGTATGCATTATTGCTCATATCAAGTACATTGCGTTTCTGTGAAAATATATTCAAATAACAAAACTATGGCAAAAGAAATAAAATAAGATTTATGTGCAACATGTTTGCAATGATACCAAATTGAGTTTCTGAAACTCAGACGAGTGGTGTATTATTTGTTGATGCCGAAGTTATTGCCATTGTACCACATATTTTAACTGCGCGCAAGCACTAAGGAACCCTGACCAACCTCATGCTCAAGTTCCTACGGATTGTACTAAGTCTATCAGGCTCTGTAACTTGGACACTATCTCTTGCTGTGTCTCGATAGAAAGCCTGAGATTGAATACAGTGGCGCCACCAAATACGCTGGTGGTCTATCATGTTCTGGAGGTGTTTCGAAGGGCGTTTGCACTTCAGTAGACCACCATACTGCGGCGCTGTGGTTTTTGTTCATGGAGTTCAGCTTTAAAGCGAATCGACAGTCGTTTTGTAAACATAAGGATGATGTTTGTAAACAATGCCCTCACAACCAATCAGAATGCAGGAAATGAGTGTTTGTAAACAAAGATTCGTCCCCTTTTGCATTCAAATTGTTTGGCTGACAAATTACTTTGGTCAGTCAAAGTGTCCTCAAGATAAACGGCACGTGGGTTCCTCATTGATGAAAACCAAATGTACTCACTGACACTGACTCTGACAACGACACCGACGCACACGCCACGACGACCCCGACCTTTGAAAGGACATGCTTGGAAAATTTTGTCTGATACCCTATCTTGTATAATGTTGACATTTCTCCAACAACTGAATTAATTCCACTCTGGCGTTCCATAAGCCTAGGCCTATAGACAGTCACGTTGTGGCGAGCAAGGTGTCATCGACTTCAACCGATTGCACCAAGAGTTCTGAACCCGTCGATGATGACCCCAGTCAAAATAAAGACATATCAATCTCTCAATATGTAACCTGAGTGACGCTAACCAGTAGCCTGCAGCAAGTTCTGGTATGTGGGTAAAAACACACACACCTGTCCCTATAGGCAATAGACAACTGACCTACTATATTTGTATATGGCGCTAGCGTATGTATTGGTTGAGGGGATGGAGGGATGGTGGTGAATTTTGGGGTGTGTGTGTGTGTGGGGGGGGGGGGTAACAAACAGCTCTTACATCTGCCGTAATTCCCGTAGATTCGTGTTCTTTCGCCCCCTCACCTTCACTTTTGGGGTTGGAGGGGGAAAAGGTTTCCAGGGATCTAGTGAAAGTTTGCAAAATGCCGCAGCTGTACTCCGACAACTCACCCAGCAATCACCATCCGCCTACCCATCCACCAACATCATACAGGAGACTTCCACAAAAAGTAGGCGTACGTGCATTTGAGTAGGCCTACAGAATTCAGTTCACTTGCATCCTCACAAAACCATCATGAATATTTTGAAAAGAATAATGAAAAGCCTACCTTTAATACCCTTTTTACCTCTACAGAGATTCCCACACAACAGGAGATATCCATAAATTCCGTTAAATGGTTAAATTGAGGGTAATCCAGCAAATTAAAACGGAGAAGGGCCATTGTTTTGCTGCTGTGTTGTGAATGAGAATTTGAACTGGGTTCATGCTGATGAATTCTGGGATACATTCAACGGCTACTGAAACTGGTTCAAACTGGATTAAGACTTCCACAAGTCTTCCATAAGTCTTCCAACGGTGAAGATTTAAACTTAGAGCATGGGATGGAAAAACAACGTGCAAAATATATGCTAAGATTTAGTCTTTCATTGTCTGAGCTGTTGGAAGACTAACGGAAGCCTTAAACTTGTAATTTTTTCGTTTGGAATCCAAAAACTTAGAATAATTTCTCTCTCATCAGAATGAAGATTTATGGAAGATTAAATGAATCTTTGTGGCAGACTTATAAGGCTTGAATCCTAAAAGAAGACTTATTCGCAAAGGGAAACTTTAAATATGTCTAAAAAGTCTTCATTAAGCACTCAATTTTTAGCAGGGTGATAGCATAACTGATTACAGTGTATCACATTCGATTGATAATTTATCTGATCACTCTCCCCTGAATATTAGGTTTAACATTCCTACGGAATATTGTGAGGCTGAAACCCCTAACCTGCCACCTAATGGACCAAATTGGAAAAAGGCCAATAGTGCTGACGTTGAGTCTTTTAAAACAGCGCTTGATCAATATCTTAGTAATGTAGATTTTAATTGTGAGGCAACTAACTGTAGAAACGTTTTCTGCACTGAACATCGTGACGAAATTGAGAGGCTGTATGAGCAGTTGGTTGAAGCTTGTGTTTTAGCGGGTGAGGAGAACATCCCGTCTTATAATAGGAATCAATTCCACTCTAATGGTGTAGCAGGATGGAACGATAGAGTGAAACCGGCTCGGGACACAGCTATTTTTTGGCATGACTTATGGAAAGTGATCGGCTCCCCGAGGCAAGGGGCGGTGGCAGATATTCATAGGGCCACGCGGGCCAAGTATCATTATGTAATTCGTCGGTTAAAAGCCGATAATAAGATCGCCGAGAGTGACAAGCTAGCCGATACGCTCCTTGACTCGGACAGCCGATCCTTTTGGTCACATATTAATAGGATTAAAGGTAATTCCACAGCGTACCCTAATATCGTCGACGATAAAACTGACAAAGAATCTATTGCACAGGTCTTTGCTGATAAATATGAGGCTCTCTACTCTAGTGTATCATATATGATGAAAATGACATGGAAGATTTAATGGTTTTAATGGAAGATATAAATGTAAGGATAAGGGATGAACGTTCCCATGTCTTTTGTGATAGAAACGGACACATTGTGACACCTGCTGAAGTACAATCAGCTATTAATCTGCTGAATAAAGGCAAACATGGAGGCAACCATAGATTATTTTCAGACCATCTGATCAACGGTACCGAAAAATTAAACGAGGCCCTTGCAAATCTTTTTACGGCTATGCTTACTCATGCTTATGTTCCACAGGGTTTTCGACAAGCTACTATTTTCCCAATTCCTAAAAACAAGAGAAAATCATGTAATGACTCGGAAAACTACCGAGGTATTACCCTCAGCAGTATCCTTGGAAAAGTACTAGATCACATCCTATTGTCTAAATGTAATAAGGTTTTCACATCATGTGATTTGCAATTTGGTTTTAAAAAGAAATCGTCAACTTCACAGTGTACTGTAGTTCTAAATGAAACAATCCAGTATTACAAGAGTAGAGGTTCTGGTGTGTACACCATGTTATTGGATGCCTCCAAAGCATTCGATAGGGTGCATTACATTAAATTATTTAAACTACTGTTAGAGAAGGGCTGTTGCCCGGTCGTAGCCAGGTTCTTGGCTGTATTGTACAGAAACCAACAGACAAATGTAGCTTGGAATGGTGTAAAGAGTAGAAGTTTTGGTGTGAAAAATGGTATTAAGCAGGGAGGGGTTTTGTCACCGATCCTGTTTTGTGTGTATGTTGATGTGCTGCTTGGTCGTCTGAGGGAATCTGGATATGGATGTTACATTGGTTTTTATGGGTACATTTGCATATGCTGATGACATTGTTTTACTGAGCCCTACTCGTTACGGCCTTTGCAAATTACTGAATATATGTTCCTCATTCTCAGATGAATATCATGTCATTTTTAACCATATGAAGAGTCAGCTGGTATTCTTCGGTAAAGGTAATATCGAACATCGTCCGTTTCATTGGGCCGGTCAGGTAATCAATTTTTCTAATCAGGCTGTACATCTTGGTCACATTATAGGTGAACGAATCAATGACGTCACTGCTGACAAAGTCATTTCTGAGTTATATGCGAAAACAAATGCAATCATGACTAGTTTTGGGCACTGCCACTCAACTATTAGATACAAGCTGTTTAAATCATTTGCTATGGCCCTGTATGGCTCGGTAATTTGGGACCTCTCAGCCGGGTCTCAGGATAGACTTTTTACTGCATGGAGAAAATGTGTAAGAAGACTTTTCAACATCCCTTACATGACTCGCTCAAATTTACTCCCCTTGATCTGCGAAGACTTGTCACCTGACCTCCAGCTCTTATCGAGGTTCGTTAAATTTTTCAAATCTGCCCTACATAGTGAAAATGAGGTTGTTAAACTCTGTGCCAACTTGGCACTCCAAGGAAGCCAGTCGAACTTGTGTAATAACATCACTCGTGTATGTAATATGTTTAATGCGTCGAGACAGAGCTTTAACGTTGTTGTTACTGGTCCGACTCCTCAGCAGCACCTTGCTGACTCAGGGAGGGTTATTAGGGAGCTTATTTGGTTAAGAGACTCACGTGATTTTTCCTTTCTTACCTACAATGAGATGACTGTCATAATAAACCAACTGTGTACCGAGTAAGTTATCATGAGAGATTAGCACTAATGTTGCCTCTGACTGCTCACTGATTCCTTCACTATAATCATGTCAATGTTTTAGAATTTCAATGATTTTTTTAGGTGACTTTGTATATATTTGATTTCTGCACCTGCACCATCATGCACAACAAGCACAACCAATCGTACATTAAGTACGAATAAATGATAATAATAATAACAAATGCCTCCCGGGGCATACTATAACAGAAAAATCTGTTAGAGGATGCCCCGCCGGGCACTCAATAGAGGGTGCATCTGATAATATGACACCTGTATTCATCATGAGTTATTGGTAGTCTTTCTGCTCGAAGTCGGCTTCAGGACCTATACATACAGCAGCAAATAAATGAGTTGTATGTGTTTGACGGTCTTAGTGAGGTTTCGCAAATCTGACGAAACACGAAGTACGAAATACGAAATTGGACTTCATTTCCATGACGTAGTGTATTTCAGGAGATGGTTGGTACCACAAATAGCGCCTGCTGCAAGAGCGTCTTTTAGCGTATGACGTTAGATCGATAGAGTTGTGGTGTAATTTAAACTTTGAAATTTATCTTTCGTTTCCACTTCGTAGATACGAAGTGGTCATTTGAAAATTCAAGATGCACCATAACTCTTTCGGTCTTACATGACATGGGGAAGACGCACTGGCAGCAGGGACATATGTGGTACCAATCACCTCCAGAAATACATTAGGTCCTGGAGATGAAGTTGAACTTCGTTTTTCGTAAAATTTGCGAAACCTCCCTATTATAAGTACAACACAACGAGCGCCACCGTAAGAGCTCACCCGGTACGCTGAAAAGTGACTCGATCATTTTTCTACTAAATGACACAAAAACGTTACTTTTATCGCCATCCTATCTCTTCATTTTAAGGTAAAAAGGCAATGAGATCAAAGAAATTTTCATCATCTGCTACAGGATGATGTACTTTTTACTGCCGGGTGATAAAAAAAAACGGGTTATTTTCAAGCCAGAATGAGATGGAAATAATAGAATAAAGAAATTTTGGGCACATCATTCGCGCAGCGCCACATCGCGACGTTAGTTGCGTCGGTTCCCCATTTGCACCCACATCAATGCAGTGAATATCAAATAGAAGTCGGGCCTCTAAGGTGAAAGACATAGCTTCCTACCATATTCGAACCCACGTACCCTCGCATAAAGCATCAATCACCAGCACTAAGAGGCAGCACGCCTTTAACCACTAGGCCAAATCCCCATCTTTAAAAAAGATGGTTCAATGGGTCATATGAATAAAGAGTAGCAAATGCTTTTACTTCAGATTTGTACAGCATAGCCTTGTGCATTTGTATTGCAAAATTCAAGAAAAAGCATTTACTACTCTTTATTCATATGACCTAATGGCCTATGTTTAAACGAGGCGTTTATCAGTACCCTGCGAGTAGTCCAAACAATCTCCGACCCAAGCAGTTTTATGTTATGCGAGGGGTCACATAAAGTAGTATATAGTATTCACTACATCATTAGGTATCTTTTTTCCTGGTGTGGTCATGAGATTATCAAAGTATTAGGCAAAATACACACGTATAATTGTTCAAGCCACAATGCGTCTGAAGTCGACGCCATTCTTATATTTTTCAATTTTGAGATCAATATTTATGTTACAAAATATCAATATTGATCTTGTCGTTTATCCGAGTCGGTTGGTGGTACAGATTATTGGTGACCGCAGTATTGTCAATATTCGTGTCTTACAGCTTGACTGACGAACTGACCTCACGATATACGGTTGACGTCTTCGCGACTGCTGGGTCAGTCCATCCGGAGGATCAAACAAGTAGCACCAGGGAAAGTCCATCTTATCAAGCGGGCTATGAACAGCCAATGACGTTCACGTTGACATACCAGTTCGTTTGTAATGAAACGGTTTATCCTCAAAGCATGTGATTTTTAACATGTGTACCAAAGAGAGAGTCCTAGGAATGCGAACCCTCATACCCTGATATTGTATTGCATTGCTACATGTACATTCAAACGGTCATGTCTCTATAGCCATTGTCCAAATCCAATAAAACAATAAAACCGGACTTAGATTTCAGGAGGACTTTTATCCCTGTCACACGGGAACTATAGCCCATATTACACTACGGAATCTTCAGCGCGCTCGGTCTGGACCGAGCACGGGTCGATACAGTTCTGCGTAGTGTAAACGGGTACGCCAAATCTGGCATGCTTACCTGAGTGCAGTGAGCACGCGTCAACTACAGTCGATCTTGGCCTTCGTCATTCATGACCATGACAGACGGCACGTTTTCACAGGTGACCATGGCCACCCCGGCGAATCAGTATCCTGGGCGCCGAGTCTTCGGCGTGGCAAGTGCAGATTCCGAGTCCCGGTATTCCTGAATCCCGCGCGAAAAGAGACGACAGCGATGAGAATGCGACCTCTCCTGCTTCATCAGCATGGTAAGATTACTTGATCACACTTGCATTCGGATCTCAATATGCGTAGCAAATTATGCTAGCATTGATTAAGCTTGAACATCTTTTTCTGGGGCCATATGCATAAAACTTCCTTAAGTTAAGTGTAAAACTTACCCTTAAAGTCTAAGGATTTCACTTTACCAAGTGTCATACTTAAGGTGTATGCATAAAACAAACTAAGGGCATACTCAGCTAAGGGCAACCCTTAACTAAAGTATTTCCAGGAATTGTGGTGTCAGCCAATGAAATTTCAGTATTCAAGGGGTTTCCCAGATTTCTTGAGTTTTATATACTTAAGGAAGGTTTCTCAAATGTAGGCTGCATGTATGTACATGAACATGACTGCAGGCAATGCTATAATGCACATTTAGTATGTTAGGAACTGTGTAAAGTGGCTATTAACGGTGGAAAACAAAAAAGAGGTTACCAAATTGGTAGGACAGAAAGAGGATACATGGTCTGTCAAATCAAAATCCTTGGCACAGTTCAATGTTATCCCACCCTAGCCTAGCACATAATTTCCCCGGCCTATTTGGCTAGCATGCATTAAAAAACAGCATGGATAGCATATTCCAACCTGTTCCTGCCACAACTGTGAAGTTAAGGAGTCAGTTAAGGGAACTGTGACCACACTTAACTTAATGTTAAGGGTGGTTTTGAGGCTTTCACTATTCCAAAGTAGCTCTTTGCATCTCCCTTAAGTTAAGATTTCCACTTTAGTGATGATTTGAGGGAATCCCTTGGGATTTTCGTACTTAAGTAGTTTTATGCATATGGCCCCTGGCCCTTCCTCGGGCGAGGACGCCATTTTGCGCGGGATTCAGGAAGACACGGACTCGGAATCAGTACTTGCCACGCCGAAGACTTGGCGCTCAGGATACTGATTCGCCGGGGTGATGGCGACTAGGCGGGCTCGGCACGGTTGGTTATGGCAGTGTAAACGACCTGTCCCGCTTGAATTCAAAGCGGGCTCGTTCCGGTCCGAGCCTCGGCACGCTTTGACCGAGCTAATTTAAAAAGGGCTTAAGGGGAAACCGAAGGAGTTTGATTCTCTCTGGTGATCTGGGCGTATATTCATAAAACCTTGCTGGCTTAGTTTGTTGCTAGTTGTGTACACACTGGGCATTTTAGCAAGTAACTAAGCCTCGCAAAGTTGTATGAATATGGGCCGACGACTCTCAGGGAGAGAAATCTGCGGGCTTGTGATCTGCAGGTCGTTGGTTCGATGCTCGGTAAGACCACTACTATTTGATGCCTGTATTCTTCAGCAGGACAGTTTACCTTTATTGCTTCTCTCCAGCTAGGTAGATGTATACATGGATACCTGGCCAGCAGAGAACTAATCAGAAAGTGAATGTGAGTAGCCTGAGCGCTGATATAGGCATACAGGGTGGTCCAAAAAACGCACATTACAGGCATACTTCCACTAATCTTGTTATTACTAACCGGGACGACATGAGTTCCAGCACTGAGTATCTTCCGAGTTTGGGCATTAGTGATCACATATGCCTTTTCATCACTGTTGCATGTTCACTGAACAAATCAGCTGTTCGATCTGGTGTTCGCTTGCTATACAACCATGGCAGATATGATACTATGAGACTGGATATGGATCAGACGGATTGTAAGTAAGTAAGTAAGTAAGTAAGTAATTATTTCTCCCTTCCTGGAAATTTGCACACGCATTTACAATACAATAATATAGGATAATACACAAATTTAAGGAAATTATACACACTCACTCACACACACCTTACAGTTACGAACCAGTGGAACTGGCAACCTACTGAAAATGCCTAAACCGCCAACATTGCCAAATTTCCATTGAAATATTTTATTGCCCCGACCGTGAAGAAGTCTCTGTGCTGATTGGTGTTTCGAGGTGGCAGTCTCAGCGTACCAGAGCCTCTCAAACTTCCTTGTTCAGCGAGTCGTGTATTCAGTAGATGACTCTCGTCCCCGAGCAGCCGAACTGGACTGACATGTTAAGTGAGCGTGCCAAAACCACGCTTGGTCTCTGTTTAAGTCAGTCAGTCATGGTTCATGGGCAGGAAGATTCCCAGGGAGATATCCACTCCGGACTCAGTTAATGTCCTGCGTAAGAAGTCGCCATAATTAAAAAAGGACGCCATGAATAAGGTCAGGGAAAAGCGAGCATGGAAACGATACATTTCTTGACTCTTGATAACTACACAAGCCTCACCAAACACAAACAAACTGAGGAAAATGACTGGGCTCCAAAAGGCAATGTTTGTGAGAACGATAGCGCTTGAGAGTAAGAATAATCCGAAGGCCTTCTGGAGTTACGTGAGCAGTAAAACCAGTAGTCAAGGGCAGATCCCAGATCTGAGAAGTACTGATGGTGATAATGTGGTGACAGACAAGGACAAAGCTGATACTCTCAACCGGCATTTTGCCAGTGTCTTTACAACAGTCCCACCTACTGATCCACCTACTCTAGAAGAGGCACGTGATAAAGCGTCTGAGAATCCTTAAAACGAACAAATCGCCAGGGCCGGATGGAATTAAGCGGCCGTGTACTGAGGGAACTGTCTGGCAACATCGCCACACCACTCGCGATTATCTATAATCAATCACTGAAGGACGGCAATATCCCTGACGACTGGGAGACAGCCTTAGTGACACCAATCTTCAAGAACAAAGGAGCTGAAGATGATCTATCTAACTATAGACCCATCAGTCTCACAAGTGTTGCATGCAAAATTCTTGAGGGTGTAATAAGAGAAGTCATACTGAAACATCTTGACGACCACAACTTGTTAAATTCTCAACATCATGGTTTCATCTTTGGAAGGTCATGTACAACGAATCTAATTGAAATGTTGGAGGATGTTACTCGCCAGTTGGACCAGAAAAAGCATGTGGACATTATATATATAGACTTTAGTAAGGCGTTTGAGACTGTATCTCATACCAGGCAGCTTACTAAACTTAAGTCCCTCGGCATTTGAACAACTTCTTAATTGGATTGAGGCATTTTTGATTGGCAGCAGTATGTCTGTGGTAGTGAATGATTCGTACTCGGATCCAACCCCGGTGTCGTAGAATGTCATGCCCCCCGATATGAGATGCCCCACAACAATAGATTCTGACGGAATAAGCGGCAGCTACAATAGGCCGGACACTAACACACAGAAACTTCTGTTACCAGATGTCACCTGAACAAAAGAAGCGGGCATCTGATATCAGGGGCATTACATTCTATGACACCTGTTCTCAGTGGCATACCACAGGGTAGCGTACTTAGCCCCTTGTTATTTATATTGTACGTGAATGATTTTCCTGGGATCTTGACCTCGCCAAGTAACATGCTTGCTGACGACTTGAAAACCTTCCGTGTGGTTAGCGATCTACAGGACACTCAGGCTCTTCAACGTGATATTGTTTCTCTTTGTGATTGGTGTAAGGATTGGCTTCTCGTCCCGAACATAAGTAAATGTAAGGCCCAACCATGCCAACGGGTAGTTATTAAGTACGAAACGGAATCGTGGTTGCAAACGGAATGTAAAGGACGGACCCAGGGGCGGATCCAGGATTTTCTCCAGGGGTGCGTTCTGAAGGTAGCGGGCCCCCGGACTTCGTGCGCGCCAAGGGCGCGTACTTCATTTGTGCCGTTGGCGCCGATTTGAAGGGGGTCTGGGGGACCTCCCCAAGAAAATTTTGAAAATTAGAAGCTCTTAGAAGCGATTTCCCGGCATCTGAGGTTGAGAAAGTCCCATGCCACGCCTCTTAGACATTTCGAAACAGTGCAAGCGTACACAATGCAGTATGTTGTCCCAAGCAGGGGTATAGAGTTTCGGTGAATGAGCGATGCAACGATTGTATCACCATGACTACATCAAAGACACCGGTGGGCGCTCCGCTACAAGCGAGATGTTTGATGTTTAGCGATAAAAAAATGTTATCTTTGGTCGCGGAGGGGGGGGTCCCAACCCCCAGACCCCCTCCCTCATGTATCCGCCTGTGGGACCGACCTGGGTTCGTTCTGTCATGTTGGTATTAGGCTCGGTTCTTGGGTCGTTCCGTTTACTTTATTGGGGAAGTGCTTTTGTGGTGGGTTCGATTCTATATTGGGGTTAATATGGAGTTCCTTTTTGCCATTGGGATGGTGTATTGCTCGGTGGTTGATTTTGATTCTGGGGTCTTGGCGGTCACTCCGGTAGAGAAGGCCTACCCCATCCCAATAAACATCACGGCCAGTATAGAATCGAACCAACCACTAAAGCACTACACCCACACAGATGGCAAAACCTTAGAGATGAGCTCTCCACAAACATGATAGAACGAACCATCATAACAGCACGGCACTGTCCATTTGAAATGAAATGAAGGTTAAACTTGATCCGTTCCAGTTTCAGGGTCAGTCCGTATTTTACATTCCGTTTGCAACCACGATTCCATTCGGTACTTAAATAACTACCCAGGTCCAACACTGCGGCTGCAGGAACCCCCGCTAAGCTTATACAATGATGATGGACGGAGGTAACGTAATATACTCACAGAATCCGAGTGAGAACGTGATCTTGGAGTGTACGTTCACAACAACCTGGCATTTAGAACTCATGTACACTCTTGTAGGAAAGTAAAAGGACAGCAAGTTAACCTAAATATCGCAAAAACCATTGGGGCTACAGGAATTGTATTTGCACCCAATCTGTAGCAACATGTTGGGCATAGAACCATAGTGTTTTGCCAAAAATCAATTTTAATTTATTAAGAGAAAAATGACATTTTATAAAATGACTTTTTTCACAATTTTTGAAAAATCGTCCGATTTCAAATTTTCTTTCTTCATTGCATTCAATTTGCCTCACTGACCAACATCTGCAACTTTTTCCTTTTAAAATCTGAAGAGAAAATGCCTCTTTTTGCATTTTTCAGCAAAATAAATCCCACTCCTACAGTCAAGCAGACAACACCTCTGGGACAGCCCCTCTTCACCAGGAAATCCTGGCATCATAACAGACTGTGACCAACAAAACCTGTGGCCTACCAAGACTCTAGTTATATTGACAGCATGACCTAACTTTTTTTTTATAATAAAAGCCAATTCATGGTATTGATGAGGTTTTGCACTGAAAAGACATGGGTTGAACTCGGTGTCATTTCCTCATTTGGTGCATAACGTGAGAACTGGACTGGAACAGACCCAAGCCTTGACTTCAGACTATAAAATCCGTAAAGAGGGGCTGTCCCAGAGGTGTTTCCACCTGACTGTGTGAGTGGGATTTATTTTTGCTAAAAAATGCCAAAAGAGGCATTTTCTCTTGAGATTTTAAAAGGGAAACGTTGCAGATGTTGGTCAGGCAGGCAAGTTGAATGTAATGAAGAAAGAAAATTTGAAATCGGACGATTTTTCAAAAATTGTGAAAAAAGTCATTTTACAAAATGTCATTTTTCTCTTAATTATTTAAAATTCATTTTTTGCAAAACACCATGGTTCTATGCCCAACATGTTGCTACAGATTGGGTGCAAATACCATTGCTGTAGCTCCAATGGTTTTTGCGTTATTTAGGTAAACTTGCTGTCCTTTTACTTTCCTACAAGAGTGTACGAGAGATAGTCAAGTATTGCAACTCAATCTTAAGTATCATCAAAAGGACGATGTCACCTGGGCATGGAGTTGTGATCAAAAAGCTGTATATAGCACCCGTCAGACCTCTTCGTGAATACTGTAACGAAGCGGTGATTCTCAAAAACAAATCGGATCGTGTTGCAACGCAGGCCGACCAGGTTAATGTATGCCATCAGAGGACTACCGTACGGCGAACGCCTCCAGAAGTTAATACCTCAATCCCTCGATTATCGCCGATGTCCAGGTGATAAGAGGGCACCGAGGGTGTGATATGACACAGACCTTTAAGTACGCCAGCGGACTGAATAAAGGAAATATGGAGAACCTCATTACATACAACGGCTAATCCTGAAAAAAGAACCAGAGGACAACCTGAAATTTGCTAAGCGGCTTTCAAGAACTGACACTCGTAAGGCATCCTTTTCACAACGCATTGTGACACCGTGGAACAGTTTGCAACCATCAACTATCAGCGCTAACTCAATCGACGGTTTTAAAGCCGCTTTGGATAGTGAATGAAAAGACTGTTTTCTCCTTCGAAAGTTAAGACGTTGAAGTTCCAACCACCAGTATAACATAATCCGAACTATTAACCACACCATGAAGTCCAGTGCCCCGCACCGCGCTTCTTAACTGTAATTCACAACGATTGCCTACAGGACAGCTTGTCCTTCGACCAAATGATGATGATGACGATGATAGATGGAGAATCTTGCTAGACGAATGAGGGCATCAGGATATCCCGATTCGGTACAGTGCGGTTCGAGCTCGAGACCGTATTTTGTAAAGCAAAGTCCATGCCTCAATCATGCTGAATTTGCCGGTCGCCGTTACAGTTACTTAAGGATGTTGATTTTGCTTCACAAAAATGGCGGTGGAGCTAAAACTACTTGACCGAATCAATATATCTTGGGGTTATTTTCTCCTAGAAAGATTCTCTATCCATTCATACTAATGGTTCGGGATCGAGCATGGCGGAAGTATGCTTGTGCTTTTTGGGCCTCCCTGTAGTTGATATAACAGCTATATGCTCCCAGAGAGGTAAGACGGCGGTTCAGTGCAGTAAACTGGCCAATGGCTATGGATAATAATGTGAAGCGCAATCACCGGGCAAATTCTGCTCCATTATATAACGGTTGATCGAAAAAGCTGGATGACTGGATTTACTGGATTGTGACTCATTGCTCACCGCCGCCTGAACTAGTTCGTTTCCGACATCCCACGCACTCCTCCACATCATGGCTTGGCTGGTACCCGGTGTAACGTTCACAGCGCGGCCAAACCTCCCCAGATTGCACATTTCTCGTAGTTCCGAAGGGCGCCACTGCAATGAAGCGGCGCCGAACCTGACGTAGGCCTAGACGCTGCAGGGCGCAGAATCTGGCGGCGGGGGTGGGGGTGGGGGTGGGGTAGCCTATGTGATTAACCCCTTCGCGCCGAGTCTCGACTTTGGTCGAGATATGCCTGTAGGCCTACCACACACCCTAGCACATTCAAATTGACCTAGAATCGTAACCAGTGGACCGATTGATGTCTGCCTTGCATATTTTTTAATGCGAGACTACCCCCCCCCCCTTCTCAATACGCGATTTTGCTCCGTTCGAAGAAACCTGGCTAAAATTGCGTTTTAACGTTTCTCCCGGGGTCTAGATTGACATACTCCAAAGTGCAAATCTGACTCGTTGTGACAAAATGGCCATATCTTCGGAACGGAAGCAGCTACGACGACGCGACTAGCGCCAAAAGAAAG